>OZ030012.1:88758290-89153290 GCA_964023405.1 Apodemus agrarius | reverse complement strand
GCTGTTCTGCTGGCTGGCTGGCTCAGTGCGGTGCTCCTCTGCTCTGCTCTGGAGGCTTCCCTAGACGCCCTTGAGTTCCTGCTCTGTGCTTGTTCTCCACAGGAAGGAATACAGCTACAGCTTTAGAAACTGAGTCATCCCTGCAACTTTGGCCGCATTCATAAAACATATTGGAGCATCTAGAAATTTTTTTGTTGTTGTTTTTATCGAGCCATTTTTTTTTCTGTGTAGCCCAGGCTGGCCTTGAACTTAGAGATCAAAGTGCTGCTGCCTCTGTCTCCCAAGTGCTGGGATTAAAGGTACAAACCATGACCACCCGCCTATACCTACAATTTCTGAGACTATACAGTTGTTATTCTTACAGAAAGTTCAAGTTTAATATAGAAGTGTGAGGGAAATTTTTGTTCTCATCAGGTTAATTTGAAGGACAGTTGAGGTGTAAGGAGGTAGAAGCTGTGTAGTGACTGTCCTGTGAGAATACAAGACTGTCTTTGCAGTGTCTGTGCCATTTCAAACCATTCTGAGCCTTTCATACTAGCAATGACATTAGGACCCCTCAGAACTGTCAACAGTATTTTATTGCCACTTTAATGTACTATATCATCATGTAAATTATAAAAAATTTGTACCAAATTTTCAAATCCAAAGTTAATTTTACTTCTAAAATACCGATTTTAATATTGCTGCTTCATATCTTATATGTACTACTTTTATTTTAATTTTGTTTGCTGTTTGTCTAAGTAGAAGTTGAATGTGTGCATTTCCGTTCCTGTGTCCACAGTTGCTGGTTGTGATGAGTGTGGGGGCTTTAGCTGTGGGCGTGGAGACACACAAGTTGACCGAGCTAGCTGGCTGAGCGTCCCCGACTATCCTCGCTAAGCTACGAAGCCGGGTGCCTGCTGGTAACTGCTACTCAGTCTCCTGTTTCCTCACAGGGGAAAGCTAAGCTGTATGTGAATGGTGCACCTCCTCCATGTCCGAGGGAAGATCTCAAGCCATGGGAAAAATCACCAAGAACTCAGTCTGCCCCTCAGCTCATCCCCAGGAACAGAGCGGACGTGGCAGGCTCTTCCAGTTGGGTGGTCGGCTCATGCAGGTAGGATATTCTTTTCTTTTTTTTTTTTATTTTTTGTTTTTTGTTTGTTTTTTTCGAGACAGAGTTTCTCTGTGTAGCCCTGGCTGTCCTGTAACTCACTCTGTAGACCAAGCTGGCCTCGAACTCAGAAATCCGCCTGCCTCTGCCTCCCAAGCGCTAGGATTAAAGGCGTGCGCCACCACTGCCCGACTTCTTTTCTTTTTTTAAAATTTATTTCATTGAAGTATCTTTTATACACTGTATTTTGGTCATGGTTTCCCTTCCTGATCTCCTCCCAGATCCTCCCCACCCCTGCACCCGTCCTACTCCCGTCTTCCTTCTTTCTCTTTCTCTCTCTCTTTTCTTTTTTTTTTTTTTTTTTTTTTTTTTTTTTTGGTTTTTCGAGACAGGGTTTCTCTGTGTAACCCTGGCTGTCCTGGAACTCACTCTATAGACCAGGCTGGCCTCGAACTCAGAAATCCACCTGCCTCTGCCTCCCAAGTGCTGGGATTACAGGCGTGCGCCACCATGCCCGGCTTCTTTCTTTCTCTTTTAGAAAACAAACAGGCAAAAAACGACCAAACAAAATTATCACCAGAATTAAAACAAAACCCCCACAGGAACTGTACAATAGACACACACACACATACACAAAATCAGGAAAAAAAGCCCCCTCCCCCCCAAATCAGGAAAAAAAAGCCCAAACAAAGCAATATGAGACAAAGCTGTTGAGTTCATTTTGTGTTGGTCATCTATGCCTGGGCATGGGCCTGCCCTTAAGAGTGACCTGTTTCCCCAGTGAGACTTCACTGGTGAAATTAGAGACGGCATCAGTTTAGGACGGGAGCTCATGTCTGCTTCCCTATCTCAGTGCTGGGACCACGCCAGGCTTAGACCTGTGCTGGCCCTGTGCATGCTGAGAGTCTCTGAACTCATCTGGGCATCAGTCCTGTTGTGTCTAGAAGACACTGTTTCCTTAATGTCCCCCATCCCCTTGAGCTCTTAGAATATCTCTGCCTTCTCTCCCACGTACTTCTCACAGCCTGAAGGGACAGGGGTTTGATTAAAATATACCATGTCAGAGTGTGTTCCCGAGCCTCCTCCCTGTTCAGTGTCCGGCTGTGGGCCTGTGTGTGTTCCCATCTCCTGCGGGAGGGAGCGTCTCTGATGGCTGAGTGAGACCTACGGGTCTAGCCGAATGCCATTAGCAGTCATTGCCCTGTTCATTTAGCAGAACAGCAGCAGCGCCTGTGGCCTCTCCTGTCTGATGCTTTTGGCCTCTCAAGCGGTGTCAGGCGTGGGCTCCATCTCATGGAGTGGGCCGTAAATCAGGTAGTGGAGGACAGGAAAGAAGTGACAATCCACCTGAGTCCCAGCCTGGTGTGGCCACTGCGGCAGGTGGGACTTTCATTCTTTTCTGTCTCTGAAAGAGTGCTACTCTTTTTTTTTTTTAGCCAAATGAATATAATAAAGAATATAAATTTATCCTAATACACAGAAAATTATCTACATGTGTCAAAATTGCTAACCATCTATAATAGGCCCTCCTCTAGACGTAATTCTTGTAATCTCATCAGTGATGGTTAATTTCTGTGAACACCTAGAGCCTTCTTGTAATCGTTTTGGTAAACATTTAAAGAACAGCTGGTGTGAGGTCACCAGTGAGGCTGGCTCTCTGCTTCAGCTCCATGTACATTCACAGAGTGTTTAGCTCTCACAGAAGTCTCAGCTTTAGTGCATGCACCAGAATTTCTACACCGTTGCCTAGTGAGAATTTTTAATACTGGTATCTTCATAATAATAATTTTTAATTTATATTGTTATTCTTTTGAGAATCACAGAATCACTGCTCCCCGCCAACTCCTGTCTTCCCTCAAAATCACCTCTTCATTTGTAATTGTTATTTCTTCATATTTACGTATATGCACACACACACACACATACACACACACACATATATGCACACACACACACACACACACACATACACACACACACACACACACACATATTAATGAATTCATTTAATGTGCCTCATATGTACAAATTAAATATTTGGGATTGGAGAACCTATTAGGGAGCTTGTCCATAGAGTAAACTGATTCTTTTGCTCTGCGGCCATTGATTGCCCATGGCGTCTTCATCTGTGGGAGGGGCCTCTGAAAGTCCCTCTGTCTGTGGCTGACATGTCTCCTGGTAGTATCATTGCATGCAGACCTTGCTTAAGACAACCTTAGTGTTAGGATTTCATGGGACTAGCTTCCCTGCCGTGACTAGCTGCAGAATTTCTTTCTTTCTTTTTTTTTTTTTTTTTTCCCGAGACAGGGTATCTCTGTAGCCCTGGCTGTCCTGGAACTCACTTTGTAGACCAGGCTGGCCTCGAACTCAGAAATCCGCCTGCCTCTGCCTCCCAAGTGCTGGGATTAAAGGCGTGCGCCACCACCGCCCAGCCAAGCTGCAGAATTTCTTAGTGAAAGAAAGTAAATGATATATTTTCCTTTAATATGTAATAATGCAAAGTATTCTTAGTTGTACCATAGATTCAGTCATAACAGAAACTGATCCGGAGATTAAAGATGGTTTTATCCTTACACGGCAGCCCCCCAGCCCCAGGGTCTCCAGATTGTTGAGCACTCCCAGGTTTTCTGAAAAGTGCCCATTTTTGTTAATAATAGATGGTAGTGATTTTATTTGCTTTTTAAAAATAAAATGATTGTCAAACTTCATTGATCTGGAAGGATAAGCAGTTAATTGGAATCTTAGTGAGTTCCTTTGCCTAACATGACCCAGGACTCCTGTTGTCTGGCTTTTTGTTTTGTTAGTAGAATAATTTCAGGGTTATCACTCAACTTGAAGAGCTTTAAAGTATTTAGTTGGGGCTGGAGAAATGGCTCAGTGGTTAAGAGTACCTATTGCTCTTTCAAAGGTCCTGAGTTCAAATCCCAGCAACCACATGGTGGTTCACAACTACCCATAATGAGATCTGATTCCCCCTCTGGAGTGTCTGAAGGCAGCTACAGTGTACTCACATATATAAAATAAATAAATGTTAAAAAAAAAAAAGACTGGCTGTGTTATAAAATAAATAAATAAATAAATAAATAAATAAATAAATAAAGTATTTAGTTGTTATAGGCATCTATGGGAATAAATTCAGGATGCCTTTTTTGAGGATGGCTGAAGCTAACAAAATGAGTCTAAGTATTACTTAGACTATAAATTAGTTCTTACAAGTCTTACATATAATTATAGGTTCAGTTAAGTTTGATGTTGGGTAGTATAGGTAACGAATGCTTTATTACTTTCTTTTATGTCTTTTAGTCCTGTGAGTCCTCCTGTCGTGGATTTTAGAACCATCATGGAAACAGAAGAAAACAGACAGAAGTATGGCGCAGCACCAAAGTCAAACTTAGGGTTGGTGGAAAAAAAACCCCTTCAGAACAAAAAAGATCATGTTGTGATGTATTTCTGTCCTACAGAATTGGGATGATATTGTAGATCAATTATTTTTGTGCATTTGATATAATAATTTGAGCCTCCTTCTAGCTAATAGCCTCAGTACTGTGTGCCAGCCATGTGCTAATGGTTGGTCAGGCGGGTGCACTAGTGCATTAGTGTACAGTGTTACATGCTGGAGAACAGTCACCATGGAAGGGGTTGTTGGACATCTTATTTCTGAGAAATGCATAAGCCTGATACAAGTTCCATTCTGGGGCTCATGTTTAACCATTGTTGATCAACAGTATAAACTGACATTTTAACTGTTGAAACTTAGTAGGAAACATGTTAGGGTAACTTTAAGCAGAGATTAACTCTGAGTGGTTTATTTTGTTTCTAGTATAATGATTTCTTAGGAAACCAAGATTTCTCAGAAACAGTGAAGCCAGTAGAAGTAATTGGTTTACTCTAATTTAATTTTTAGAAAAATTATTTCTCATGGAATCAAACTTTCTCAGAAGCAACGGAAAATGATTGCACTGACCACCAAAGAAAACAATTCAGGAACAACCAGCATGGAACCCATTCTGACAGCTCCTTCAAAGTCGCCCAAGCCGGTGAATGCATGGTAGGCCCCAGTCGTTAAAACTGCAGAGGCCTTGCCTTGGCTTCAGTGCTGGTTCTTGGCCTCTGAGTTTCCCCTGCATGTGTTTCTAAAGTCTTTTTAAATATTTCATTCCCCTGTTGGCTTTAAACTTAAATGTTGGAACTTCTGTAATCCAGCTTTTAAAAAAGTTTTACTATTAATTTTAGATGTATTAACAGACATCATAGCATAGTTTCAAGTGTATGTTGACTTTCTACTCTGAAGTCAGTCTTGCCAGTCTGTAGTTTTGTTTTGTTTGTTTGTTTTTTGTTTGTTTTTTCGAGACAGGGTTTCTCTGTGTAGCCCTGGCTGTCCTGGAACTCACTCTGTAGACCAGGCTCGAACTCAGAAATCCGCCTGCCTTTGCCTCCCAAGTGCTGGGATTAAAGGCATACACCACCACTGCCCGGCTCAGTCTGTAGTTTCTGTTGAAAATAATTTAGTGTTTCATTTTCAGATAAGAAATGAACACACTAAAATTTCACAAAAGTGAACTTGATGTTTAGTGTTTGCTCCCTTTGCCCTTCCGCATGCATGCGTGGTTGTCTCGCGCGGCACAGCGGAGGCGGCGCTCAGTTGTCCGGGCAGTGCTGCCCACTCTGTTTTATCATTGGAGTTTGTGCCATCACAGTCTTCCCATGGAGGCCACGGGAGTAGGAGTCATCTCCAAAGATGGGTGGTGTGACACAACCACCACTGAAGGTGTAAATTATTTTGAAGAGAAGAGCAGACTGTTGATGTTGTTCTGAACATCACCTTGTAGCTCTAAGTCATGGCCTGTCAAAGCACCGGGAGCTGCGAAACATGGTCAGTGAGAAAGGGAGCAAAGGAGCAGGAAGAGAAGCCGGCTAAGAGCTGTGGACGGCTGGACGGGGACTGCTAAAGCACTGAGGGCTCTTCTCCACGCACAGCATGGGTGGCCATGCTGGATGCTGCAGTCTGAGAGGATGAGTTAAATATGAGGATCCTCAGAGCTGAATAATGTGGCTTCTACTGTGTCATCAGTTGACTTATTTTAAAAAGCTAGCAGTAAACAAGGAAAGGGAGTTTTAGGCTTTTTCCTGGCAGTGTCTTTCTTGGCCCCTGTGTTCTGTGGTCTGCCTCATTTTCTGTGGTGCCTTTTCATTAGTTCAAGACTTTAGATACTATGATAGATCCGTCTCCTCTGTAAATGTTCTCCCATTTGGTATGTATGTGGCAGCCATCTATGTATACACACTAAGAATGCCCATATTGTCATGACTTCCAATAACTAAATCTTGATAACAATCTTGTTATCTGTCATTACTGAATGGCTAAACATGTTTTTAACATTTTTTTTTACGTATAATACTACAGAGTAATGAAACCATGTCGATGTATCTTATAATATATAAGGAAGGACTTGATAAAGGAAGTCCAAAAAAATCAATGTCTGATTCATAACATCAAAACTGGTGTTTGATTGACACCGCTGTTTGCTTCTGTAGTCAGTGCTGTGGTTCATTTTTATGTCTTGCTGAATTAGTCGGTTGGTTATTTTGCTTTTGTGCTCTGGTTGGAAATCCCGCTTGCCTGCATGTGTGTACTGCCTTGCAGTCTCCCCTTGGGACCCACATATGTTGGTGGTCCCCTTGGTGTCCTTCTCATCTCCAGAGATCTTAGTTTTCTAATGATCAACTTCTGCTTCTGTTGACCAGGTCTGTGTGTTAGGTGCTGGCATTCTGGAAGCTGATCAGGATAAAGAGGTTTCTGTGGGTACTTGGTTCATGTTTGGTATAGATTTTCACATGTTTTACCATTTCAAATTTAGTCTTGGTGCATAGCACACAGTTTATTCCTGTTTTCCATTTGACTTATGATTTCAGCTTTACCTTGCGCTAAGGTCGGTGACTTCCAGCAACACAGCCTCCACCAACAGTCTGGTCGCTAGCGTGACTCCAGCAGACAGGACTCTGGGGTTTCTTCCCGTCCTGTCAGTCTGGTTCTGTCTTCCTGGGAGCTCACGCCAGTTGTTCCTGTAGCTGTCTACTACAAAGCTGTGCCGGCCTCAGGCTGCTATGACGTAATAGCTGTGGACTTAACATCTTTATTCTGATTATCTTCTGTTTACTTTATATGGGATTTTAGGAAAAGTAATCAAGTATTTGAAACCTCAGATTTTGATGTTCAAATTTAGTGAACTCTTTTTCCTATTAACCATTAGCGTCGTGAGCTAAGCCCCATGCGGATAGCACTGTCTTCCTAAATGCACAGGGGATCTACTATTATTTGTTAAGGAGAATTCTAGGAATATGGGGAGAAAATGTCACTAAGTTTGACAGAAACATGAGGATATTTTCTTTGAAAAATAATTATGCCATGATAAAATATAAATGATATTTAATGTGCATTCTTTTCTATAAAAACGCAACTGAAAAACTGATGAGTAAACAAATCAGTGATTAATTTCATATCTTAAGATATCAAAAGACCATTTACATAACTGATCAAATAGAGATTATTTTGACTTCTAAATGGAAACGGTGTCTGAATTAATTATTAATAATTTAAAATAAATTAATATTTATGCTTAATGTTCTTTTATCACTTTAGACTCAATTATGTTTTCTCTTAAAGATTTTTTTCTTGTGTGCTAGAGAGTGAACCTAGGGCCTTAGGTATGCAAGGCAAGTGCTCTACCACTGAGCCGCACTCCTGCGCTGCTGCGGGTCTTCCGAGCCTTCTTCCTGTGAGAGTCTTTAGAATGCATATTTGCTCTTATTTGTACTCATTAACACTAAACTGAAATAACTTTTAAGGATGTACATTCAAGTATATATATATTTAAATACCTATATAGAATAATATACATAGTATATAATTATAATTGGCAGTGAGGTTATATGCATTTTATCTTATTGGCACAGACCAGAAAAACATTTCTTAGAAACGTAAAGAATACATTATATAAAATAGCTAATGATCGGTTTGTAGGAGCTTTGAGGTACATTGAATACAAGTTAAAATAAATATTACTAGTTGTTGAGTAGTTTTCTTCCATAAATTTAAAGCTTAAATTGAACTTCAGACAAAAAACAGAATATGCTGTTTTTTATATTATAATCCTTAGTTATGTACAGAATGCATACTTAAAACAGGACGACATTTCGCATAATACATAATTTTATGTACTTTAGAACTTATACAGTGAAACCTATGTAATGTACGGTGACTACCCCGAGACATTAATTGAAAAGTAATTGGCAGAGTTTAAATTATATTCTAGATTAGAAAAGTAGAAAATCCAAAATTAGCATTTTAATTTGTAGACTGTCTTTACAGAATGTATTATGGTGGGAGTTCTTTCTTTTTTTTTTTTCCCTGCCTCTGCCTCCCAAGTGCTGGCATTAAAGGTGTGCACCACCACCGCCTGGCGGTGGTGGTTCTTTTTAGCTTACTTATATTTTATTATCTGTAGAATCATGTAATCAAAGTTTACATTTGTAGATGTTTTCATATTTGTCTTTATATTAATGTTAAATGTGCAGTTAATTAAGGCACAAATTAGCCTGCTAGATTTTACACCGTGGTTGTGGAAGTGTTTTTCTAGTCTGTTCACATATGCATGCACTAACTCCTTATACAGTCCCAGGATATAGTTGGACCTTTACTACTTACAATTAGGTGTGTTGATGGAAAATACTAACTGTCCTGGGCTTTGCATTAGAGTGAAGTTCCAGCCAGTTGAATTTTAAAAGTGATACGAAACACTGAATGTATGTGGGATCTGGGCACATTTCATTTTCAGATGTTTTACTTGGAGAAATATATTTTTCACTTCTTGTGGAAAATGTATGGTCTTTGTGGTTTGGCTTGATGTCTGAATATAAATTCCTTTGAGCTAGCTTATGTAAAATAATTGGAGTTATTTAACCTTTTTCACCTAGAAATTTTATTCATTAAATTTGCTGAGATGAAGGAACAAAATCCTGACTAATTTTTGTATGGATATAAATGCCTGCAGATATTTCGCCATAAAGTTTCTGTGGCTTTTAAGATAGAAAATAGCCAAAGCCCAAGTTCGGAAAGTAAAATTGTGGGAAACGAGACACTGTTTTAAATCTGGGCATACCCAATGGAAAGGCCGGGCTTGCTTAGACTGCCGCATTAGCTGCTTTATAGGTGGTTACCGTGCACAGCTAATGAGCGTGAGTTTAAGGTATTCTGTAACTGTTATTATTTATAAGGAGTTTTATCCTAAGCAAAGAACTGTTTTTCTCTGGAAAGAACTTGGCAGAGTGTATGCTGTTTACTACCTATGGGAATTCCTAAGTTCAGAAGTGAATCTACAGCCTGTGCTTTCCTAGTCAGCCTTACAGTGTTCCTGCATGTCTGGCAGGCGCCTCTGCAGCAGTGTTCCCGGGCACCCGTGGTCCCTGTCTGTCACACTCTCCTCACCTTCAGATAAGGGCCCCCAGCCACCGAAGGTGATTCTTCCAAACGGACTTGCAAATTTTGTATTCTTTTAACACAGATACCTTCATAGTTAATGGTTCTGATACATATTTGTAAAGAATTTGTGTTGTCTCTTGCTACTTGAGATTTTACGTAGAATCAGTGACCTTAAGTATGGAGCTGGTCTTCTGATGAAGGGAGTGCTGCTGGCGGTGACTCGGGCCATGATGCTTGCCCTGAGCTCTCAGGCCTGGGGTCTCTGGCCTCCGCTGCAGCCACAGGAAGAGTCTCGCCTGCCAGCGCTGCAGTCAGGAGCGATAAACTTCTCAGGCTTTGCCCAGAAGTGTATACTTTTATGACTTCCATGTCTACAGAAATTTTGTCAAAAATTAATACATTATAAAAAGATGAAGACTGATGGGGTTTGCTGGTAACTGTCTTCCATCTCTAGAGCAGCTTGAGGATTGACAATGTAGTATTCTCTGAATGGCGCATACTAAATCTTAGGGTTTACAGTGTTTATAATGTTCAGAGTACAAATCTTAAGTTTTTTTTAAAAAAATTTCATTTATATGTAAGTATAGTGCAGCTGTCTTCAGACACACCAGAAGAGGGCATCAGATCCCATTACAGATGGTTGTGAGCCACCATGTGGTTGTGGGATTTGAACACAGGTCCTTCAGAAGAGCAGTCAGTGCTCTTAACCACTGAGCCATCTCTCCAGCCCCAGTGTACAAATCTTATATATATTCTTCCTAAGTATTTTGTTTGTGATGCCTCCGTTGACCCTGTTATATTGTTTTCTATGGTATTTCTTCATCTTGCCATCTTAATATGATGAGTTGTATTGATTGACTTTTTTGAGGTGGTTTTAGTATTCCTGTAATAAATCCCTCTCCCCCCCCCCCCCCAGTTTTTCGAGACAGGGTTTCTCTGTAGCCCTAGCTGTCCTGGAACTCACTCTGTAGTTCCAGGCTGGCCTTGAACTCAGAAATCCACCTGCCTCTGCCTCCCAAGTGCTGGGAGTAAAGGTGTGCGCCACTACCGCTCGGCATAAATCCCTCTTTTTAATTGTATGTTGTTGTTTTTATGAATCACTGGCTATTACTATCCTCTCAACATTCTCACTGGAATATTCTCTTTAATCGCTGTCCACTCTTGTCCCAGAGCCAGTAATTGGTAATTTCCTTTTTTACTGATAGATTAGTTCTAACTATTCTAGAATGCAATGCAATTGAAATATATGTAATTAGAATATAATATGTAATTTCAGTAGAATTGAAAATTAGGTGCCTTTTCTGGTGTTTTGCACTTAGCTTGTTCTCTAGATTTCTCTCTGTTTGGCACATGAGCACTTATCTTTGATTAAATATTTCTTTAACCGTGTAAATCATGTGGATTGCCACACTTACCTCAGTGGGTTCCTCCTTACCTGTAGAGTTCTGTGGTGCACTGCAGTGTCTGTCCTTCCATGATGTATTCCCTACAAAGCAGCCTTGGTGGTGACTGTCTGGGTCAGGGATCCTGGCTGGTGCCTTTGGCCCCACCTAACACAGTCAGGGCCTGTTAATAGCTTCAAAGCGTCCCTTGGAGATGCAGGCCAGACTGACTTGTTTCTTTTTCTTGGTGTGTTAGTGATTTCTTTATACTCTTTCTGGTCTCCCTAAGAGCTAGCCATATTGTCATATTGTGACATATTTCTCTGTCTTCTCTCAAGCCCCGCTCAGCCAACATTCATTTTCTGGCTTTGGTATCCAACGCAGGGCCTCTTGCCTGCTAGACAGGATATACCACCGAGCTAAGTGTGCTGAGCCCCGACTCTTTTATTATCTTGAAGGCAGATTTTTAGTTTGCCTAGGGGTGTTTTTCTTTGCCCTTGTCTTTGGGTTTGGGCTTGCTAACATTTTAATCTTAGATGTATGTCTCCTGTCAGTTGTGGACACACTCTGGCCATTGTCTGATTGACAGTCTGGTCGTCATAGCTCTGTTGCTGCTGCTGCTAGTTTTTAAGTGTTTTTGTTTAAAAAAAATCTATGAGATCAGTTTTCACATTTTTTTCATTCTTTGAGAATTTTATTCTATATATTGTCTTCTTGTATGCCCCTTTGCAAAGTGTTTTAACCTGATCGTTGCTTTCTTCTGCAGGGCATCTCTACACACACCTTCATTCAGGTCATTCCGGGATTTTTTACTAGAGGAAAAAAAAACTGTTACTGGCCATGGTTCAGGAGATCATGTCAAAAAAGTTTGTTTTAAAGGAACTGAAAACTCTCCAGCCCTAAATGTTGCGAGGTAATAAATTTAAAACTAATATGTTTTCCACTTTAAAATATTCTGTGATGGTTTCATGTTTTAAAAAGTTGTTAAAAGTATATAAGGCAGATATTATAGCTTCTTGTACATTTTAGCAAAAATTAACAAATCCATTTCCTCTTTTCATTCTTCCTTTTGATAACAGCTTTGGAGATATTTGAATATAATAAGTGGTGTGTTGAAACCTATAAATCCATTTTTAAGAAGTCCTAATAGGTGTGTTGACTCAGGCCTGCCATCCTATTGTCTGAGAGGCAGGGGGAGGATTGTGAATGCCAGCCTGGACTTCGTAGTGTGTCTGGGTAGAATAATGAATCTCCCGCTTCTCTTCCACCTGTCTCATAAGAGCCATCAGCTCCCACTTGGTTTCATCCTAGATTCTGTGTTATTATTAAACTAAGGCAGTCTGGCTGACGTTGATGGTGCCTGTAATTGGACTGCTCACAGCAGAACTGCAAGTGTAGGTCATTTTCTTATTTCATTTTCTAGACTTTCTATACTGACTGTATTGGGAGTGTCTTGTTATCAGCTAATATACCGTAGACTACTTTCATATATGTTGTCAGATAACATACTATAGATTACCCTTATATGTGGTCCTCTTGGTAGGACCAGTTATCATCATAATTTACACATAAACCCAAAGTCAAACAAACTGTAGGCGCTCCATGAACAGCCCATTCTTCCTGTTCTTCCTTCCTTCCTAAGCAATGCTTGCTTGTCTGTTTTCCTCAGTAACACACTGTCATGAGGATACACAGTTAGCGCTAGCTCTTGAGTGTTTAATATATACACTAAACTTTGTAACCAAGGCTCCCCCCCCCACCTCCCTTCACACCCCCTGGACTTCTACTCTAGATATAAGAGTGGCTCCGTGCTTAGTTGTCTTCCTTGCTTCACTACACCAAACTGTTGTATTCTCTTTTGAAAATACAGGACTTAGGCCTTTGGAATAAAAGCTAGAATTCTTAATATGGCCTTCAAGATCTACATAGCCTGGCTTTTGTCAACTTCTTTTCCTTTGTCTTAGGAAATAATCCATGTATTATATTGTCTTTGACTTTTTGTTCAGAACCTTCCTCTTAACCTTTTATTCCAACTTTTCATAGTCTCTTCAGTTGTGCAGTTTAGAGTCATCATGCTTACTTTAGTAAGTCGGATTCTGGTTACAGCATGTTTCTGTCATGCTTCTGAATTGTGCTTAGAGTTGTTGCTAGTAAATCTCTTGCTTTTTTTTTTTTTTTTTTTTTTAAACAGGCCTTTACTGTATAGTTCTGGCTGGCCTAGATTTTGCTATGTAAACCAGGCTGGTCTCAAAGTCAGAGACCCCCTGCCTCCCCTTCCCCTCCCTCCCCCAGGGCTGGGATTAGAGGCGTGAGAACCACACCTGGCACTCAGTGCCTGCCCTGCATCTGTTTTCATCTCAGATGAGAGAATGCAGCGTCTCTGCAGCCAGAGTGATGTTTCTCTTAGCTAGGCATGGCATCATGCTTAAAATGGGCATTTAATGAGTATTTGGTGATTGACTGAATAAAGAAATTACAATTGTAACTCCTTTTCAGGTAATATTTGTTTTGAATATAGTGAATTTTATTGGGTCTCTCTGATATACAAACTTGAAAATATAAAAATTAAGTTCATTTTTATAGTATTTTACATTTTAAATTCTAGCAGCATACATTGGGATTTTAATTTTTCATTGAGTAAGTTCACGGAACTAAGAAAATCTTAAGGATCTGTGGTTTGCTAGTTGGTCACTAGAGTGTGCTGTCACATTGGGACTAAAGTGTGAGAAGTCTATAGTCCTATGACTTTGGAAGGCTGAGTTGAAAGATCAGGTCTCAGTAGTGTGATGATTAGAATGGGAACTACTTTTTAAATAGATTGCTCTCATTGAAAAGGATATGGAAAAAAGCATAGATTTTGTTTCATGCTTTATTTAATCATAGAAAACATGTAATTCACAAGTAAATTTGTTTTCTAAAGAGGACATACAAAACACTGTAGGCAAACAGAATATGCACCAAATTAATGGAGTACCTGGTAGTAGCACAGCATTGCATTGGCTTCTGGCAGTTGGGCATATGGAAAAATACAATATGCAGGCTCAGCCCGTGATGGATTTGCAGTCTTGTTAATAAATGGAAATATGTATACAGACATTAAATGGCCATGCCAGAGTGAAATAACAAGTCAAGAGCAGTACAGAGAAATTCGCTGTGAAGGAAGTCTCATGCTAGGTGCATAGAAGAGCAGGAGCGTCAGCTGCTGCAGCCGGGCCCGCCCTGTTCTGATGTGTGACCGTGGAACAGCAGAGAAACGGGCCAGGACACTATTGATCCTCCTTGTTGTCACACACTTTGGAATGTGGACTAAGAATTTTAAAGAAGAAATGAAAAACTAGGAGAAAGGGAAGCATAAACAGGAAGTAGTGGGTGAAAAGCAGAAAGACAGGAGTGCTGTTGGACCTTGGGGTTAGAGTGTAAGGGTCAGGACTCAGCTGAAGGTCGTCTGCACAGCATACACTTTTGTCTTGATTGTAGGAAATGCGACTGAGACAATTATTACTCCCCCCCCCCCCAGGCATTGGCAAGCAGGAAGGCAGTGTCCCGAGAGGACACGGAGCTGCAGGGCGGAAGCACTTGTACTTTAGCTCTCTGTCCTTGCCTGCTTTTTCCATTTTTCTTTCACCTAAATAATCTAGCTCTGGACTGGGAATTTGAGCCATGCTTCTAATCACCATGGAAAACTCTTTCTGGAAAAAATTAACTATTAGGATTATATTAATTCTAATATTATATAAATTTTTTAAATAAAGCAAGTATAAAATCTTATAAATTAAGAGATTGTCTAAGCAAAAGTAGCTTAATTCTTTTCACATCTAACTTTGACAGTACTTTTTAATTCTTTAAAAATAATTTATATAATGTTTTGGTATTTTTTTCAGAAGATTAATCGTATACAAGCTGTATATTAGAATGTCTGGTTTTGTTTTTAGAATCTGAAGCTTAATAAGTTTATATTATTTGAAAGTTTAGAACTCTTAAAAAATTTCTAGCTATTTTATTTAGTAGCTTTCCTGTACTTTATGATGAAATTTTGATGACTCTCTGTTGTTTGGATAAAGAAATGATTACTATAATTATCCATTAAGATTATTAGAGGAAAGAGTTTTGGGATTATAATCTTAAAAAACAGATTTTTTGTGTTGTCATTTAAAAAGTTTTTTGGGACTTGCTAGTCAAGCTCTCCATTGTGTTAAATCTACAATGCCCAGATTGATGTTTCAGTGAATATTGAAGTCCTTCTTCAATTTCATCATATATGAAATAAGGGTCATACAAACCCATTGAGGCTTGTTTCTGATCTCATATATCACAGTCCTTCTTAAAATAGAATGGTTATTTTTAAAGCTTTAGTTTGCATTGATCTAGTAGACCCTGGGTTTGAAACATCCCCAGATATTAATTTAGTTTTGCTAGTCTATAACATACCATTTTCAGTCATTTATTAGCTAATATTAATTGTGGATATCAAGGTTTCTTTGTGAAATTTCCATATATAGCTATGGTGTACTTTGGTTATACCTATGCTTTGTTCCTCTTTAATAATTCGTAACTACTGATTTAGCTGTACTTATCAACAACTGAGTAGTTATCAGTTGTACAGTATTTGTGTATTGTTGAAAGTATTGATACATTTTAGTTGGTTCCCAGAACCACCTGGATAACTTTCAGCATCTGAAGCGTGCTTGTCGATGAGCTGTTCCCAGTAGATTCGGCATTTGAATACTTGGTCCCCTCGTGGGGACGCTGTTTGTGGAGGCTTATGGAGGTTGTCCTTGCCGGAGGAAGTGTGTCACTGGAGACAAACTTTGAGAGAGGCGCGGGCCGTTTCCAGTGCACTCTGTTTCCGTCTGTGAGAGAAGATGTGAGCTCCCAGCCACTGAGCACACTGCCCCTGCGCTGCCGCCGTGGCCTCTGAAACCTTTACATCCAGACAAAAATGTAACATAAATGAAAACATTCTGTATTCTGATGGATTTAACTTGGATGGAGACCAAACACAACTTCTCTTAGTGAAGTCCTTTGAAAATCAGGTCTAGAGACCAGAGGCTTGCTATGGTGTTAAAACAGTAAAAGGCAAACTTACCATGTTTGTTACTTTTATATTGCTGTGGCAAAACACTGTGCCACAACCACGGCAGTTTACAGAAGAGTTTCTTTGGACTTAAGTTCCAGATCAGAAACTCTGCCTAGATCTCCTGTTCTGTTCTGTCTGTCTGTCATCTGGATCATGTCGCAGTATGCTAGTTGCCCACAAAATATGAGTGCTAATTATTCACACAAGCCTCTATACTTCTCCTATATGCCTGATTACCATACATAAAATGATACATGAACATCATTAGGAGAGGACTGCTTCTCATACTTTCCCTGTACAGTTCAAGTCTCTGTAGATTTCGTTGTTTGGTTGGACTTGTTAAGCTAGGCCTGACTATACACAGTCATTGTCTCCAGAGTCAAGAGCTCACAGTTCTGCCGTATCTGTTAGTAAGAAGTCTTACTGATATTGCTGAAATCCTTAATCCTGATGTTTGGGATTTGTTTTACAGATGTTCAACTCATGGAACTCCAGGACTAGAAAGCAATCATGTTTCTGATTTTCCTCTTCTAGACAGTCCCAAGTAAGCTTTTAAGCTTCATTGGTTCCCTGGGACCTCGAATCCTCAGCTGGGGCTTTACCTAGGTGGACACAAATGCATATTAAATGGATAATTGTGTAGTTGAAGTTATTAGAATGTACCGATTGAATACTCTCTTTCCTAAAGTAAGAGTTAACCTGTTACACCTTGTTTTCTAAACTTGCCCCTGCAACCCTTCTTTAAGAGACATGGTAATTCTCCTTCATTCTAGAGAATGGTGTACTCGCTCGCCATTCTCTAATCTCTGAAGAGTGTCCCTGTCCTTATGTGATGGTCCTGGGGTCGGGGAAGCAGCACTGCTAAGTAGCATTTCATAGGAAAGTTTACATGCCAGACGCGGAGCCACGAGTGAAGGTCACTGTCGTTTCTCTTACAGCCCCTGGCTGTCTTCCTCCCTGCCGGCTCCTCCCGCCGTCGCTCCAGTCACCTTCGCATCCATCGTAGAGGAGGAGCGGCAACAAGAAGCGGCGCTCCTCAGGAGCCGGGAGAAACCCCTGGCTCTCATCCAGGTGAGCTCCTCCTCAGGAGCCGGGAGAAACCCCTGGCTCTCATCCAGGTGAGCTCCTCCTCAGGAGCCGGGAGAAACCCTGGCTCTCATCCAGGTGAGCTCCTCCTCAGGAGCCGGGAGAGACCCTGGCTCTCATCCAGGTGAGCTCCTCCCCAGGAGCCGGGAGAAACCCCTGGCTCTCATCCAGGTGAGCTCCTCCTCAGGAGCCGGGAGAAACCCCTGGCTCTCATCCAGGTGAGCCACATGCTTGCTCAGCTCACTCTGAGAACTGTGTTTGGTACATTCCAACCCTAGGCCTCTGAGATTCGTTGTTTGGTTTTTGAAGCAGTGTCTAACTCTGTAGCTGAGGCTGGCCTCTAACTCACGGCACTCTGCTTCCTTCTGCCTTCCAAATGTATTGTTGTACAGAGTTCAAATTCAACTTGACTTTTGGCACAATTGCTGTACACAACTTCTCTCTTACCTAGAGGAGCGACCCTTGTCAATATTCTTTGCTCTGTACCTCTCTACCTGCCCTCAACTTCAGTTGCTTAGTTACGTCAAGTCCCAGCTAACACCTCCAGCCTGCCGCCTGTAGGAGCAGCAGCCCATGGATCTCACATGGCTGGTCTCCTTTCCCCCCTCAGAAGCATGGCGAACTGTCTCTCTCCTTATGGCTCTTTTTCTCCAGGGACCCGGAAGTCTTGCCTATTCCCCCACCCCCACCCCCATCCCCACCCCCACCCCAGCTATCGGCCTATGTCTTCTTTACTGACAGATCAAAAACCAATTGGGAGCCAGAGCAAGGCTGATGCTCCTGAACTTTGGGGAGGATGGTTGTAATAGAAACTGCTACACAATCAGGTTCAGGCTGGTGAAGACTGTTCTGTGCAGTCGTCGGGTCGGTGGAGAAGATGCAAGGCAGCACACCAGAGCCTTGGGTTCCTTCTTCCGTTCGACTTAAAAATCGGTTCCAGCTGGGTGTGCCTCCTCCTTTACCTCTGGTCTCTTGTGGCTCCCCTGGTACACACACACACACACACACATATACACACATATACACACACAAATTGTAAGAAGAGATTCAAATTAAAGTGAGAACTGGTATCTGATTGTTCTTGCTCAGGCTCAAGGTTTCCAACAAGGCCAAGGGTTTCTGATTCATTTCTGCAGTGTTGTGTCTGTGTGACATTTCAGTTGCTGCAAAGGAAACCAGAAGAACTCTACTGCATCCTGCGAATCTGTTCTAGTTAAAAATGAGGCAAATCTTTTCTTTCCTCCCAGGTTGAGGAGCACGCAATACAAGACTTGCTGGTGTTCTATGAGGCATTTGGCAACCCCGATGAGTTTGTCGTCGTCGAAAGGACACCACAGGGGCCTCTGGCAGTGCCCATGTGGAACAAGCGTGGGTGCTAGCTCCCTGGAGAGAAGCTGCCCCCCTCCCCGGCTGTGGCTGCTCCGCCCACATGAAGACGGCGCACGTGCAGGCGTTCTTACAGATTTGTTAGCAGTTCTAGTCAGAGCAAGAATGGATATGATTTCTTCCCGTAGTTTATAATGTTTGTATGACTAATGAGAAATTTATCAGAATTGTGATTTTAGAACTTTCATGTGAAAATGTGTCAGGAAAAATGTTAGGCTAAGGTTGTTTGGATTGTTTCTTCTAAATTACCTAAGGAAAATATGAGTGAAATGTAAAGTTTAGGAATAATTCATTAAAAATAAGTTTTTTACTTGAGAATATGGGGTGATTTAGAAGAGCTTGCCACATGTGTTTTTAAAATGGATGAGCTGAAGACAGGAGCCTCAATCATTGCTTCTGATTCCCTGACGGCCAGAATGTCCTGTTTGCCTGAGCAGATGTGTCTCTGCTATTGCTTTGTCACTGGGCTGTTAATTTCTTAGGCCTCTTTACAGTCTCTGGACAGTTTATGATCATAGCTTCTGTGGGAGATTTGGATTCATGCATTTCTTGTTGGGCTGGATAGTAACAAGAGAGGACAGGCATATGAATACCTAATTGTGAAAGAATCAGTTTCTTAAGGTGTTACGTTTTTCTAAAAGAAGCATAAGATTACTGAATAGTTTACCAGAGTGGTTGTTTATAGTTACTTTTTAGTCTATGTAATCAGAATTTCTGTGAGCCTGGATTATATGTATACATGGAAATTTTGATGCTGTTTGGTTTGGTTTTGAATATTTAAAATTAAAGGAAAAACCAATTTTAAAATGTGTGCTTCAGTATGTAGACCAAATGAGAAAGTTACTGCTGAAGTTCTGGGAAGGAATCCCTGGAGATCGGTGGGCAGCTTGGCGTGAGCTGATGGGAAATTGGCCGAAACTAACTAACTCAGTGTTTCAGCTCAGCTCCACTCACAAGCAGCAGACGTGTAAGCCAGCGTGCAGCAAAAGTCATGCCAATCTGCTAGACTTCAGTGTGTGTGACTTCATGTATAGCCCTAGCCACCCGGAGGGAAGACTCTACAGTGTCCGTAATTACTTCCCTAATGTGCCACACTAATGGTCGGTTGTATATTCTTACTTTGCTAAAGATTCCACTTATAGAATATGAAGTTTTATAGTTGAGTAATTAGAGAAAAAAGTGACTCTCACAATGTCTATAATGTCAGTAAAGATGCTTTCCAGAGTCCTTGGCTCTCGGCAGGGCTGATGCTCTGACGACACTGTGAATGGCGGTTTCTCCTTGTCCCCTATTCCGCCTTGAGGTGCCCTCAGGAGTCCCTGTGGCAGTTGGACAACAGTGTGAGCTGGGGCTGACAGCATAGGGCGCTTGTCCTATGATAAAAAACATGACCAGTTTGCTTGTCCTGTGTGTTCTATTTTATGTAGCGAGCTACAGTACAAAATTTCATATGGGGAAGAAATATTTCTGCAGAAAAAGTGAAAGATAAGCCCTGCTGGGAACTTTAGTTTCTTCATGAATGAATCCATGAAGGTGACAGCTGATATATTGCCTTGAAAACCCAGGAGGATGATGGGAGTTTTCCCTAACAGTACCTTCTTCCTGTAGTCATCTCTAGCTGCATAGCTTCAGGAAAACCAATAGAACTGCAGAAAATCTGTGAGTCATCGATTCGTGTGATTGTTAGGAGAGGCCCTTTAAAGCTCACCTAGACAAGGGCAGAAGTTGAGTCTAGAAAGGTGATGCTGTGTGAAGGAGAGCCAGCAGGAGAATGTGTTAAGATGTGAAACCAAGGAGCTACAAGTCACGTCAAGAGGATTTGTTGACTAATTTAGTCTCTAAATTCTAAAAACATGTCTTTTTGGAAAATCCTGCTTTGTGTGGGAACAACAACCTGATCTGGAGGCCTGCCATGGGTGGGCAGCTTGTCTGTAGGACATGGCAAGATCTATACACACACACACACACACACACACACACACACACACATATGAATGACTGAGGTTGATGGCTGTTTCTTAAAATTGTAGATATAAAGAAGCCCTATTGGTTTTCCTTTATATAGAGAAGAAGTGAAGTCCAGAAATATGAGAATGTTGTCTTCTCTCTTTGTAGTATACTTCCTCTTCAGCTACAGCAAGCTGTGTCTTTGAAATTGTCATTTCTCTATAACAGTTTACCAAGAAAAAGAAATAGAAAAGACTACTTTTATATATAGTAATAAAAAGCTTGTAGTCTAGATAGTTCAGATTTGTTAATACAGAGATGCTTTCAGGAAAACTTAGAGCTATCTTCCAAGGAGAAGTTGGAAATAGTGATCGGAGACATGTTGAGATCCAGGTGTCCCTTCTTAACGTAATGCTAAGCTGTGCCGGACGTCAAAGCCACTGCCTTGGTTCTACATGTGTTATCCACCTGTGCGATTTCCAAGCAGTTCTCTGCTTCCTGGCCAGCTGTTGACTTGTGTTGAAGCAAGAGCCTCCCATTCCCATTTCCTTGTATGGTAGGTAGTCATCCGCCCAAATCAGGCTGAACCCGTGGGTCACGCCTAGCCTTTTCCTCACTGGTTATGTATCCCACACACTTGGTGGTCCTCCAACATCTGTCACCCATGCCATCTACCTAATCTTCCTTGTGTTTTCCTCATTGCCCCTACTGTGTTTGCTGTGTTCTGTGTCCTTTAAAACAAACTCAAACCTTTGCTCTCAGGATCCATTTACCATCCTTTTTACAATGTTTACTTATTTGTATAAATGTGTTTTGTCTGTACACTGTACATTCCCTATGAAGGCCAGGAGGGGGCACCAGAGCCCTGGACCTGGAGTTGCAGATATTTCTGAACAGCCATTTGGGTGCTGGGACTCAAAGACAAACACATCTGGCTCCTGGTTTCCCTGTTCTTTGGTGGTTTTTCAGCTAATGCCTGAAGGTGTTTTCCCCTGATGTTCTGAACCGGAATTCTTGCTGTATGCTGAGCAGGTCCTGCAAAGCATCTAACTGAAAAAAAGACACATTTTCAGCCTTTTGTCTTCTCAGTAGCCAACAGCACCCCAAAATGCAACCTGTTCCTTTTTGTTTGTTTGTTTGTTTTTTGTTTTTCGAGACAGGGTTTCTCTGGGTACCCCTGGCTGTCCTGGAACTCACTCTGTAGACCAGGCTGGTCTTGAACTCAGAAATCCGCCTGCCTCTGCCTCCCAGGTGCTGGGATTAAAGCCATGTGCCACCACTGCCCGGCTAGCAGGAACATTCTTGAACTGTTATAGGATATCTCCGTTTTACTACTTTATGTATGTGTATAATGTGTTTTAGGAAGCTTCTGCATCAGGAGGTTTCTTATGACTGGGAAAGTCTTGAGTGTTACTTATTCCTCCAGGTTTCCCTCTTCTACTCTGTCCTCCCATCCCCCACTCCAATTTATCCCTTCCTCCTTTGTAATTAATTCCTCCTTTAACCTCTTATACCAGTATATTCTATCTATCCTCCCTTGAAAGCCCCTGTCCACCCATCTTAGTAATTTCCTGACCTCTGTGGGTATTTCATTCCAAATGAAACAAACATATCTAAAGATTCAAATTAAATCCCACAAGTGAGAGAAAATATGTGATCCTTATCTTTCTGGATATGGGTTGCCTCGCTAGTGATTATTTCCAGGTCTGTCTATTTATGAATTTCATAATTTCATTTTTCTTAGTAGCTGTGTAGATATGCTGTGTTTCATTATGCATCCAGTATGTCGATGAACATTGGGTAGGGTTTTCTGATAGTGTGTAGGAAGCTTCTGGAGTTCTGCTGTCTAACTTCATGTTCTCACCTGCAGAGGCTGGTTCTGGTTCTGTAAGGAACAGCTTCAGAGGCTTCAGTTCACAGGCACTTGGGCCTGTGGCTTATCTGTGGGCCCCGTTCCTGTTGACTCCACCCAAATTTAGAAGATCCATCAATTCATATGTGATATGGGAATAATCTATGAGGACACAAAGAGAGAAATGCTAACATTTTCAGTTTGTAATGAAATCTACTTGAGTGGCCAGTCGCTCACTTTAAGGCAGTGGTTTTCAACCTTCCTAATGCTGTGAATTTTTAGTACAGTTCCTCATTTTGTGGTGACTCCCAACCATAAAATTATTTCCATTGCTACTTCATAACTAATTTTGCTACTGTTACAAATCATAAGGTAACTTTCTGTGTTTTCTGGTGGCCTTCCAACCCTGTGAAGAGGTTGTCTGAGCCCCACTCCAGGAGTTGAGACCCACAGGTTGAGAACAAGAACAGTGCCCCTGTTTCTCTCTGTAGCTAGATCTGGGACTTCAGCTTGGTGCTTCCTAACTCCGGTGAAAGGACAGCCCAGGGACACGGACCTGCAACTTGAAAAGAACTACTTCTGAAAAACAGCCACAAAAACAGTAAAATAAAGAACCAGGAAAAGAAAGCGCAATACAAACAAAATGAAAAAAATATGAAATAGAAAAGCACCTACATAAAACTACATATGCCTGGCACTGCCAAATGCGTGAGCTCAGAGCTCTGGGTTCTTGTTTATTTTAGCCATGGTCTCTGTCCAGATTGTGTATGCTATATGGATTGACAAATCTGGAATTCTGCCTCCCCTGTGCTGGGATTACAGGCACTCACCAGGATGTCTGACTCCTTTGAATGCACTTTGTAAACTAGAAATAACAGTTTTGCTAAGATAGGGGATGCTTTTAGTTATCTCAATTGAGCATTTGTTAATTTTACATTTGAGACAAAATCTGTTTCTAAGGTGTGTGTCCCTGTCCTTGAATAATAGATTTTGAAAACAAGTTTAAAACAAATTACTGGACACATCAGTAAAGAACATTCAGTTTATGATCCTAGTATTTCATTTTCAGATCAGCAAAAAGGAAATAGTAAATTGGAAAGAAAACATGAATTTTCCTTTTTCTTTAAATAGAAACATCCATGACACATTCAGGGCTTCTCAGTCCTTTGTGCTGTTGCTATAAAACAGAACCCTGCCCTTGATTCACTGTCCAATCATAGTAGAAATGGAGAACTTTTAGGGAAAGAATGGCTTACAGTATGGTCCCAGTGAGATGTGTGCCCATATCTGTACTCTAGCAAATTTTCTTTATTGCTGTCTTTATTTAAATTCCAGAGTGTGGGATTCACAGGGAAAGGGGGTTGGGGGTCTGGTGCTCACATTGGACTTAGGAGAAAGTAAACAAACACTGGAGTTAAAGGAGGCCACTAGGACTTCGGGAAACCAAAGTCCTAGGTAGGTGTTAAACATTCAAGTTGGACTTTTGTATCGTCCATTTTTCAGGTTAGCAAGACATACAAAGTGAAAGCCAGGATTATTAAGAGTTTTTTGTTCCCTTTAATAGTATTTGCCCTCAGACTTTATGATCACCAGAGTTCAAAGGCAAATATATACTTTATGCAATATATATATAACACATTAAATATTTACATATAAATGCATATATGTAACTGGGTTGCATGCATAGTTTGCCAGTCTGATGAGGTTTATTACATTAGCATCATGCTCTCACACTATGTAGTAAACCATTTATTACTGAATTCACATAATTTCTCCTATAGTGCCCTTCAATTCAGAAACAGTTTACAAAAACAGCAAACATTTTAAAGCAGCAGTTTCTGCTGTGTAGGGCTCGCTCCTTAAAATGGACTGCTGATTATGAGGAAGAGTGACTTTTATCTAAAAAGCTCCAATGATTAAGTTAATTTGGGGATTATTATGTTGAGCAATCTGTTTTCAGGGCTGCTTGGAACCGGTAAATTGCAAATGCAATGCCTCCCTTTTATTTGCGTATTGGGAGGGGGAGCCCTCTGGGTGATTATTGGGGATCACCCTAACATTCAAATTAGATATGGAAGCAATGAAGCTAGTCAAAATAGTAATATTGTAGGCTTAGATTTTTTTTTTTTTTTTTTTGGTTTTTTTCAAGACAGGGTTTCTCTGTGTAGCCCTGGCTGTCCTGGAACTCACTCTGTAGACCAGGCTGGCCTCAAACTCAGAAATCCGCCTGCCTCTGCCTCCCAAGTGCTGGGATTAAAGGCGTGTGCCACCACGCCCAGCTGGTTTAGATGTTTTTAAAACCTACTTTTAATAAGGGTTTTCAGATGCTTTGCCCTCACTCCCTTTCTGGTTCACTGTCCAAAGGTGGTGGGGGGCAGGAAGATGGTAAATAGGGTGAGGGCGTGTGGACCTGTTTAGAAGTACTTCTTTGGAGGCACTTCCAATCTCTGTTATCAGGATTCCAGCAGTCCAGTTCAGTAGTGTCAGGACACCAAACACAAAGCAGCAGTAGTGGCACGATGCAGCAGAAACAGCCAGGCCTCCTCCAAATCACAGGAATAAGTCAGAACAACCAGGAAACATCGAAGGTCAGCAAAGACTGGAGACCAATGAAGCTATCGCAAAGCTATGCAAGCGTGCAGTCACTGTTCATTGGGTTCTATTTATACTCTTCTCTTTAAATGTGTCTGTCTACTAGCCTTGCCTCAGGAAAACACCATGTGAGTCTGCATCTCATGATGTTTCCAGAAACTTCCACTTGAGTAATACTTTTGCCTCTCAAGGGTCTGGGTTTCATGTGACCAGCAGGTGCATTTTAAATATTTTTCCTAGAGAAACAAAAGCTTATACTCAACATAACTTGAACACGGATGTTCTTTGATTCTGTTGTAATAGAAAAATACCAGAAGTTATCCTCTTCAGCCTAAATCATTTGTGCTGTAGGTGATCCTTTTCAGTCTTTGCTACTACTTATTTACACAGCCAGAGAAGTGTCACTTCTGAGACAGAGAAATAGTCCTTGAATTCCTTTGATGTACAATAATAATTCCTACTTGACCAGAGTGTGAAATACTGCTGATTTATGTAAGGAACATGGTGGCTGGCGAAGCAGAGATCACAAATGCAGCTACTGTGATTCTTCAGCCGAGCAAGCCTGGAGGGACAGCGTGTGTGAGGGCGGGGCACAGCTGCCGGGCACGAGAGCCGTCAGATTTGCCTTGGTCCGTGATTATCCTTTAATGTTTATAAAAGTCCTGCTGAGCTCACATGAGTTTCATGTCTACCTGTTCCCTACTGGCTTCAAAAGCATCATTGTGGGGGAGTACAAGAACAGGGAGGTGGGAGGGGTGGATGAGGGAGCAGGGGGAGGGAAAAGGGCATGTGGGACCTTTGGGGGTGGGGAACCAGAAAAAGGAAAATGAATTGTAAATATAGAATATATCCAATAAAAAAAAAAAGGCATTCTTCCCGTTCCCTTATCAAGCACTTGGAAATCTTGGAAATGCATCCTTAGTTTCTTCTAAGGGAGAAAATGGCCATCAAAGAATTACCTTAAAACCAAAAGAAAGAAAACAATCAATAGAAAATTATAGCAGTGAAAGACTTCATTCTAAGTATGAACAAGCCCCAGGCTCTAAGCTCTCTCTCTCTCTCTCCTCCCTCCCTCCCTCTCTCTCTCTCTCTCTCTCTCTCTCTCTCTCTCTCTCTCTCTCTCTCTCTCTCTCTCTCTCTCTCTTTCTCACACACACACACACACACACACACACACACACACACACACCACAGAGACCATCACCACCACTACCAGCAACAACCACCACAAAAACAAATCTATAAAAACAACCTGGTTTCAAAACAGGGGAACACCAACTGCTATCTCACCATATGAGGGCGTAGAGTTGGCAGGTAAGCTCATGAAAACTTGTTCTTTAGCTGGTAGAAAAATAACAATTGAAACCACAATGGCCTATCATTGCATACCTACTGCCGTGGCTAACTAAACCGAGAAATAATGAGAACGGGAGGTTGCAGTGGCAGAAGGCGGATACGGAGGGATGAGGAGATGAGCGGGTTTTGGGTTCACGATGTGAAACTCACAAAGAATCAAAAAACAACAAAAGACAATAGCAAAACAGTGAGGACGTCGAGTGTTGCAATGTGCCTGGAAGAACTGGGTTTCTTATTTGCAGTTGGGAATGAAAACGGATATAGCCATTCTGGAAAACTGCCCCTGGAACCAGCAGTTGCACCTGAATATTCTTCCTAGAGGAAAAAGTTTATACATAACATAAAACCTGTACACGGATGTTCTTAGATTGGCTGTGATAGGAAAGTGCTGGAAGCTACCTAGCTCGCCCTCAACCTACCTACGTCCCCCGAATTGTGGGTGGATTGTTTTCAGCCCTTCTTACTGTTTACTTATGTAGCCTGAGGAGGAGAATGACATCGGAGATGGAAACATTCCCTGCATCGCTATAGCTGCTCAGCAAACTTTGGTGCATAAACAATGAAAAGAAATGAGCTGTTGGCACATGACTCCTACTTCCAGAGACCACAAGTGCCATAGGGCTGCTGAAAAAAAGTCAATATACACAAAAATGTGTGTGTGTATGTATATGTGTGTGTATGTGTGTGTGTGTGTGTGTGTGTGTGTGTGTGTATTAAAATATCGAAATTAGGTTGTAAAGGATAACAGATTAGTAGTTGCCAGGGCACAGGTGTCGGTTACAGCAGGGGTCAAAATACAAAGTAACCATTGAGAAGAGATGAAATGGTAGTCTGTCTCTATTGCACAGGCGGTAGTACAGAAACACATATTACATAAAAGTGCTCTAAAATGAGTATAGGCTTAGAGATGAAGGCATTAAAGCAAGTAATAGACTCATGACACTTTCCTGATTTGATTTTGCACTGACATACACAAAATCTGTGATATGCTATATCTCTACTTAGGATGTTACTGGTGGAGGAAGTTAGTGGATGGTTGTTTGGGACTGTAGTAATTTTGCATCTTTCTTTGAGACTATAATTATTTCAAACTTAAAAGGTCGTTTAGTTTGTTGTTTAAAAAAAAAATGATTGTTGTTCCATCATGTTTGTGGGCTGCAGGTTTTGAGGACATAACGGTACAAAGACTAAGAACTTGGAATCCTACAGCCAGTGAGTGTCATGTGCGTATATTTGATGAGAACACCAAGGACAGGAATCATTCTTGATATTGGTTGGCAAGAACCATCAAGGGCCCACCTCTACTAATAACCTGTCTTTGTAGGCTGAGAACTTACTGCACAAAGGAACTAATGGAAAATATCAAAGGGTGACCTAAGCAGAGACCCAGCGTTGAACACAAGGCCACTCTGAAGGAACAGATGAGTGAACCTGGGGTTAGGCAGTGTCTTCAGCGTCTATCTTGGCCATAAAAGCCACGACCAAAAGCAATTTGGGAAGGAGAGGGTTTATTTCATCTTACACTTTCACTGAGGTAAGTTAAGACAGGAACTCAAGGTAGGAACCTGGAGGCAGGAACTGGAGCAGAAGCCCTCACAGAGTGCAGCCTACTGGCTTACTTCTCAGGCTTATGGTCAGCCACCTTTCTTAGACCTCCCAGGGCTACTTGTCGGGCGGCACCACCCACAATGACTGGGCTTTCTCATATCATTAACTGCAAACGTATGCTAGATCTGTCTACAGGTCAGTCTCATGGAGACATTTTCTTAGTGTGGTTCCCTCTTCTTGTGTCAAGTTGCTGTGGCTCTTGACACCTGCTTTCAGTTCATATGTAACTGCAAAGTTCTGTTCTTCTTTATGTAGCAAAGCTACTGATTTACTAAGAAATGTAAAGGTATATTTGGGTGGAATCAAAGCATATTTGGTGAGTAAAGTCTGTGTGTGTGTGTGTGTGTGTGTGTGTGTGTGCTGCTGATGTTGCTACTGAGTGTCAATGTTGTTCGTTGTCACTATGCATGCTTTTTCTTGCAAGAATAAAGAGCTTTTGAAACAAGTAACCAACCCTCCAGCCCAAGCTATGCCAATGTATTTAAATAGAGAGCTTAAATTCTTTTTAACCAAGTATCTCTCTCATTCCTTTGTTAGACACTGAAAGCAGAGTGGATTGATTTTGTCTTCATCCCTTCTTGTATCCCAAGCTTCAGGAGACTAGTGGCAGAGTAATGTGCCCAGGGTGTCTAGTGGACCTGTGCTCCCCATTAAGTGTGAGCGTGTGAGCAAATGTTGAGGCCTGAATTCAGAGTCCCTTCCTTTCTACCTTGGACTCACATCGTAACAGCTCTTTATTACTCTACGTAGCTGGAACTCAGGCATCTATTCTGACTTCAGTATTAGAATAGCTGGTACCCAGCACCCCTTCGTTGCATGGCACGAATGCCAAGGAGAAGTATTTCCACAGGAGGATACAGGTCCAGATACTTCCGTCTTTATCCTGTGACTAGGAAGGAGAGAAAGGGAATTCAGGAGCAGGACCTAGAGGTAGGATTCTTGCTCTGTCACAGTGACGAGAGCCACTAAATAGTTAAGACAGTCAGTTTTGTTCTGTAAACCGATCCTGATGCAATCCTATGATTCTCCAGCTGCCTCCTCCCCATGGTAAGACTACATCTGTAAAGCCCACCTCAGATGGACGAAACATACAATCCCATTGCTTCTCCCAGACAGCACCCATTGGGATAGTTTGTAAGTAGATGCAGGCTGTGCAAATGCTGTGGGGGCATTTAACTTTCTACCTGGAGATAAAACTCTGATTAACAGTCATTTTCCTTGCAGTGTTCATTAACTTCTGCATAAACAGTATTGTCCTGTTGATGTAGGACACCGCCGAAGTGCATATTCTTCATTAAACTGGACACTATGAATAAAACACTGTGAACAGATTTAAGAAGAAACTCACTTGTTGGTGAATTAGGAGTCTTAAATTTGGCTTTTTTTTTTTTTTTTTTTGGTTTTTTGGAGACAGGGTTTCTCTGTGTAGCCCTGGCTGTCCTGGAACTCACTCTGTAGACCAGGCTAGCCTCGAACTCAGAAATCCGCCTGCCTCTGCCTCCCAAGTGCTGGGATTACAGGCGTGCGCCACCTCCGCCCAGCTAAATTTGGCATTTGTTTCATGAACATTTCTGTTAGTATATAATTCTGTGATCACAGATATCACAACGGCTCTATCTATTTTAACAATGACACTGGTGACTATAAAGGCCAGGACTTTAATTAGTCTGAGTTTTCAGAGGAAGATTCTGATGAGTCACATAGTGAATCAGGGTTGCTTTAGTCCCTTTCTATTCCCATAATAGAATCCCCAAGAGTGGGCACAAAGAAAGGAAGCTTAGCAACCTCGTGGTCCTGCAGGCAGAGAAGCACAGGCTCTGGGAGTGCCCTCTGGGGAGGGTTTCCTGCTGGATCTTAAAGTGATGGAGGGCATCTCAAGGTAAGACAGAGCAGGTGGGCCAGAAAAGAACTCACTCGTGTAAGAAAGCCACTCCTGCAGTAAGCCATTCATCTCTCTCTTCAAGACAGAGCCCACAGGATCCAGCACCTCCCCTAGCACGCCACCCCCCACCCCACCCACACACACACCGCCAGTGTCACTGCACAAGGGAGCAAGTTTAAGTTCTAACTAGTGATCCAGTATTGCAAGTTGCTGTCAGAAAAACTGAAATTTTCACCCTGATAGAAAAGATATTTGCTGTTTGTTTGTTTTTAACTTAAAAGAGATCATTTGTAAGAGTGCTGTCTAGTTTTTTTGCTGGGCATCAATGGGCCTGTTTCATGGCCTGCCTATAAACCGTCCTAAATAACTCAGTGACTGAGTGTGCATGGTCAGGTTTTGCTAACCACGGCATGTTTTAGCTGAAGAGAACATATGAGCTCTGTTTGCACTCTGGACATCAGCAAGAGATCCCAATCCAGCTGTTTTGAACGTTGAATAAAGGTTTTAAAGGTCTGGGGAAACTGCTCATTGGTTAAGAGTGCTTGCTGCTTTTGAAGAAGCCTGGAGCTTGATTTCCAGCACCCTCATGAGGTGGCTTACAACTGACTGCCATAGCACCGCCAGCCCCAGGAGATCTCATACCCTCGTTTGGCTTCCAAAGACATCCACACACAAGCAAACTACATACATGTAAGTAAGAATAAAGTAAATCTTAAAAAACGTCTAACAGTCAGACGGGTGATGAACTGCTTTGTTAACGTGTCTCCATTGAGATAACCTTTACTTGATTAAACCCACCCAGCAGATTGCTTACAGTTCAGTTCTTAGGGTGGAAAAGTGTGGGACCCTTTGGTTTGGTTATCTAACACCACCTTCGTTACTGTCAGAGAGGTGACTGCATTCCATAGATGATTTTGTGTAGTTGATCTTGGGCCCCGAATGCCTTTCACTGCAAGGTAATACAATGCATAAGACCAAACAGTAGTTTGCCTTCCCCAGAATGCACGCACACTAGGTTTCAACAAATGCTTGGCTTCTTAGGAAAGTGTCCTTAGATGGAAAGGGTCTGAGGATGGGACATGCTTCAGCAGTACTTAACATGGAGGAAAACGTCATAAATCCCAGCATCCCTAAAGCTCTTTGTTCTGGTAGTGAGGACTGGCTGTGTTTTTTGTTGAATTAATTATACCATATCACTGATGCTGTGGTTTAAGAGGCCATCTTGACACCTAAAGTGATATCCGATGAAGCACTTCAGGACCTCCTACCAAGAACAAGAACCAGTTTCCTCCTCGATGACTTTATGGTACCTTCCATAAACTACCAAGTAAGTGGAAGCAATGTTAGTTTCCCACACACCATAGCTTCCTGGGTGAGATTTTTTTTTCCTTAAAGGAAATATCTTCCATTTACTCTCTTTCTCTTTCTCCCTCCACACTCCTCACCCCCGAAGAAGGAGTTCTAAAATAGGTGATTCCATTTGGTAGGAGAATCACATGCTATTTCCAAGACTTCGACATCCTGTTAGAGATTTCATTAAAGAGTTTGTAGAAGATTTAGCAGTTTGACCGAAGTCCACTCAAGCTGAAGAGCCCATGTGGCCTGGGTCATTTGGGCTCCTCTGCTTTGGACATAAAAGAACCAAAGACTTCTCAGATCTTCTGAGGTACCACTCATGGGGGCTCCTGGGGACCTGTGCATCTGTTGTCTTATAGAAGGGCTGTAGAAACTTGAGCTTGGTCATCTGTCTTCTGAGCTTCATTGTAGAGCAAGATAAGGTCACTCAAACCTAAAAAAGGAGCACTAACCCTCCTTGTACTTGTAGCCTCTTGTGAACACAGAATCCAAGGCGTCCTTCCTGGCATGCTAGAAATAGCATCCAATTCTTTGGCTATTTCTAGATGAAGTGAAAAGCGGTGGTAAGCAGCAGTATTGTCACCATGCAAACCCAGGACATATGGGAGAAGTTAAAGATGTGGTTTGCCTGTGGGTTATAATGAATGTGGGGCAAGATGCTCAGTCACCAGTTGCACCGAGTGCTAATGTTTGAGCTTCTCACTGGAACTCTTCCTGGGACTTGCTTTAACTTGCTTTCTAATTTCTTAAAATAGTTTTGGAGCCTATAGTTGAGATATGGATAGTAATGGTCACAATACTGACTTTGCTTTTTAAAAACCACATCAAAAATTAACATTGATGAACACTCAAGCATTAAACAGACTCACAGCCCATCAATATATTCCCATTGGAGTTGGACTTTGTGTATATGTGTGGGGTGGGTTTTCAATGTTTTCTGTTAGTTTTTGTTAGGAAGGGAAGGGGCTATGACCTTATTTATACTCTTGCATGGCGAACCTCTACAAAGGCAATTCTAGCCTCCCCAGAAGCCACTTAAGCTGTGATTCTGTGGGGGGACATTTTTCTGTCCCTCTTTACTTAAAGGATAACTGCGGGAGCCCGTATCTCTGGGACTTTTCATGAGTCAGTGAGCATTTACTTCTAGTGTGAGCTATTTGGGCGTGCTAGTGAGCCCCCACCCTCGCCATCCTGGATAGTACACCTTTACCATTTGCATCATGAAAAAAAATTTTTTTTTCTGAAAGCAAATCCCTTTCTTTTTCTCCCCACCCCCACAGAAGGAGTTATAAAAATAGGTGGCTCCATTTGGTAGGGGAATCACATGCTATTTCCAAGACCGAGACATCCTGTGAGAAACAGATTTCATTAAAGAGTCTGAAATGACAGGGATGGTTTAGATTTCGCGTTGGAGCGGGAATGGATGCCGCCTCTAGGTATCCAGATGTTTTATCCGATGCCAGCTGTGCAGTCTTCTGGATACATCATCCCCTGCATACACTCAGAGGGTTTACTGCAGCGGGCCCTTTCTGCTTCAGAAGACAAGCAGCCGTGACAGTACCCCCATCCCAGCAGGAGCAGTCCTCTCACGCCTTGTCCATCACAGCACGCCCTGTACGATCCCTTCATGGCAGGCTCAGTGTGATACAGACCAGTAAACTGCCCACGGGACGGTGGTTCCCGAGAGCTCTACCCATTCATTCCTACTCATTTCCCTTGGGACCTGGTGAGTCATCTTTTGTGCCATTGTATGTCGGTTGTGTGATTCATTCCAGGCGTCTTCGCTCCCCCAGTCTCAGAGCAATGGCTCGTTCGGAGGAACAGCAAGCTCATCTGTTAAATGTCATGGTTCACAACATCACACTTCGTCAGAACCCCCGCGCTTTACTTCGCTGGGGATTAGTGTAGTTAAATAAGAAGATGACAAAAGAAATTGCTTTTGTGTGGGTGAGACTATCCAGGCCTCTCAGGCCTCCCAGGCACTTATTTTAAGACAATAACTTTCAGAGCGCTTGATGGTGATGACATTGTCAGCCTTTATAATTTTATCCCCTTTGCTTTTATCAAGAGACATATGTGCCTCAAATGCGGAGCGTGAAATCAATAGGCATCCGCCTAGCGATGTGACTCGTGGGTCTTTCCATTTCCTGATAGCCACCTTTCTTCTTCCCCTCCCTGCCCCTCCTTCCCCTCCCTGCCCCTCCTTCCCCTCCCTTCCCCTCCCTATCCATTTCTCTCCCTTCCCTGCCCTCCCTTCACCTCCTTTCGGATTTTTTTCTTTCTTTTCTTTTTTCTTTGTACATTTTGGAGCTAGCAAATTGCCTCTCCTTGTGTGCTCTTTAAAATTTATGACAAAATAGTTTTTCCACAAGAAGTATTGCTAGTTCCATCAGAGAGAAAAAAAATACTGATTCCTCTAGTATACTGAGGATGATGGAGCTCATCTTCTCTAGAGCTATTAAAGAAGCTAATAGCGGTTGTTTCTATCTAAGGAGCAGAAAAAGACCAGAAATGTCTTATGGCTGTTTCGGCTGGAGAGTGTAAGCATGGCTGCCTTCGTCGCTGGGCCAGGATTCCTAATGGCCAGGCTCCGTTGGGTTTTCTCAGCAAAACAAAGGAAATATTTTTCCAGTTGCTTTATTTAATCACACTTATTTTTCAGAACAAGTTTTAGTTAGTATTTCTTTTTCTTTTTCTTTTTTAACAGGGGTCAGATTCAACTTTTCCTAGATTAGGAAATAGATTATAAAATATGTTTCCGGGTCATAAAAACAAAAACAAAACAAAACAAAACAAAAACCCACCTCACTGTAGGGTGATGATGCTGAAGCCCAAATGCCTGGAAAGTTTAAGGAAAATGGGACAAGAGGCAGTTTCATCTTGCCACTCACAGTCGCCCAATGCACAGAAAGGCCTTGTCATCTGCTCACCGGTCACCTTGAGTACAGAAACGCTTTCCCAGAGAGATCCTGCCTGGACCGTCAGTACTGAGGGATACGAGGCCATTCTAGCAGCTGCGGCCCAGAGGACCGAAGAAACGGCATGCTTTTCCTGTGTGTTTTAAATTAGGTTCGTCAAGCTATAAATATTTTTAGTAATTTCTAAAAAAATGAAATATTTCTGTCTACACCAGAACCATGTTGTGCAACCCAAATTAATTTCTTATGGAGGTGAGCCCTGAGGAAAGGCGCTCTGGCTGGCCAGATTAGCATCACTTATAACTGGTGTTACTTGGTGGGCTGCTTAGGCTGCTTAGGGTTGGTTTTTTGTTTTTGTTTTTTTGTTTTGTTTTGTTTTGTTTTTGGTCAACTTGACACAATCTGTAGTTATCTGGGAAGAGAGGACTTTACTGAGGAACTGCCTCCACAGACTGGCCTGTAGGCAAGGCCAGGGGGTTTACGTGATTACTGCTGGGTGTGGGAGGGCCCAGCCCACTGCGGGTGATGCCACTCCTGGGCTCCTAGTCTGAACTTGTATACACAAGTGTAGGTTTTGGAAGCCTATTAGCAGCCTTCCTCCGTGGCCTCGACTCCAGTTCCTGTCTCCAGGTTCCCGCTTGAGTGCCTGCTCTGTCTGCCTTCACAACAGACTTCAAGCTGTGAGATAGAAGAACCTCCTTTGTCCCCAGGAGCTTTCGGTAATGATGTTTACCACAGAAAAGGAACCACAACACTTGCTCTGAGGATTTCTCAGGTGTGGAATCCAAATTCCTTTTCTCAGATTCTAATGGCTTCTGTTGAACACAGGAGCCTCGGAGTGTCCACTCCTTAGGCAAGCATCCTTGGGAGCTGCAAGTCGGACTGACGCTGCCTCATTTCAAGGCATTTTTTTTTTCCTAAGTAGATCTTCTGTCTTCCTCTCATGTTTTGCGCCTCCATTCCCCTCGCTAACATCAGTGGAAGTACTTCACTCCCAAGAACCTTTTCTGAAGAGATCTAAGAAATACCTACTTATTCATTTCCATGACCTCTCTTTTCACCATGTAAGCAACATGAACTATGTATACCATGGCGTTCCTCACCGTGGCGTTCACTGGAGAGCCATCCAGATGTTCTTAGAACGTCAGAGGGCTCCAAATAGCCCTTGGGGCTAGAGTGCTATAAAGTTTGAGAGGGTGGAGACAAAACCACAGCTGTTACTGGATGTTTAAATCTGTTTCTAGTTAGGGCGTGGCTCAGCCCTTAGCATATACCTTTAATCCCCGACACATAGAATACCGACACACCCTGAGTACTCATCTTTAATCCCAAACGTTGAAGGTAGTTAGCTTGTAGAAGGAAGCACCCATGTTTGAAAGTGGTGTCAAATTGAGGGAGAGACAAAGGGAAAAATCTGAAAAAGATTTGACAGAATAGGATACGCCCAGCTCTCCTGAGAAGAGAGAGGAAGGCATGCTCCAGACAGTACAGGAAGACAGTACGGAGCAGGAGGAATACAGTCGAGTTCGTGGAGAGCAGTGCAGCAGAATTGAGACAGAGAGTAGAGCAGGACAGAGCGGGAGAAGGAGGCAGCTTTACCCCAGGAGAGTTTTACAGAGACAGATGAAGAGAGAACAAGCTAGACACAGGGAAAGACAGAACCAGCAAAAGACTAGGTAGGAGCCAGAAGATTAGAAAAGATTGCTAGAGTTAGTTTGGGGCCAAGCAGAGCAATTGAGCGGCTGAGAGAAAAGCCAGATTGAATAAGTCATCTGGGAGAGGAGTTTAAGCCAGAACAGCTGAGTTAAACAAGCCAGCCAGAGCCCAGAAAGAACTAGAAAGCTAGAAGGGGTGAGCTTATTCAGCAGTAAGTCTCAGAGCCTGAAAACATGCGAGGCTCCGTAAGACTGTACAGAGGCTACAAGCTCCCGGGAGTAGGCCTAGGTTAGCAGACTGAGGAGAGAGTAAGAATTAGGCAAGCATCCTTTGTAAGAAGACAATTACACCAGCTGAATAAAAGATACTTTTATACATATACTCATAGCTCCCTTCCTGTGCACCTTCCTTTAACTTCTACTTTTTTTTTTTTTTTTTTTTTTTTTTTTTTTGAGACAGGCTTTCTCTATGTAACCCTGGTTGTCTTGAACTCACTTGGTAGACCGGGTTGGCCTTGAACACAGAGTTCTGCCTGCCTCTGCTTCCGGAGTTGTGGAATTAAAGGCATGCACCATCATCCCCGGCTTGACTTCTACTATCTTAAGCATAGACAAAGTGAGAAATGATGAAGAAACCATTAGCTAAAACTGGGGTTTTGAGATGAACAAACTTGAGGGAGAAAGATTGTTGTGAACTGAGGGTATTTGTTTGTTTGTTTAGACTTCAGAATCATGTTTTTGTTTTTGTTTTTCAAGACAGGATTTCTCTGTGTAGCCCTAGCTGTCCTGGAACTCACTCTGTAGACCAGGCTGGCCTCGAACTCAGAAATCCGCCTGTCTCTGCCTCCCAGAGTGTTGGGATTAAAGGCGTGCACCACCACTGCCCAGCTTGGAATCATTTTTAATGTTAAAACTGGAGTGTTTATTAACCAGAATTCTGTTAACGCCTTTGCAGTGTTACCTGGTTATCATCCTTTATATCCAGAGTCAAGACAACCAAATGTTATAGGGCTGCTACTACTCAATAATCATTGTTATCTGCTGGTCCCAAAGTGGGTAGGAAGGGCACAAGCAGGAACAGCTTACAGAAACATAAATTCCACCCTATTCAGATGACTGCTGCTTTATTATTCGTTGAGTCGTTTCTTGCATTACAATGGAGACTGCCAACAGACGTTTCACAATCCTGCTCTTTTAGTTCTCATGATTACAGAGAACACAGGGCAGTAAAATCGGGGTGAAAAAAGGGGGGGCAGGGTGTGGCAATTCAGAGTTAGCATCAGCACGAGGCAATGTAGAAAGCTGGAAAGCCTTGGGAGGAAATGGCTGAGAGAAATGCAAGGCACGGCTCAGTATGACAGTGAGGTTCCCCCTCTGGAAGCAAGGTGACCAGAAGCGACAGGATGTGGAGATGAGTATATATCAACCCTGATTTTAGTGCTGGAACTGGGGCTGCTCTTACAAGGCTACCAAACACGGCACAATTGAAATGGCCCAAATCAGAACTTTCTAATTTCTATTTCTTATTCCACAAACATATCTCTTGACTATATTTCTCTTTTCCAATAGTGGTATTCACTCAAAGAAACTCAGTTACTCAAAGGAAAAAAAAAAAAAACCTCAGCGTAATTCTTAGTTCTTTTTTTATTTGCTACTTCTTCAACCACAATATATGTCAATCTACTTCCCAAATATATCCCAGAGTCGTCTCTCTTTGTCTCCATTGTTACCACTTGTCTACCTCAAATAGAAGGTTAAGCCGATGTTTTAATGTTTTAATGACATAATCCTAATTCCCTGTTCTCTTTTGAAAACAAAAATAGGAAATGACCATCATAATACGAGGCTGCGAGGCTTCTGGGCTCTGGGCACCTGACAATGCCTTAGTGCCTTCTGTTTTCCATCCCTGGAGCCTTGAAAGGCCCCAAACCCCTGAGAAATCTCTTCTTGACACAGGAGAGAGAGGAAAGTAAGATGCTTAGTGGCTTTGGACATGATGGACGTTCTCCTTCTGTGCTGGTGGTAGGGCTTGTGGGTGAGACTGACTGTTTACGGCTCTCTGGAGGAGTGTTCTTTATTTCTTTCCCATTTCTTCCTCCCCCACGGCCCATAAAACTGTCTTTAAGCAGGGGACCTCAGGACACAATTTCTACGGCACTGTCATTTGCCAGAGTGGGACTTCCACTTGGGAACACTTGTGGAGGGAAGAATACCAAGATAACACGTTCTCAGTCTCCGGGGAATTCGGCTTAGAGGCGATGAACGATCAGAGTTCTTTTCTTTTCTTATTCCTTCTTGTAGATGGGACTAAAGTGGAATTTTGTTAAGAGTTTCGTTGCTAGGAAAGAGGCAGTCTTCTCCAGTGTGAGCCTTTGCTCCGGGTTGACACAGTGTAGCTGTGTGGGTTGATCTCTGTCTGGGCTTTTGATGCTGTTCCATCACTTCAGAAGGCTGAACCCTATAATGTTTGTTCTTATGGCTCTGTAGGGTAGTTTAAAAACAGGGGCATGACAGTAGCAGGGTATCTGTCCTTGCATGCAGTTCTGTTGGCTATTTGGGGGCCGTACATATGTCACCATGCAGTTTTGACTGGCATTTAACTTGATGGCTGAAGATGATAAACATTTTTCATGTTTTTTTTTTCCATTTTTCCTTTTTTTTTTTTTTTTTTTTTTTGCTTTAGTCAGGGTTCCTACTGTTGTGATAACACACCATAGCCAAAAGTAACTTGAGGAGGAAAGGTTTTATTTTGGCATACAACTCTCAGAGCTCACTCCATCACTGAGGAGAGTAAGAGCAGGAACTGAAGGCAGGAATGCTGCTTACTGGCTTGCTCAGTCTGCCTTTGTATAAATCCCAGACCGCAAACCCAGGATGCACTGGGATCACTCACAGCAATTACTAACCAAGAAAAGACCCTACAGGCCTCCCTGCAGCCTGGCCTTATGGAGGCATTTTCTCTGCTCACAGTCCCTGCTCTCAGATGACGCTACCTGTGTCAACTTGGCATAAAACTAGCCAGCAAACTTCTTTAGTGGATCTATTAACTTGAGTCTCTGGTTTGGGGAGGTTTTTGAGTTCTTCATCTGGTATAAATTTTAACCACCATCCGGATATGCAGCTGACAAAGAACTCTCTCCCATTCTGTAGGCATCTCCACTTGGTCTATTATTTCCTGTACAACCTTTAAGAAAATGATGGCTTGTGTGGAGATCTTGAAATATTTTTATGAATCATTTTCACTTTCAGGCTTTGCATTAATGTCTTTGATGTGTTTTGATTTTTTGTTTTGTTTTTTCGATTACCGCCCCCCCCTCCCAGAATGTCTATCATTAAGAAAACAAAAAATGAAATTCTAGTCAACATGTTGGGGAAAGGGGACATTTTGGGGGGATGCTGTGGGGCATGTAAATTTGTCTAGTCACTATGGCAATCGATATGTTGGCTCCCTCAAGAACTTAAAAACTAAAATAGGGCCACTATGCAATTCTGCTATATCATCTTGGGGAGCTATCCTCGCGAGTCTAAAAATGCTACAGAGGCACCTGTTTGTGTTTTTGTAGCACTACCCAAATTATAAATCAGACTGGACGTTCGTCAGGTTGATAGGGAAAGTGCTGCATACACACCCAATGGTATTTTAATTAGTTATGATAAAGAGTCAGTTATGTGATTTGAAGTAAAGTAAGTGGAACTGGAGATCATTATTTTAAGCAAAATTCAGAAAGGAAAAAAAAAACCCCACATTTTCTCATATGTTGATTTTAGATACCTATGAATATATTTTCCTTCCCTGTATCTGTTTCTCTGCATGTATTTCTCTGTCTGCCTGTCTGCCTGTCTGTGTGTATGTGCACACGTGTGTGCATTTTTATGTAACAATAATAATTAAAGACAATATCTTAAATTTAAGCATGTGGGGCTGAATATGGTTAAAGTATGTGATACCTTGCCTGAAACTGTCTAAGGAACTCATCACTTTGTACAGTGGATATAAATAATAAAAACTATAAAAAAGGATTATATTTATTTCAACTGCATATAGTTAGAAGCTCAGAAAGAACTTAAGACACATTTCCACTTTAATTTCAACTGTAATGAAATTGAAGCTATTTTGTTTGCTTGTTTGTTTGTTTATTTGTTTGAGACAGGGTCTTCTTACACAGCCTTGGCTGGTCTGGACCTTACTGTGTAAGCCAGACCACCTACAACCTTATATGGATTCATCCGTCTTTGCATCAGAACTCCCACCCAACCTGGCATGAAGCCTGCTTTTAAGAGGACACTGCCCCAGGGAAAGCAAGCCAAACGACAACCAGCCTTCGTAAAGTGAATTAACAAGAATGTATAAATAGCACAATTGTAAAACTGCATCATATCTGAAGAACTTAAAGTATTTTAAAGAATCCCTAAATGTTTTAAACAAAAATGATAAGAATGTGACACGTAAAAAATAGACAGTCAAGAGTTTTACCAAGTCAGCCCTGCATTTCGAGGAACATGCATGCTTTCATTCTTCCTGAATCCAAAATAATTTGAACATACTTTTTATTTGTTTAATTAAGACTGAGATTAGTAAATACATGGATTTTATGTTGACATTCTGAGAAACTATATTAAAAGCTTACTCATCTCTGTATTGGCAATTATAGTTTTGTTGCTGTTTGTGTGCATACGTGATTCTGATGACATTTTCTAAAATTCTTTATAGAACACAAGAAAACAGAGTAAAATCTACAGAGTGGAAACCCCTTAGACAGTGGCCTTGCAACCAGGAAATCAGTAGCTTTAGTATAGATGTGGTATGTGGGACTCATAGACCCTGCTGATGAACAGATGCTGGGAAACCAAGTCAAGTTAAAATAATCTCTAAATTCTGGTCATCAACGAAGTGATACGTGTTAGACTTTACTGAGATACTAGAGAAGATCTAGCGATGGCAGAGGAGAGGCAGAAGTTCTAGTTTGGGCATCTCCCATCGGGGTATGAAATGTATAATTCTGGAAAGGATGTGTAGGGTAATGGCCGGCTCTCTCTCCATTCTTTCTTTCTCATCGCCGTGGATGGCACTTGTCATTCTTGGAGGGCCCTGGCTCCCAACATGGAGAATAACAGGTTTAATGGCTGTGTGTTGCAAGATATTTCCCATCCATTCACATTGAGGCAGTGAGAGGCCAGTGATTGGAGGGGAAAGAGGAGGAGGAGGAGCTAAGAGTAGTGAGGGGCGGAGAGAGCCTGGGTGGACCAGATGAGCAGAGCAGAGCGGGAGACGCAGATATCAAGATGGCTTCAGACACATTTCTGGTGTTTTGGAGAGGTTAGAAATATTGGGTTAATACTTTATCATTGTAAATTGGCATTATGTAATTGGGAGTCTTATATACATAAATATATTTGATTAACTATACAAGTTTAAGGGTCATGCTTTACCAGATACTTGGAAGGAGAGGTGCAGAGGCCTGGTGGGGCAGTACTCTTTTATAATTATTACCCACTACAGTTGTATCTTAATTAGGTAATCTTTGCTTTGCCATATCATAGTCATTGACTCACAGGACATAGATTTAAGTCACTCTCATACAACATTACTTTATTCAAGGGACTTAGATTAGAAGGTCTCTAAAATAGCATATAAAATATTTATAGTCTCATTTTCTGTGAACTTCTAAGGAAAGAAGTCTTTCACGCCCTTCTGAGAACACCAAGGAAGCTGCCATAATCACTCTTCCTAATCACTTTGTACACCACGGTTTGTGGATATGGAGTTAGAATTGCCACACTGACTTTTTCAGCATTAGGGACACTAAATTAAGGATGAGACTAAGAGCGTAAATGAATACAGAGATTGAAAGAAGTTAATCTCCCAATGCAATGATATCACTGAGTGTCATTGGGATCAGGGGCAGATACCATGAGCAATGGGAGCATGTCTTGGAACTGATGGGATAAACCAGAGGAAAAATAATTAGAAGGAATAAGAAATAACTGCAAGCCGGGCCATGGTGGCGCATACCTGTAGTTCGGCACTCTGAGAGGCAGAGGCAGCTGGATTTCTGAGTTCAAGGGCAGCCTGGTCTACAGAGTGAGTTCCAGGACATCCAGGGCTATACAGAGAAACCCTGTTTCAAAAAAACAAATCCAAAAGAAAAGAAAAGAAAAGAAAAGAAAAGAAAAGAAAAGAAAAGAAAAGAAAAAAGAAAAGAAAGAATTGCAAAAGTGGCATCCTTGTATTGGGTTCCCCAAGACTAATAAGAGAGTTTCCAGAGGGACAGAGACTTCCTCCAGAAATAGAGAAGACTATTTTATTTTCTGAGTAATGAGCGAGAGAGCCATCTTTGCCAAGATGTAGGAAAAGATATGGAACTGTCTCAGATGTCCATCAACAGATGATTAGATAAAGAACATGTATTACATACACACAATGGATTTTATTCAAACATAAGAATGAAATTATGTCATTTTCAGAAAAAATTATGGAACTAGAGCTCATTGTATTAGATAGAATAAGACAGTCTCAGACAAATAACACATTTTCTCATATGGACAATCTAGATTATAACAAAATAAGTCATGAAAATAAAAGAGAGATTATTTGAGAAAAGGAAGGAAACCAGAAAGAAGTAGGAGGAGTCAGAAGAGAATAACCGGAGATGGACATTGTCAAAGTACATTATATATTTGTGTAAAAACATCACAGTCAGGTCTTTGTCTATTCAATGAATATACACTTATTTTTAAAAGTCCTTATATCATTTCCTTCTATAGAGCAGAAATTGTGTGTTTTTAGGATCTTGGGAAATTTTATATTATCTTCATGAGTTTTTAAAACTCTTTGGAGTAAATTTCTCTACCAAATTCTAAAGATTGGCTATGATGGATTGTGGACATTTTGCTCTCCATAAACTGGGTTGGAGGAGCAAGGGTAGCTGTTTTTTGTGCTACAAGTTCAGGGACGAGGACACTGGATACGAATTCTCTTAAAGCTAGTTTTAGCCAAAAGGAAAATTTATTTTATTTTACCTAAATACAGAAAAGCCAAGGACACATACATTATTTTTCTTCTGACTCAGAGAACCTATTCACTATGACTGAATTTACATCTGGATTCGCCATCAACACTGTCCTTACCTTTCTTTTTAAAATTTACATATATATATACATATATATATATATATATATATATATATATATATGTACACTGTTGCTGTCTTCGGACACACACCAGAAGAGGGCATCAGATTCCATTACAGATGGTTGTGAGCTACCATGTGGTTGCTGGGAATTGAACTCAGGACCTCTGGAAGAGCGGTCAGTGCTCTTAACCGCTGAGTCATCTCTCCAGCTCACCCCCCCTTTTTATTTTTTTAGATTTATTTATTTATTTATTTATTTATTTATTTATTTATTTATTATTATATTTAAGTACACTGTAGCTGTCTTTAGACACACCAGAAGAGGGTGTCAGATCTCAGTACAGCCATCTCACCAGCCTACCTTTTCTATTTTTATGACATTTCCTCAAGTTCTTTGATTATAAAACCTTTCTCAAGAGTTGGGAAAATAATTATAACACTTATCCAAAGTTATAACAAAATAATACATTTCCTCTAAGTATAGATGATGGGTAAAATATCTATTCTAATTCTTTGGATGGTTTTATAATGAGCATCAAGTTGAGAAACTAGATGATATTTCAAGATGATCAGTTGTGACTTCTAGTTAGAATGTAGTGGGAGGCTCTTATTACAATTCAATTGCAGACTTTAGCTAACAGATAAATTCAAGCTAATTAGAGTATTATGAAACCATGTGGAGGAGGAAAGCGTGGGCTATTGTTTTGTGAATACACTACTGTGTTTGTATTCATTTTAGATAATGTAAAAATAACTTGCTTTGCATAAGGCCACCTGAGGACTCAAATCTCAGCTTCTTTGGCGTGTGGCTTCACTGAAGAGTCAGCTGGTCCACAAGGCCTGCCTTCAGAACTGTCTTCAAATCCTGATAAGAATAAAAGATACTCTTCATTTGTGTGACTTTTTTGGGGGTAGGGTGGGGATTGAAATCTTAACTTTTACATTGACTTTCTCTACATAACACGACAGGAAAAACGTAATCCATATAAATAAAAGTTCTTAATTTACATAGAAAAAGTAGATACTAATCTAACATGTCTTTTCAATCTGCACGATTCCTTTGCAGTGAAGTTGAATTTTAATTTTCTTTTTTTTTTCCTTTTTTTTTTTTTTTTTTGGTTTTTTGAGACAGGGTTTCTCCGTATAAACAGGGTTTCTCCTGACTGTCCTGGAACTCACTCTGAAGAGCAGGCTGGCCTCGAACTCAGAAATCCTCCTGCCCCTGCCTCCCAAATGCTGGGATTAAAGGCTTGTGCCACCACCGCCCGGCAAAATTAATTTTCTTAATTTACTTTTTTCCATTGATTTTTTTTTTTACTTATTTATTCACTTTACATCTCAATCATAGCCCTCCTCTCCTCCCAGTCCCCTCTCCCACAGCCCCCCCTTCTCTTCCCCTTCTCCTCTGAGAAGGGGGAGGGCCCCAGTGGGCACCAACCCACCCTGGCTCATCCTCTCACTGAGGCCAGACAAGGTAGTCAGGTGACTATTAAATCCAGGTCATTTCCATTATCCACCAGCCAAGGAAGCTTTGGCAGAACTGAGAATAATAATAGCTTTTACGTTAATGTGTTCAGAGGCTACTTCATAAAAGAATAAAACTATACATTGAAATTACCTTGCTGATACTTAGTTAAAACAAGACTGTCTATTAATATAGTTATTTGAAGTTACAAAAATGCACATGAGATACATGTATAATTTGTAACAGAGTAAGAAATATATTTATGATTTAAATAATAAACATATGGTTTAGTGCATATTTCTATGTACCTAAATTTTAAATCCAAACACAGTTCTAACATATAACCATGTATGCTTTTTATACATTTTTGTATATTTTAATTATAAAATAGTGTGTATATCATATTGCAATATAAACATGTATGTGTATACATACATACATACATACATACATACATATGGCTGTTGGTGGGTTTTGGAGTCAGGGTGGCCATAGTCAATGCATAGCAGTCCAGGACTGAGCTGTCAAAGTGAGTTCTTCTAGAACTTAGAACACACCGGTTAGTGATGGGCCTGAGCTTCCAGGGGTATCATGCTCAGAAGGAGAGCTCTTAGGGCATTTTAATTATTTTCTATTGTTGCAGTAAAAAATTATGGCAAAAAGCAACCTGTGGAGGAAAGAATTTATTTTATCTTATACTTCCAGGAAGTATTTTATTACTGAGGAGAGCTAAGACAGGAATCTGGAGGCAGAAATCGAAGCAGAGGCTTTCTGAATTGCTCTTTATGAATTTCTAAGCCTTTCTTATAGCACTCAGGACCACATGCCCAGTGGTGGCACTATGAAAATGGGCTAGGCCCTCCCTTATAAAACATTAATGTGGAGAAAACACTCTACAGACCTGTCCACAGGCCAATCTAATGGATGAAACCCGCAGTTGAAGTTCCCTCTTCCCAGGTGACTGTCGTCTGTCTTAGGTTGACAAACACTAACCAGCACGGGGTGAGCTACCCTTTTGGGTTCTCCAACTCATGCTGAATGAGTTGCAGGCATCAGCAGATCTGTGCTTGGGTTGTATCAGTTGCTGAAACCATGACAATACACACTAACAATACATTTGCTGCAAACCTTGGCTCAGGGTGTCATCTAAGGCTGAAATATTAGATATTGACTTTCAGGGCAACTTGAGTAGAATTTCTGGAAAGAAAGGCATAACTAAAGCCTGAATATGAAGATAGAAATAAACATCTTTCAATTCTGTGAAAATTTTGCACACAGAGTTTTCAGGAACCATGACCTCACCCAGTGGTAAAGTTGAGGCACCAAAAATTGACCAGATTATAACATATGGCTGGCCTTGGCTGGAGAGTTTAAATCAAGTTTTTTATTTTTTTTAAGTTATTGCCATTTTCTCTTTCATAGCACTTTTACCATGATGTGGTTTTAATTGAAGAGGAGGGAGGGATAATCCAGAAAGACAGGGGAAATAGGAAAAAAATAACACTAAGATGCTTGAAACACATACATAATGTACACATATGGAATTGTTAATATATTGTCATATTGTAGATTCACTATATATACATATATACACATATACACATATTATAATATATACATTACACACACACACACACATATATGTATATATACACACACACATACACGCACACATATATATTTATCCACACTAGGGATGATAACATTCTGCCCAAGAGTCATATACTATCTAACAAAAATTCCTAGTACTAGGCATGAGAAACCTCCTTTCAAGTCGCTGGTCAGGAGTCCAAGAGACTTCCAAAGCAATATATATTATTGCTGCTGCTGTTGGTTGCCCTCCAGAACGTGAAGCTAAGTTCCTATTGCTGAACATACCGTGTTCTTTGGACATAGGACTTGGGGAATTTGAGCTAGAATGGGCTGGAAAGCCTTCCCCACTAAGGACTAACTTTTATTGTATTGCTAGGATATGCAAGCTGGTAAAAGAGGAAAGGAAGTCCTACCAGCTGTGACATATACAGAACCAACAATGAACAGCATGGCAAGGTGTCCCTAAAGGTGCAGTAGTGGCACTTAGATCCTGGAGTTAACTAATAGGTGCCTAATAGGATTCTCTTCTCTTCTCTTCTCTTCTCTTCTCTTCTCTTCTCTTCTCTTCTCTTCTCTTCTCTTCTCTTCTCTTCTCTTCTCTTCTATCCTATCCTATCCTATCCTATCCTATCCTATCCTATCCTATCCTATCCTATTCTATTCTAGCTGCCTAATAGGATTAGATTCCTAGATTATAGGGTAATAGAGGGACTCATGCCTGCTACTTCAAACACTAGCTAACTGCTTCTGGTTAGTGAGGCCATGGATCTTAAAGGAGAACCTATTAATGCCACTTTCCTGAAACAGTATAATTTCTAAATGCATTTTAATATTTGATCCTTATGCTCACAGATAAGTATAGATCTCATCCTTCATCAAATAAACTTATTTTACAGCTGATAGAGATAATTATAGAAAACTCCACCGGTCAAAATGCAGAGAATGATTAGCAGTGGGGTGCCCAGCCCTAAATGATTATCTACAGCACAACTCCCACACCTAAAGCTGGAAGAGGTTTAGGAAGAGGGCATGGGAAGATTTCAGGAGCCAGAGATTGTGCCTTTAGCCATGACAGGGAAGCTGCACACATGAAATCTCAACAACATTGATGCCTAAACAAGACCTGAACAATTCCAACATCAGTTGATATCTGTCTTTCTTAGGGTTTTTATTGCTCTGATGAAACACCATGACCAAAAGCAAGTTGAGAAGGAAAGGGTTTATTTGGCTTACACTTCTGTATCTTAGTCCACCATGGAAGGAAGTCGGGACAGGAACACAAACAGGAGCTGATGCTCATCATGGCTTGTTCAGCCTGCTTTCTACTAGAACCCAGAACCACCAGCCCAAGGATGGTACCACCCACAATGGGTTGGACCCCCACCCCCCACCCCCCCCATCAATTACTGATTAAGAAAATGCCTTACAGCCTGGTCTTATGGGGGCATTTTCTCAATTGAGTTTCTCTCCTTTCAGATAACTCTAGCTTCCATCAACTTGACATAAATCTAGGCAGCGCAAACTTCCAACCTTCATGGAAGACCCTTACCATCCTCATGCCCCGAGGAAAAACTGTGGGCAATTAATAACCGGAGAGACTGGGAGAATTCATGTTCTCCAGGAACGAACCCCTTTGGTTCAGAAACATACACATGCAGGCAACGCTGTGTGTGCATGAGCTATGTGATTATATTTTAATTGCTTTAATTACAGAAAGGGAAAATGTTGCTAAGCTGCAACAATGCACAAAGAATATTCTTATAAAGGACCAGGGCTTATTCAGCTTCCGTCAGCATCTCTGCTCTTCCTTTCTCATTCTTAGGACAAATGCTGATGCCCTAAGATACTGAGCCTTAGTCGTGAGGAGGGTCAAGGGTGTGGTCATGGGAAGAGAATCTGTGGAGTATGTCAACCCAGTATGTGTGTGTGTGTGTGTGTGTGTGTGTGTACATACACAATGTGTGCCTAATTGGGAATAAGCCCATGGAGGCTAGTGATTGACTTCTAGCTTCGTCTTTTTTTCTCTCCACTTTATTTTTTGCCTTAATAGAGAAGTCTGTGCATCATGTGGTGTGTATAGTGCCTACTGAGGCCAGAAGAGGACATTGATACCCTGGAACTGGACTTATGGGTGGCTATGAGCTTCCAAGTGAGTGCTGGGAACTGAATTGAATCCAGGTCCTATGCAGGAGCAACTAGAGCTCCTAACTGCTGACCCAACTTTTTGGGCCCTCTGCCTAATTTTTTGAGACAAGATCTCTTACGGCATCTGGAGTTTGTCAGCTAGTCGCTGGAATCCCCAAACCCTGAACTCAGGTCAGCACTTCTCACACCTAGCCTCCTTCAAAACAATCCATGGTTCCCATTTTTTCCTTGGTTTTTTAGAAAAAAATGCTCCTGCTCCCTCCTCCTGAAACCATTCCCCAGGAAAGGGCCGCCTTTCAGACCAGTTCCCTCCGCTTGCTATCTTCTCTCTCTCTCTCTCTCTCTCTCTCTCTCTCTCTCTCTCTCTCTCTCTCTCCCTCCCTCCCTCCCTCCCTCTCCCTCCCTCCCTCCCTCTCCCTCCCTCCCTCCCTCCTCTCTCTCTCTCTCTCTCTCTCTCTCTCTCTCTCTCTCTCTCTCTCTCTCTCTCTCTCTCTCATTCCCTGCCTCACCCCACCTTCCTTTCCTTTTCCCTTCTCTTCCATCTCCATCCAGTTGTTTCCTTTCCCCTCTCTCCCCTCCTGGGTGTTTTTGACTCTTTGGCTTGTCTTAGCTTGCAGACTGCAAACTAGGTGTGAGAGGGCTGGTGTGTGTGGGTGTGTGTGTGTGTGTGGGGGGGGGTTGGTATGTCCTCAGCAAGCTGAAAGAAATCAGCTCTGGTTGCACTATGAACTCGAGGAGACAGTTGCTTTTTCTCTTCTCTTCTCTTCTCTTCTCTTCTCTTCTCTTCTCTTCTCTTCTCTTCTCTTCTCTTCTCTCTTTCTTTTTTTTAAACACAAAGGAACAGAGACATCGCTCTGATCCTATAGTGTGGTGTTTCTACTTGACATTTTGAAAAGTAAGGTGAGCTGTAGATTCTCTGAGAAAATTCTCAGCAGCAGCAGATCTTCTTCCCTTTGATTTTTATACTATAATTACCATTTATGGCTTATTTTTTGGAATACTGACCCTAAAATACAGGAAAAATAAAAAGGGAAATGAATGAAGACGCCTACAACCCAAATAGTGCCTGCCTCTCTTATCACCGATTGGGGGCTTTCTGTTAACTTCTCTTCTACGGCTGGAAACACAGAGGTGAGATCAGAAATTCATTCCTTTGAAATCAGTGGGTTGAAAGGGGGCCCTTTGTGAACACCTCTCTTTTGTTTGAGAGACCCTTTACAGTGTCTGTCATCACACAAATGACTTTGAGTAAGAGCCAATAATTAGCACAACGGATACTTGATGTTTTTCATGCAAGTTGTTTTTTAATAACCTTGAATCTTCATTAATCATGTAAATTCACCAAGAATACCAACGTATCTATGAGGAAACATTTCTTAGGGTGATTTATAAAAAATCACAGAAGTCACCCAATTTTAACAAGTTCTTTCACAGAGTGAAAGTAACTTCAAATGAACACACACAGAAACAGACATGGTGTCTGCTTGTGGCCTCAGTGACCTGTAAATGCAAATTCTTAGATGCTGCTTGTTTTGCCACGGAGAAATAGCTTAGGCTTGCTGTTATTAACGATACAGCAAACTCACTCAAATATCCATGTTTCTGAAAAGCTTACAAAGTCTCAGTCAGTGGGACTGTTTATGGTCCGCGAGACTCCAAGAAGAAGAAGACCATTGATGGGGCTGTGAAATTTGTTTTGCTTTGGCTCAGTACTTATCCCATCGTGGACCAAATTTATAGAAAAGATATTTGCCACAAGAATCAATGGACCATATATCAAAAAAAATTAATACATACTTTTTCTAGTCTGTGTGCTTTGGGGGTGAAAAAAAAAACCAAACCAAACCAATCACGTTGCAAGCCAGCTTCTGTTCCCTTTCCGCTGCACACCCTCCTCCCCACGCCTGGCAGCCCGCATGCACATACTTGCTTCACTCTGTGTCCCACGCCAGCGCTTCCGTATGTGGGCATGGTCTGTGATGGAAATACTGATTTTCCTCTTATAGGGTGAAGTTTCTGTGCCGTAAGGAATACAGGTAGTATCATGAATGAAACAGATGTCCAGATAAGTGTGACTTTCAGATAAACAATAAAAGGCTCTTATAGTGTTTGTATATCCCAAAGATTATGTCACATCTATGATAGAAATGTTTTCATTGTTTATTGGAAATCCAAATTGAACTGAACTGGAGCTTGATGGTTAAACCTGGCAAACCCAAGTAACTGCTTGGCACAGCGATATGTTTAAAACTACAAAATAAAACAAAAATCTATACCCTTGGCTCCCTGTGGCAACGCTCCTTGGTTCATTCTGTAAAGCCACGAATGGAGAATTGGAACTAATTTGGGTGTTTTGCAAACACGAATGAAAGTGTTTCAAAAGTAGTGGTGCCTTCAGCTCCTTTGGGTCTTCCTGTCCTCCCGAAAACATTGTGTTAAGATGAGTGAGTACCAACGAAGGCCAGAGCCAGCAAGCCAGAAGCACTGTTGAAGTTATAGATTTTCAGGCGGCCAAGAATTTGCTAAAATATCGATGAGATAATCCAGGCGACAGATGACTTCTTACCTTCCAGCTATGGTGTGCAGGAGCTGCCTCGGCCGGGAAGGACATGGGTAGGTGCGTGTGCCCACTCTATCTGACAGGAATCTCATTGACAAGGGGTGGGGGACGGATGTTCTCCAGCCAAAAAGTTGAGCGAGTTTCTCTGCCTGCCTATACTTCTGATAGTCTGAGTGGATCGTCTCTGATGAAACCCGCACTGCTGTTACTTTTCCAAAGGATTTTCTGTGCTCTTCTTGCTATCAGGACACCTGCGTGAGTGGAGGACTCTGTCACTAGAGGGCTTTGACTGTGTCACGGGGGTAGAGAGAGAGCAGCTGGGGTTGGGATGACTACTCAGATAAGACGATGGGAGCACGTCCTGGTGTTTCTAGGTAATAGTTGTGCTTGTCAGGTTATTGATGTTACTTTAGCAACTATAATAACTTTCTGGGGGAAGATGATAGTCAAATGGATTTCTAAGATTTGTTAAGCAAGGAAGAGTTTTCTAATAAAACATTCAAGGTTACTTTTCTTCTGGTCTTTTCTTGTCCAGAGTCAGTGCAAGGAGATGCTGTTACCATGGAAGCAGTGGCCTTTTGCTACTTTTCAAGGCCAAGAGGACTGCCCATACAGTAGGAGAGATAAGACATAACTACAAAGGGACGTAGTCTCTCTTCTTCTCTTCTGACTTCTACTCAAAGGGCAAGATAGATATTCTTTGGACCTTGGGAATAAACTCTCATTGACTCGTGGCATTTAGTTGGAGGAGAGGGACTGTCTCCTGCTTGTTGTGGCTTCTCTTTTAGCCTTGAAACTGAAGGGTACCCGGATAGTTGTGTACATTCCTTTAAAATGTCATCGGTCTGGAGAAGACCTATTATTAAACCGTTGACCCGCTTTTGTCCATCTGCTGGCCAACCTCAAGGTCATGCCTAATTAAAGAGATCCTTTTCCTGTCTGGGAAGTGATTCAAAAGAAAATTCCTTCCGCGGATGGGTCTCCCTGGCTTTTACTACCTGATCAGGGTCAGGAGTAATCCCGCTCTGGTCCAGTGGGATGGGGGGCTGTTGGAGGAAAAAACAGCAAGAGTCTCAGTACTTGCCCTCAGGGATCACATCTGGTTAAGAAAACAGACTGTGGTAAAGTGGTTTCAGGTTCAGAGTATTAGCAAAGTCCAGATGTGGAGATGGGAGGCTAAGGGCTTTCTATGTTGGGAGTGGTGTGAGGCAGTTTGCTGGGAGAGATGATGCTAACATCGAGTCTAAGGCTAGGTATTTAGAGCCGTGGTAGAGCACCTGCCCAGTGTTAGCCAGGCCCAGGGTTCCAGCCCCAGGACCCCAAAGGCAAACCACGCTACTGGAGGCCAACCGATCTGCAGGGGTGAGCTAAGGAGCAATGAATCTGGGAGGTGGTTGTATGTTTCAGAAATGCAAATCAGTGTATCTGGATTTTGGCGCAAAGAGTAAATAAGTGGCCAGGGCCTGGAAGAGGAGAGTGGGAGAGACCCTAAAGGGCTTGCGATCTTTGTATCGGGCTCCCCGAAGAGTTTTTGAATATCCGGATTGTATTTAGATTTCAGGAAAATAACATTTGCAGTAGCAACAATTAAAAAAAAGAGAGGTTTAAACAGAGACCAGAAGACTAGTTAGAAGAGGCAAGAAACAAAGGCAATGGTGCCTCGGGCAGATGCACGTGCTGTGCTGTTTATAGCACAGAATGTGGGAGCAAACAGGTGGGGGGGAGGCAAGCCCAATCACTCCCAAGCTCCTCATTTGTGACATGGATGGATGCTGATTTTGTTCACAAGGAGAAAACAGAAGGGCGAAGTGACTTGAGTCAGAACATCTGAGATTATCCTGTGTGAAATATTGAAGTGAGTCTTCAAACTTAGGATGAAGGATGGAGGCGTCAGTGAGTTTGCAAATCAGGAGCATTTTAATCATGAGCTATTCTGTGAGTCAGATATTACGTTTTTTTGAGTCTGGGATCTCCCTCGGTGTTTAGGAGTCTAATAGGCAGGAGCAGGCTCCAGTATACTTTCCTGTCCGTTTATTTTTGTTTCTGTTTTTGTTTTGAGACAATAGCCCTGGCTGTCCTGGAACTCACTTTGTGTACCAGGTTGGCATGAACTCACTTAGATCCACCTGCCTCTGCCTTCCGAGTGCTGGGATTAAAGTGCCACCAGGTCAGTACCAGCATACATTTTTCCCCCCAGAATTGTGTGTGTGTGTCTAGATTGATGACATTTTAAAGGAATGCACACATGTGCATGCGCACATGCATGAGCGCGCGCGCGCACACACACACACACACACACACACACACACACACCCCTGCTATGGCATGGGTGTGGAAAAAAGACAACAACTTGGGAGAGTTGGTTGCTTTCTTGACCATGTGGGTCCTGGGGCTTCCACTCAGATTGGTAGCTGATGCCTTTACCCAGTGAGCCATCTAATTAAGCCTCAGTATATAAATTTTAATATTGCCTTATATGGCATTTAAAAGATATAGATTTTTTACACATCCATATTTCTTATTTTTAATATCTCATTATGGTCACAATTCAGGAAAATAGTAAAACTAGTGACAATTTATTTTATATCAGAGGATGTCAGCTAAATGGCCTTTCTGAGGCCAGAATAACCAGCTTAAAGCTATTCTGGCCTGCTGTGATTCCTGTCACAACGGGGTCTCTTACATCACAGCATTACGTTGAGTAACTAGCCACACCCTCCTTCCTGGAGCTGGCAAACATGGATGCCTTAAGAATTTTCTAGCCTGAAGGTAACAGAACCCACATAAGAGTACAGTGTGCTTGTCAAGTGGAACCAGAGAAAAGTTCTCATTTTGTTGCAAAGTCCATCCTTCATTCTTGCTTGTTTTATACATTGTAAAAAAAAAAAAAAAAAAAAAAAAGCATGCTTCCAGAAAGAATTTCAGTTACCTGGGTCCTGGATAATGTCCGTCTTTCTCTGCCGATGCAAATACAGCAGTACACTGTCCTCCATGGGGTTCTTCAGCTTCCAGTGAAAGCCCTAGAAATGGGTTCCATTAGAAGGATAAGAAACGCACACGGGTACCTCAAGATCACTGTTCCCTTCTATGTCAAGAAGCTGTGATTGGGCAGGTGAAGTGGCTCAGGGGGAAAAACCTTGCTGGATAAGCCTGGAGACCTGGGCTTAATCTCCAGAAGGCACACAAAGGGGAAAGGAGCGGGCCTATTACTTTTTTGTGTTTTTTGTTTTTGTTTTTTGTTTTTTGTTTTTTGAGACAGGGTTTCTCTGTGTAGTCCTGACTGTCCTGGAACTCACTCTGTAGACCAGGCTGGCCTCGAACTCAGAAATCCGCCTGCCTCTGCCTCCCAAGTGCTGGGATTACAGGCGTGTGCCACCACGCCCGGCTAAGGGCCTATTACTTGAAGTTGGCCTTTGACTTCCAGTATGGTTATGGTACCCACACATGGACACACACATGTACACACACACATGCATACACATGCACGCATGTACGTGATGATGATGATGATGATGATGATGATGACGACGACGATGATGAAAGAAGCTCTGATTACCCAGCCTGTTGCTAACCTTTAATTGCCTCCGCTATACCTGTGGATAAAACCTTAGATACTCTCTGAAGGCCTCCCAGGGTGTCTCTTAAGGGCTGGCCACCCACTCTGACATCTGCTGAACTGGCGGTCAGGCCCCACCTCTCTCCCTGTCTGGCCTTGCTGGAGACACCTTTTGGGTTGCAGACCCTGCTCGAGTCTCTCAGTTCACTTCTGAACAACGTCTAGCCCTGGGCGGACCATCTTTACCTCACATGCTTCTAGATTCCTGGAAACCCTGCCTAGGCCAGGAGCCATGGCCTCGCTAGTAGGTGTTCCAGGAAGGGAGTGGCCCTTGGGACTTGAGACATCGCTTTATCTTCAGGTGCGTTTAGAAATCTGACTAAATATTGGTCTTGAGTTGCAGAATAGGCTACGTTCCTGTTTCCTTGACATTGTTTATCGTTTAGCTTGTCTATAACTTCTGCTCAGTACAAATACATTTCCTCGCAAAAACCGATTATTATGTTCAATTTTGATAATTTATCATAATTAGCACAATTATAAGCAATTTTATAAATTCTTAAGAGTCCTTTTGCATTAGAATCCTTTCTTCTGCCCAGGCCCTGAATATATCTATTTTATCCTTTTTTTTTCTCACCATTGCTTTAATTTTGTGACCTCAGTTCAATGTCATCTCTTCCTTTGAACTGAACTGTTCTGATCGCCCTATCTTCTCTGCCTTGGGATCCATACGCAAACACTCATCCCCACACACCATCGGACATTTAATGTCTAAAGAGACCCCTCTAAGTTTTCAGGAGAATTCTCCAACTACACTGCCAGAAGTCTCGGAAGTAAGATGACCCATCCCTGTGTACCTGGCCGGTCCTTGTGAACAGTGGACTAGTGTTGGATCGGAGTCTGTCAGAAAGCAGTGACTCGGGCTTGTGCAGCAGGCGTTATGTGTACTGATTTAAAACTACTGTCTCCCATCAGGATGAGATGTAGAAGAATAAACTTTCTGTGCAACTGTTTTAAACTACATTTCTACCTAGGGCTATGTGGATTCTCCCCAAATTATTAAAATACATCCTTGGTATTGAGGCTCCTCTCCTACATGAAGTCCATAACATCTGTGATCAAGATGCGGATGTGCCCTGCATCTGGACTAGCATGCTGGCTAGCTTTGTGTCAATTTGACACAAGCTAGAGTCATTTTGAAAGAGGGATCCTCAGTTGAGAAAACGAACCAGCAGACTGGCCTAAGGTGCATTTTCTTGATTGATGATTGATGATTGATGTGGAAAGGTCCAGCACACAATGGGTAGTACCACCCCTGGGCTGCTGTCCTATGTTAAAAGGAAGCAGGCTGAGCAAACCACGAGGAGCAAGCCACTGAGCAGCACTCCTCCACGGCCTGTGCTTCATTTCCTGTCTCCAGGTTCCTGCCCAGCCTGAGCTTCCGTGTGGCTTCCCTCGGAGACAATTGTTATCCCAAGTGTAAGTGGAATAAGCCCTTTCCTCCCAAATTGCTTTTGGTCATGGTGTTTATTACAACAATAGAAGCCACAACTTATACACCTGTCTGAAATGAAAGTACATCACAAGAGTCTTTATATGGTTTTGTGATGCATAATGTCCGTTAACTCTTAGTCCCAGTTTGCAGGTCTCATTCAACTTTTCATGCTCCCCAGCTCAGAGTTTCAGAGAAACACAGAACATGAACGGCGTATCCAGAAGTCAAAGCATGCTCTCTTGAGTTTGACTTGGGCTCTTCAGCCCATTAAACCATGCATGCCCAACCAACCTTAGAATGCCGCCCATCTTCTCCAAGTGATTCCAGTTTCGTCACTTCTACTTTGCATATTCTGACAAAGACCATTCAACAGAGAAGACAGATTCTACTGCATGTTAACCACACATTTAATTCTACTCAAATCTGAAGAAAAGTATGACTTTTATTTTCCAACACCCCTTTTCAAATATATCTGGTTTAACAGATGTCCTTAGTTTTTTTTACAAGTCAATGCGGGTGGCCATGGGAAGGAGGAACCCACACAGTTGAATGAATCGGTGCCGGAGAGCAGCCTGCATCATACACAAAGCCTTCCCTTGAAGGTTTGTGTGAATCTACCACCTCAGCTCTCAGAGCCAAGGAAGCCCAAATTAGAGCGTTAGCATGAGAATGTTCTTTGAACATTCCTGGACTTACTCTGGGGTTTCCTGCTACTCAGGAAATGGTCCCCAGAGAAAGAATCCAGGTGAGCTGAGTTGGACCCTCTCTCCCTAGTAGAGCATCCCTGCTCACAGGGGTTTGATATTGTCTTCCAGGAAAGGGTCAATTGCTACATTTACACCAGAAACTTCTAGCACAGCAGGTGCAGAGTCTGTGAAGTGTTAAGATTATTTTTCAGTGTTCTCACTTATTCTCTTTGTTGGCAAGACATTACTAAAATGTGAGTACTTTAGTACATCTGGAAAACCAGACTCTATAGTAGCTAGTAGCACCCCCCCCCCCGAGAATATGTTGTATGGACCTTGTGAGATTAAGTAGGAAATGTCCATTGCATGGTTTGCCTCCACAAGCCTCAGGCTCGTCACCTCCATCCTGTAGGATTCGGGATTCTTGTTTTTCCTTCTGTCTTGGGTTTCTGGTAGAGAAGTCAATTTTGATATCATTCAGTACCACAGTAGAGTCAGTCAGGGTCAGACTGCTCCTAGTGGAAATTCCCAGGCTTGACCTTTGGCAATAAGTATCCAGAACCTAGTAAGTCTCCTTGCAGTCAACCCCTTCAGCTGAACTATTGGGAAACTGTTATTCCCTTTACAAGCACAGTGGGACGCTTTTGCTTCTGAAAGCTCAGTTTTTGCATTTAAATTGTGATGGTCTTTCTTAGTTTAGGCTTGTCTCTCTTAGCAGTTTTGCTATTTGACACTCTGTATTTAATTTACCTTCATATTTCCCTGTATGTCTTCTTGAATATTTGGAACTAATAAGCAAATCATTGTCAAAAGTAAAGATAGCCCTCCACACACCCTACACTCTTGCAGAAGTGGACTAGGGCCTTCTTATACTTTGCTACAGGATTCCCTTTGCTTGAAAAGCCTTTCTGTCCTCAGTCACCAAGATCCTGACACACTCATAACACAGGTCATAGGCTAGTCAAAGCCTGTCTGGAGTGGCCATCTTTATCTGGCACCGAGGTCAGGAAAAATACCTGGGCTTCACATTGGGTGTGAGTCACGAGGGATTCTGAAGTTGTTTAGTACTAAGAATGTCGATACTGGGAAGATGGCCTAGTGGGTAAAGTATTTGCTGCTCAAACATGAGGAACGGCATTTGGATTCTTAGCATCCACATAAAAGCTGGTGTGACAACGTATACCTGTAATCCCAGGACAGGGGAGGAGACAGGTGGACCCCCGGGGAGTAGGGCAGTCTAGGTGAAATGGAGAGCTTCAGGGTCAGTGAGTGATTCTGTAACAAAAATAAGGTAAGGAGAGATGAAGGAAGGGATGCAGCGTTGACTGACCTCTGGCCCTTCATGCATAGGCATGGCCATATACAAGTAGACACACAGACACACACATAGACACAGATACACAAACACACACACAGACACACGGACACACACAAACACACACAGACACATAGACACACAAACACACAGACACACACATAGACACAGACACACAAACACACACACAGACACACAGACACACAAACACACAGACACACATAGACACAGACACACAAACACACACACAGACACACACAAACACAAACACACAGGCACACATAGACACATGAGAGGGGTGAGGGGAAGGGAAGGGAAGGGAGAGAGACAGACAGATGACAGACAACAGACAGATGCAACTTCTATCATAGGATCCAGTTATAGGGAAATACTCCAAATTTTATGATGCAACAAAATCCAAGAGCATAGACCAATAAAAAAAAAAGGCAAAGCAGCTTTGGAAACCCGTGTGGGTTTGATTGGCTCTCTTCCTATCAGCAGGGGGACTGGTTAGTTCAGCTGCACTGTAGTTTTCGGATCCCCCAGCTCTGTAGATGAAAGAGCAGCTAGAGATTGATTGCCTTTGGCTCAGAGGATCAGCACATCAGCTGAGACACGCAGGGTTTCATCGTCTCAAGCACAAACCAATCTAGACTCAGCCTCTCTTCTTGGCTACCATTGGTTCAACCCCTCTCCCTCAGGTTTGTAAGATGGCTCCCATATTACCAAACACGTGAGGAGGAAGAAGAAGAAATGGAAAAGGAAAGGAGCGGAGGCCAACTGAATTCATTTCTCTTAACCGGTTTCCTAGCAAGCCACCTGTCAACAGCCGCTTATTGATTACACCTGGGCCATTTGGCCATCTAGAGTTAGAGTTAACAAGGGAAGCCAGGAAACTGTGTGTGCTTGCATGGGTGGGTTTAGCCTGGATATTTTACTTCCCCTGTACAAAGGTAAGTCCCCATTAGTAAGAAAGAGGGAGACAGAGAAACCGTGAACTCAGGCCTTCTACAGAGAAAAACACACTTCCTGGGGGATCTGGAAATAAGAACACAGAATCTTTTCTCAACTTTCTGGGTTCCTCCATAGCTGTCTCCAGACACACCAGAAGAGGGCGTGGGATCCCATTACAGATGGTTGTAAGCCATGGGGCTGCTGGGAACTGAACTCAGGAAGAGCAGTGCTCTTAACTGCTGAGCCATCATCTCTCCAGCCCTCTGAATCAGTGGTCTATTGCTGTGAAGATGTACAATGACTATGGCGACTCCTGTAAAGATGAATTTAATTGGGACTATATGGGGGGGGGCAGCGGTGTTCTGGTACTGTTCTGTATTTGAATGCTAAAGACTGACTGGCCCCCAAGGTCTGGTTGTCCTTATGAGGAAATTTTCATGTACACCAGCTTTTGTTGTGTGAACCTTGCTCCCCAAGTTAATTGGTCAATAAAAAGCTAACACCTGTGATTAGGCAATAGAAAGAGGTAGGCGGGTTTTCAGTCACCTGGCTTGGTAGTGCGGGTAGAGACAGAAGAAAAGAAGAAAGGACTCAGGAGAGGAGGAGGCCACCATGGGAGGAAATGGACCATGGGCCATGAGAAACAGCAAGGAACAAGGAACATATGGTTGGGATGTCAGTTAGAATAGCTCCACAATCTGCCCAAACTAGGCTTACAGCTTGTAAGTAAAAATACCTGCATTGTACGTCTTTTATTCAAACTAGATAGAATTTATAATTCCATTTACAGGGCTGATTTCTAGTTCAGAGGTAGAGTCTATTATTATCACCGCAGGAAGCATGCTGACACCCAGGCACACAGCAGGAAGAGAGAGATAGATATTGGGCCTGGCTCAAGCTTTTGACATCTCAAAGCTGGTTCCCAGTGGCATACTTCCTCAAACAATGCCATACCCACTCAAGCAAGGCCACACCCCTAAATCCCTCTTAAGAAGTACCACTCCTTGATGAGCCTATGGGGGAAAAAGCCCCACCACATTTTGTAACTCACTTTTCTGCCTTCTTTGTTTTTCTTCTCTCTCTCTCTCTCTCTCTCTCTCTCTCTTTCTTTCTTTTTTTCTTTTTTGAGATAGGTCACCTAGTTAGAAAGTGTCAGACCTGGGAATTTTTTTAAAGATTTATTTATTTTTTTTATATAAACACACTGCAGCTGTCTACACACACCAGAAGAGTGCATTGGATCCCATTACAGATGATTGTGAGCCACCATGTGGTTGCTGAACTCAGGACCTCTGGAAGAGCAGTCAGTGCTCTTAACTGCTGAGCCATCTCTCCAGCCCCCCTTCTTTTCTTTCTTTTTGCTTTTTTCTTTTTTCTATCTTTCTTTCTTTCTTTCTTTCTTTCTTTCTTTCTTTCTTCCTTCCTTCCTTCCTTCCTTCCTTCCTTTCTTTCTTTCTTTCTCTCTCTCTCTCTTTTATCCTTCCTTCCTCCTCTTTCTTTCTTTCTTTCTTTCTTTCTTTCTTTTTTTCTTTCTTCCTTTCTTTCTTTCTTTCTTTCTTTCTTTCTGCTGAATATAAAAAAATAACCAGATAATATCATTTTAAGCTATACCTCTTCACATAAAAAGTTTTTCTTAGTTAATTTTTAAAGTTCCCACAGCTAAATCATATAGAGAGCAGCAGGGTTTCTCGCATAATATTTAAACTTTGATAATCACTTGCTTTTCTTTCAAGTAAAATATATATTTGTGTTTAGTATTGAGGAGACAGCTGATTCACAAAGCACTGTGGACACTGCTTAGTTTCAAGTCCCTGGGCAGCCCAGGCTGGATGGAGACCTGCTTAGTGACTGCAGTGCTTTACAGTGGCTGGTTACCCTGGACGATACCATCTCTAGGTTTTGAATTACCGTAGGTGTCCACAAGCCATAGTAGGAAAGGATGTTAGGGACTCCTTAAGAGAAAATCACATCTGATATTCAACATTCTAATCCCACCCAGACACTCAAACAATGCTTTTTCCACCCCTATATTATTCCTCAAATGAAGCCTGTGGATCAAGCACCCCAGAGACTAGTGAATCGGAATGAGTGTGTTTTAGGAGGTATGATCAGAGGAATAGAACAGGATTCTGGATCTATGAATGATAAGATTGCTTCTCAGCCTTTCTGACAACCTTGCGAGCTTAGGCATCAGAAACATGGTGGTTGACTCTGTAGTGCCCTGTAGTAAAAACAGTAATGAGAAACAAACCTCTTGTCTTTATTACAACCATCCATATTTTTCAAAGTGCTTTAGTTTGTTTCTAGTTTGACCACAATCTTTGTAGTGATGGTTTCTGACAGTGTTTATGGTTAGAACAAATCATCACTGATTTTTCCTACAGGAGTCATAATAGATTTAACAGTAGATGCCTCTACGTGATCTTAGTTACATGAAAAGGGAAGGGAAAGGAAGCCATGCTTTCTAGCACATTCCAGCCCTTAACTTTTGCTTCTAGAAAACCTTAATTCTCATTTAGACTGTGATTGTTAGAATGCTCTATTTTATGGAGAAAGGGTGTCTCTATGCAGTCCTGGTTCTCTCCACCTCCCTATCCATCCAACTTCATGTTCTTTCTCCCATTCCTTTCCTCTCTTTCAAAAACAAAAGAGAAAAAAAAGTAAAACAAACAAATGAAGGAAGACTCAACAAGACAATAACTATACAAACAAACAAACAAACAAACAAAACAACAATAACAAAAGCCAAACCAAACTAAACCCAAAACCAACCAAACAAACCAAAAACAGCTGCTGCCCCAAAGAGCCTGTTTCTTTGTTGGTAATCTGCTAGAATGTGGTTTATATGCCCAGCATCACTCCATTGGAGGAAACTGGCTTTGCTTTCCCCATAGGTATCAATTGCAAGCGAGGCTCTTTTTGTTTTAAGCCTGACTGATTGCCATTGATTATTTTGTAGACACTTAGAGCCTGCGGGTGTAACTTTACAAAGATAAGGAGAGAAGAAATTCAAGGTGGCTGTATTCTCACACCATCAGGATTATGGGCTTGGTAGTATGCACAATGAGGGAGTAACGAACTGATACAAGATACGAGAAATTAGATTCAGATAACCGAATGACACAGCGTACACTACAGCAACAGAGGTATGACAAGAGAATAGATCAGGGGAGGGGAGCATCAAGGCCAGTGAGCAGGCAATTACCATTGCCCTTGATCATCCACCAGAACTAGATGGTAAGGCTGTTGCTAAGGATATATTCACTATGGATACAGGAAACAGACTCTCACCTAGGTCTGGTCTGGTAACTTCCTCCCTGATAGCCGGCTCTTATAGTGCTGGGTGCAGGGGGAGAAAAGACACCAATGGTCTTTCCTACCTATGTGCCCTGTAGACTATACTACCAACATGCCAGGCAAGATGTGCCCCCTGTTACGATACTGTCAGGAATATTTTGTGGTTAACAAACTTCTCTCCAGGTGTATTTGATGCTTGCTCACTGGGACAGCATATGTATCTGGTACTATACATTTGCTCAAAAGATTGTGAATGGAGCAGTTCCAGGCTCTAGGAGAGACTATATGACTGATTTGTCGCAGAGTGGACACATTGCCAAATTTCACCCTAAACATGTATAAATAGATCCACAAACTACTGCTTATCTCAGCCGGAATTAGAGAAGCTTCTGTTGCAGTGAGTGATGGAAAAATGCAGAGACTCCAACTGGCCCAAGTTCTGGGAACAAGTAACTATGACAATCTCAGCTCTAAACAAGATATTAGGTCACCCCTACATCTGAACAATACCATGACAGAGGTAGCCAAAACCTCTAAGAGCTAGAGGGTAGATAAACTGTTGCTGTCTTCACAAGAACCTCTTCATATATACACAGGTGCACAGACAGGCAGACAGACAGGCAGACAGACAGACAGATAGACAGACAGACACACACACACACACACACATAACATGACACTAGACATGGGAATAAGATCAGGTCTTGAAAGAAGAAAAGAATCAGGAGGAGCTGGGGAGGAATACAAGAGGGTATGGACATGAGTGTGGACACATGTTCATATGTTTTAAACATGTATGAAACGGTCAACAAAGGTTAACACGTAAAAGAAGCCTGTTGGTAAAAGGACTGGTATGCTGTACTGTCTGCAGAGTAATCTTTTGTTTTTGAATGAATGAATTTAAGTATACAGTAAGTCAAAATAAAAAAAAACAAAAACAAGCAATAGTTGGATGTAGACAGACATAGATACATAGGTAGGTAGATAGACTGACAGACAGTCAGGAAAGCGCCATCAAATTGTGCTCAAAATATCCAGCAGAAATGGACTAGAGAAGCCTCCTTGTGACTGGAGCTGGAGAGAATCTAAGACAAGATAGAACGCCTCTTCAGGCGATGGGGCCAGGCAAAACACAAGCAAACAAATAAACTGCAGAAAGGTAACACCTTCAAATCTGGAGCTTTCAAACATCGGCAGAAGCTCTCTGAGGCTACCCCATTAAGGTGTAGTTCTCACTGAGGGTCCCAGGCACATCAGTGTCCCCACAGACGGAGCTTCCAGGTAAAAGAGCAGATAGCAGTGAGTAAAGGTCACACTGTAGATTCCCGGGCTTGTACCCAGAAGTAATTGCCTGGGGAAGTGGGGGTGGGGTGAAGGGTGGGGGGTGGTGGTGGGGTGGGGGGTGGTGGTGGGCTAGGGTGGGGGGGCAGTCCCATATAGTCCTCACTGAGCTTCCTCCGTGGCTGAACCACCCGGGGCTGAACTCTCAGAGTCCCTTCCCCACTGCAGACACTTTTATAACATGGCATAAACAATGGTAACATCTTCTGGAAATTGTTCACCTTCCAGCTGTGTTCAGGGACATGGCGTTTTGACTTGGGCGATTTTATCCTTCCCATCGGAGCCTTCGGGGAGGTGGCCCGTCTCTGGACAAGGGGGCCTTGGAAGGCTCTTTGAACTAAGCATTGGGTCTGAACTAGGAAGAGGGCAACAGCTCCGCTTCCAGAGCCTGCTCTCAGTGAGCTCAAACAGCACATGACCATTCACCACTGGAAAGCCTTCCCCAGCAGGCTTACACGTAAGGGACAGGTATCATGCAAGAAAAGTGCATACACACACATGTGGGAGAAGGTGGGTACTGCATAGGTGACCCCTAAAGGGCCATGACTCCTGTGGATCAGGACCTTTGAAGCCAGGACCTCTCCTAGCTCTCTATCCTGCTTCTGCACCCAAGAGTGTGCTCTTTCATAAGGAACTGCTTCAATTCCGACCACTATTCACGGCCCCTGGTTGGACTATTTTGTTCTGAGACATCAAGAACTAAGTCTGCCGCCCTCAGCAGATACTCTCTGGACTTCCATCAAGGTCTGAATTAATATACAAGTGATCTTAGTTCCAAGCATTCTTTATTAATACCTAATCCCATGTTTTGTTTTATATGAATAAGCTCTGTCTCCTTGAGATAGAACAAAACAATATAATTAAAGGCGTTTCTAAAACCATTAAGCAGTTAGGCTACCACAATAGGTACTGAAAAAAAAAAGCATGCTGGAGATTTCCTGTCTAAAAGAAATGCAGGGACAAAAATGGAGCAGAGACTGAAGGGAAGCCTGGCTGGTGACTGGCCCAGCTTGGGATCCATCCCATGGGCACCTGTACCAAACCCTGGCACTATTATTCATGCTATGTTGTCCTTGCAGACAGGAACATAGCATGGCTGTCCACTGAGAGGATCTACCGGCAGCTGACTGAGATGAATGCAGATACTTAGAGCCAACCATTGAACTGAGGTTGGGGACCCTTACCGAAGAGTTAGGGCAAGGATTGAAGAAGCCGAAGGGGATGGCGACCCGCAGGAAGACCAACAGAGTTAACTAACCCGGAACCATGGGAGCTCCGAGAGACTAAGTCACCAACCAAAGAGCATGCACTGGCTAGTCTGAGGTCCCCAGCACATATGAACCAGAGGACTGCCTTGTCTGGCCTCAGTGGGAGAGGATGCACCTAATTCTGTAGAGGCTTGATGCCCCAAGGAAGAGGAATTCCTGGAGTGGTACCCAGGAAGGGGGTCCCTTCGCAGAGGCAAAGGAGAGGGAGAATGGGATTAAATATTCAGGGAGGGGACCCAGATGGGGCACAAGGAGGGGACAACATCTGGAATATAAATAAGTAAAATAATTAATAATGAAGACATACATTGTTCTTGATGATACTTATACAAATTCTACTCTAATATATTATTCAGCCTTAAGGAAATAATTAACAGATATTGTGGATTCCAGTTATCCCTTAATCTTTTCAAAATTGAGCAGGATGTGCATGGGGACCACAGGACACTTTATTTTTCCATAATTTTAGTATCTAGGAAAGTTATAAAATTTTATGGAAAATGAAGGGGGTCACATACCAAGTTTTAACTAAAATTTATGACAAGAATGAAATAGTTGCAAAACCTCAGTTTTGGCACAGTAACCTAAAGCCATTATTTTTTCTAATAACTCACAGTCTTCATAGAACACAGTTTTATGTAGTTTACAGAATAGTGTCTTTGAGAAAGAGAGTACAATGGCTTAGACATCTCTTTGTCCCAAGGACTCAGTACTTGGCGTTCTAGGCCCTAGAGTGCCCATATTGGGAGGAGATGCTGACATTTTGAGGTTTAGTGGGAGCTCCTGGGGCATCAATGGAACTCTCTCTTGAATGGGAGTAAGAAAGTACTTGAGAGATTTCGAAGTAGTTTGTACAAAAGCAGGTTATCAACACCAGGCACAATTACTGAATGGCTTGATGGTTTTCTGTCTGGACATATGACCTCTCTTCTCCTATGTGAATCACCTTTTGTGATTCATCTATAGTCCTTAGAAGAGGTGGCACCATGCTTTGGACCTCCAAACTATAAGGAGAACAAACTTTTTCTTTGTAACATAGACTGTTTCAGAAAGTTTGTTAGACTAGAACAACAACAACAACAAAAAAATAAAAGCTATATAAAGAAAATTATAACGTGTGCTATTTCACACTCTCTAATACCATTATATCAGATTTCCGCTTACTCTAAAATAGTGTTTTGTCCAGAATTAATTCATAATTTTCTGTCATTGGAAGTTGCTTAAAATTCAATCTAATCAATCCTCAAGTATAAACCTTTGTTTTCAAATGTAGCCAGTCTTTTTTTTTTTTTTTTTTTGTTTGTTTGGTTTTTTTGTTTTTTTTTTTTTTGTTTTTTCCGAGACAGTGTTTTTCTGTGTAGCCCTGGCTGTCCTGGAACTCACTCTGTAGATCAGGCTGGCCTCGAACTCAGAAATCTGCCTGCCTCTGCCTCCCAAGTGCTGGGATTAAAGGCGTGCGCCACCAAGGCCTGGCCCAAATGTAACCAGTCTTATAACCTTCTTACCTCTTATATAATTTATATCATCTTTAGCGATCGAACCTCGCGAATACTGAAATTAGTTGGCCTGCCATGATGCACATTAAGCGATAGAACACAGTGGAGAAAAGACTACAAAGTTCTGAACCTAACTTATGGAACAGCATAAATATCTAATTTTGTGATTTGGCAGCACAAAATGGCTATCTATATAAGAAGTCCTCTTAACTGTCATCATGTCCTACAGAACTAATATGGAGAAGGAGCTGTGTCCTTGAGTTCATGATAGTCTGGTCCTCTTGCTTTTTAGATACACCTGCTTCTGATGAATACTGGAGCCAGGCCTTTCGGGATTCTGGCTCTCTTCCCATCACCAGGGAAAAGAGATAAATTACTCTTGCAGTTAGCCTCTAGGTGACTAAATGACACCCATTTCCTCTCTGCTCCGCTAAACATACCAAGTCCCACCCATCCCTCCTTGGCTGGTCTCTGAGGCTGCCTTAGTGAAAGATCTAGACTCTAATTCCTGAGCTTTTCAGTTTGGCTTCCTATGAGTATGTGTATTTATTACCAGAATCCTAAATTGTCAAGGGAGAGATAAGGAAAGTCCAGGCAGGTCTCCTAGCTATACCCACTCACCCAGAGTTAGAGGCAGTTACATCTTGGCATTTGGAGAAATTCTTGTTAGATCCTCTGGGTGGACCTTCTTCTCCTTTTAGGATCCAAAACTCTGAGTGACAGTTTTGGAAATTGGGAGGAGGAGCAGAGATGAGAGAACAACATCTAATGGGACTCTAAGAAGTCTTACTGAGCTTAAACTAATTAAGCCTTTGCTTAATTAATGCACCTTTCCAAATCTATGGAAGTCTTCATTTGCTTAGTTAGTATTCTGGGATACAAGGAACTATGGTATTAAATAACAAAATATGATTAAACAAACTCCTTGTCAGGTTGAGATGAAAAACCTCAGAAGGAAGAAAATCACCTTGAATACAATGCTTGGTTTTGTGATGGGCTCTGCAAGTGATAGCACCAACTCGAAGGCTCCTCACGCCATGCTGAGTGTGTGCCATTAGGCTGTCAGTGTGCCTGTCACAATGAGCCCATGTTGAACTCTGATCATGTTCAGAACCCCTGGAGGCTGTGGCAGGGCTGGGTCTCCCCACACTCTGTGATGGAGCAGTTGTCCATTCTAGGTTTCTCCAAGTTTTGCTGCCAGGCCCTTCTCTGCCCTCTCCCCTCCATGGTCCCAGCCAAGTGATCACCTGCATGCATCCTCTGCTAGTACAGTCTCTTAGTTTTCCTCATTGAACTGCAAGGATGCAAGTCTGCAGAGTTAGTCAGAAAAACCAGATGTCTAGAGTGTTGCCAATATTATACAATGAGGGGTAGAATTCAGCAAACTCCTTGCTGGGATAGTGTAAGACCGACTTTCTCTGTTTTCTATTATTTACTTATGTAATATCCACACCACTCTAATGCAGCAGCAAGCCAGAACACCTCTCTGCCATTTCACCGACAGGGCTTCACCAAGGGGCTCTTGAGCTCATCATTCATCCAGAGCAGTCTCAGGTGCCTTTTCCAGTCCACTTAGGCAAAGATTTGAGCTCAACCGACACAGCTTCTCTCTAGGGAAGGCAAGCCTCGTGGTTCAGTTTGGTTCCTTTAGAACGAAGTTACCACCAACTTTGATTTTCAGAAGTCACCCTGAAAGACCTCACTGTACTAATTCCACACTGTATTTCTGAAAGACATTGGAAGGACAAGGCTCTAGTCTCAGCTTGAATAAATGGCTTCACCTTAGACAGCACGTGGCATAAAGTCTATCAAGCAGTCCCCAGGATGATTTCTAAATAAGGTTACGGAGCCAACATGTGCTCTTAGCACTGAATGGTGGGTTTGGAAATTTGGGCTCTGATCTTTGCCTTGGAATCAGCGAGTTGTAGAGGAAATAAAGACAAGTAAGAGCTTCAGAGATTTGCTATCAGCATGGCGGCATGTAGGCAAACATGGTGCTGGAGAAGGAGCTGAGAGTTCTACATGAGGACCTGCAGGTAGCAGGAAGGGCAAGACATTGGGAGTAGCTTGAGCTTTTGGAACGCTCAGTCCCAGGGACACACTTCCTCTAACAAGGCCATGCCACCTCCAAGGCCACATCTCCTATTCAAGTAGTGCCATTCCTGATGACCAAGCTGTCAAATGGATAAGCCTGTGGGGGGCATTCTTCTTCAAAGCATTGTACTTTTCTTCCCCTTACACACACACACACACACACACACACACACACACACACACAGTACCAAACTGCCAAGATTGAACAGTGTTTAAATAATCACAGAGTCGTTTCCCACTATGATTTAAATGCTGGCTTTGATAATCCTATATGTTAACTGAATAGTAGAATTATTTATTATAATTTTAGGATTAATCATATTTTTAGACAGAAGTCTGTCAGTAAGGTTTGTGTGGTATTGTGAGCCATACTGCCTTTGGCCAGAGGATGCCATACTGATCATCTGAAATGATTTACAATTCAGAGTCCTCATGTGTAATAAATAACTGGTCACTCATGATTACACCCAGAATATTGTCTATAATTCAACTAGGGACTTCACAGCCTGACCCAGCCAAATAAGGTATGTTGAAAACACTTTTAGATATTCTCAGAGTGGTGATTACTGAGTCCAGGGTCTCCTGTCTGGCAGCTACACACAAAGTTAATTGACTTGACTTTGTTACTGATTAAAGAGCCAGGGGTAAGGGCACCCATTATCATTAACCAGAGAACACATCTGGTATATTCAGGTTGCTGGCTGGAAAGAGCCTTTCCACTGGTGCCAGAGCTTGAGACCTAGAGCCTCCTTTTTATTTTTTTCTCTTTTATCATAATACCTTAAAATTATGTTTTAGATAATCCTTTCTCTATACTCAAGTGTCTTCAGTTAAGCAAAGATAAAAGACTACCAGGTGCCACTTCGACTCTTGGATGTTGTGTTATTACACTGGGAGGCTCTTGATAAAAATGTCATCATTTTACACACTTCCTGATTGCCAGATAGAAAGGGGATGGGGTCCTCTATTCTTTGCTTCCTGTGTGACCTACTATGGAAAAATAAATGATTGTGGCACTTCGTATTTTGGCTGAGGAAATAAAGAATTTAGAGGAGGCCGAGAGGGATTACAAAGGCTGGTGGAAGAAGTAAGGAACAGCCCCATCTCTACTCCCTAGCTGCCTAATATTTTCACAGCAGAAAGAAATTTAACGAAGGGGATATACAGTTTTTACTGTATATAAAAATGAATATAAAAAAAAGACTTTCAAAAGAAGTAAATACATATACATATTACAATATCGGTTAAGGAAGAGGATACCAGGAGTTTGGGAGAGAATAGAGAAAGATCATGGAGAAGTTAGAGAAAGAGAGTGAAGAGAATTGGTGTAGCCATATTTTAATATACACTATTATTGTTAATGATAAGTTCTTTCCTTTCATATTGCAAGTATTCCTTCTCTGTTTAGTTTCCTGAAAATAAGCAAAGACCTCGTGGGGCAGCAATCTCAGCCTTCAAGTGTACCCGACTGCCTTGAGCAAAAGGATTGTCAATCAAACAGCCCCAGGACCCCACTTCCTGCCAGCAGGAGCTGTTGTGAGGACTCCTCATATGCCTAAGAAAACTACACAGGATCCTAGTGGATCGCTCCAGCTTCTGGCGAGGCAGCCCCAGTCAGCATTGTTTGAGTTTGCATCAGATTTTTGTTTGTCACATGACAAGGTAAACTCCGGATGAACCAGCAGCCATCCTCAATTAGTCTAGTGAGGTAGTTTTCCCTTGGCTGCTCTAGCAGAGGAAATGCTGAGACAAATGATGGGATTGGTGAAAACTGAAACCGCCCATCTGTAAGGTGTATTGTGATTGGTGCAAATCCTCGCTGTCATTTGCGTGTAGTTGTGCTGTGATTGGTCCAAAACACATTCTCCTCTTGTTTATCTATGTAGGCTGCCAGGCTCACTTAGCTGCCTGGGAAGCGTTCTCTTGTGCCCCCTCCCTGAGTGGCATAGCGTGTGGCTCAATGTTGCTTATTGCATTGGGAGACTTCTGATAAGCCTCCTAACAAGTAAGTTTTCTTGGGTATTGTTAGAATAGACTGGGCTGGTAATGAAAGAAGCAAGAGTTGAAAAACCCAGGCAGGCATGATGGGTGCAGGAGAGTGGTGAAGGCAGGGGTCAACGGAGCACGCAGGAGGCTGAACTCCAAACACGGGAAACCGTCGAACTGCTTGATAGCTGAAAAGGAGGCACAGTTCAAAAGAGTGGCCAAAGTGGGACTAAGAAGGGGCATGGAAGTGGGGAGGGAGGACAGATGATGCCGAAGAAGGACTGAAGGCTGTAAAGAGCCAGGAGAGGAGCTCCGGGTTCAGGTCACTGGGAAAGCCACACAATGCTGGTTGGCCCTTGTGCCCAAGGGTTTTAGAGTCCTCTGGTCTAGGAGCGGGACACTGGCAGCTGTCACAGATGGACAGGAAGGAACCTTAGTGTTCGGTCCTGCTGCTCAGCTAGCGGCTGCCAGCGGCCAAGGAATCCCAGCTTTCTTTGGCCATGTCAAAGCTGTAATCAGTTATAGGTGGCTATGGTGGCACACATTTGCAGTGGTGTAAATCCTCGCTACACCCCGGAGGTGGGAGAAGGTAAGTGCAAAGTCAGCCTGGGCTACAGAGTGCATTCCGGGTCCGCCTGTCTCAGAAAGGAAAAGGGAGAGGAGGAGAAGTAGAGAAAGAAAAAAGAGGGAATGCAGAAAGAAAGAATGAATGAAAGAAGGAAGGAAAGAAGAAAGAAAAGGAAGGAAGGAAGGAAGGAAGGAAGGAGGGAGGGAAGAAAGGAAGAAAGTGGGGGTGGTGCTAAGAAAATACAACCTGTAGAGACTAGCGTCCCCATCCTGAGGCCTGCGTGGGATGGCAGAGGTGCCCTGTTGCTTCCGTTCCTGTTCCTGCCAGCCTGCTGCTGCAGGTTGTTACTGTTAAATGCAGAGTTGCCAAAGATCTGAACTTGAAGCTTCCCCTTACTCGTGATTTCCATAGGATTAGGTCTTTGATACTTTTTATATACATCCATTCAAAACAGTCGCTATAACTACTAATGAATGGCACGTTAACTAACAAGACTTGAGGGTAGGCATCGCCATGATGAAACATTTAAATGATGAACTGGCTAGAACCACTTCAGAGGCATTTTCTGGGATGGGTTGAATAAAAATGGCAAGATTCGGAGGTGTGGCCATGGCGGAGTGGGTGTGGCTTTGTTGGAAGAAGTACATCCCTGGGGGTACTTGGAGGTTTCAGAATCTCAAGCCAGACTTAGTGGTTCACTCATTTCCTGCTACCTGGTGATCCAGATATAGAACTCTCAGTTCCTTCTCCAACAGCATGTCTGCCTGTGCCCAGCCATGCTTCCCTCCATGATGATGACGGACTAAACTCTGATCTATAAGCCAGCCCCAACTAAAAGTTACTTTATAAGAGTTGCCGTGGTCACGGAGTCGCTTCACAGCGCTGGAAACCCTACGACTTTTTTTACTCTTGTAAACACACGGTTTCTTGCACATCACTGGGCTGCTTCTTGGCATTCAGCTGTCGTTGCTCTTAGTGTTGATGAAGGGTGGGGCTGCTCTCTTCTAGATGGATGATGAAGCTCTGTATGGATCTAGTTAAGATTTCTTCAAAATGTGCCTCAAAGTGATAGTCCTCTCAAGATCAGACTAAGCTGCATCGTAAAAGAATAGTGTGTGTGTGTGTGTGTGTGTGTGTGTGTGCACGTGTGCATGTGTGACCAAGAGAGAAAGAGAGAGGGAAAGGGAGAGAGGTGGCTTTTACAAGAGTCCCAAAAGGCTGACTTTTGTTTCTGTTATTCCTTTTGGTTTTCTGAGACTTTTATGGTGTTGTCAATGCTATTAAAATACACCCGAGACTAAAAGGGAAATGGCTGGGAACTTTTATACTTCCTTTTAGAAGCAAACAAATAAAATACAACAATATTGTTAAACAGCAACTTTTATCACGTTTATCCACTGCTCATGCACTAGAAGATGCTACACTATACATGCTTACATTAAACACTGCTTACTACGTCATTTCATACATTAGATGTTATAGGACGGTCCATCAAGGAAACGAGATTGGGGCATGGCGAGGTGGCTCAGTGAGTAAAGGCTCTTGCCACCGTGCTTGACACCTTGAATTTGCCTTGAGACTTACATGCTAGAAGGAGAGAAGCAACTCTTGCATGCTATCTTCTGCACACACACACACACACACACACACACACACACCCTCTTACATGTACTCACAAATGTAGGCACACACACACACACACACACACACAGATGCCTATGCACACATTAAATACATGCAAAAATAAAATGAAAAATGTTGCTAGGTTTGAGGTAATAGAGGCACAAGCAATTTAAGCCATTTCCCCCCCTAAAAAATGACAATTATTTAAACTGGGAAAAATCGTGAAAATAAATCTTTGAGTGTATTGGACAATGACCAAAGACACTTAAATTGCTCTTTTAAAGGCATTTTAAAACTAAATTTATCTTTAGGTACTAAATAAGGATTGTGCATACTTAAGGAGCCGCAGAAGATGAGGTCCCCTGTTGTGTCCTTGTAAGGTTCACACAGGCTACATGAGAACATTGTGTAACATTGAAATTTGGGCAAATACTTGTATCTTCTCAAACACTGATCATGCCTTCATGATTAAACACTGTGAATCTTTTGCTAAACGTACAGAGCATTGTTCCCCATTGTAATATCGCCCCATGATTTCGTATAGTAAAGAGGATAGGCCTACCCCATACTGGTTCACACCTTCATCACCAGTACTGAAATGTGTGTGTGTGTGTGTGTGTGTGTCTGCATGCCCACACAAGTCAGCATATTTGCATGTTTGTATGAGATAAACTTATGTGTACCAGTATTAAACATTAAGTTGTATTATTTCTGCGTAGTCATGCCTATTAGAGTTCCTACTTCATAGAAGCCACATTTATGACCTCTGACGGTCACATGACTGTGCTACATTCTATTTGTATTTTTGTAGTACTGATGATTGAACCCAGGGCGCTGTGTCTGCCAAGCCAAATGTTTTAACATGGAGTTACATCTCTAGTACTTGGAAGTTTTCAGGACATGGTTTTACTATTAACTTAGACTTGCTTTGAACCACTATATAGCCCAGATTGGACTCAAATTTATGAAATTATTACTTCAGTCCCCTTTATTTTGGGATATACCAGCATGCCTGGGCTTTTATGGTGTTATCCTTTGTAACTAGGAAAAGCAGTTTACCATTGTTTTATTAGAGGAAACAATTGAATTATAATTTCTATTGCTTTAATTTAGCTCCTCTGTGTGTGTGTGTGTGTGTGTGTGTGTGTGTGTGTGTAAATGGAGTTTAAGAAATATGATAATGTTTTCCTTTTTAGATTTTTGATACAGCCTCTTACTTCCAGTTCAAGATGGCCTTGAATCTTCTTGCCTCAGTTTCCCCAGCACTGGAATGATAAGCTGGAGGATACTCTGCCCGCCCCATATCTTGAAATTTTAACTTGGATGTTTTGCTTTTCGGCTCCTAGTTTTATGCTCTAAGTGTTAAAGTCTTTTGGACGTGGTAACTTTATGATACAGCTAACTTGGATTCTTTCTTTTTAGTATGATACTTGTTCTCTTGTAGCCTTGTTGATCATTTAGAAACTGTCCTGGACAATCTGGGACACAGTCTGCCTGGGTTCCTTCTGCATGTAGGAGCTAGGCAGCTCTGCAGCTGTCTGGGCAGGTATCCTGCAAGAGAGCATCTGACTTGCAGGGAGTCCCGTGGTTAGAGGGAGCCCTGCGATCTGAGGTCGCCACTATCTTGGCTCCTGTGACCAAGCAGCCAGCTCAGCCAGGTACACAGGGAACAACAGAGTGAAAGATCGCTCCAAACACAGTCCACATGGGTTCCTTCTGCATGTAGGAGCTGGGCAGCTCTACAGCTGTCTGGGCTCGTATCCTGCATGGGAGCGTTTGACCTGCAGGGAGTCCTGCTCTCAGAGATCTGTGCCACATCTGACACGGGGAAGATCCTGCTTCCTGATACTCTCTGGAGAACTGGCAGAAGCAGGTTATTTGACCTGTGCCCCTTTTGACACGGGGAAGAGCCTACTTCCTGATACTCTCTAGAGAATGGGCAGGAGCACGGCATTCAAGAACTGGCACCAGTAGGTGCATTTGAACTGGTAGAAACGGGGCATTCGAGAACCGGCAACAGCAGAACATTTGAAATCCGGCAACAGCAGAACATTTGAGAAATAGCAGTCTGCAGGGCATTCGACCTTTGCCAAGTCTGCCACAGGAAAGACCTGATACTTCTTGAGGAACCAGCTCTTTGCAGAGCATTGGAGAGAAAAGGAATTCTAGGAGTACAGAAGACAGGCCAGCAGAACAGAGAAGATAGAGACAGCAAGACCAGCTAACACCAGAGACAACGAGATGGCCAAAGACAAATGAAAGATCATTGCCAACAGTAACCAAGTCAACATGGCACCATCAGAACCCAATTCTCCCACAACAGCAAATCCTGCATACTCCATCATATCAGAAAAGCAAGAGCTAGATTTAAAATCATATCTCATATTGTTGATGGTGGACTTCAAGAAGGACATAAATAATTCCCTTAAAGAAATACAGGAGAACATGGATCAACAGGTAGAAACACAAAAATCTCTTAAAGAAATACAAGAGACTATGGATCAAGAGGTAGAAGCCCTTAAAGAGGAAACACAAAAATCTCTTAAAGAAATACGGGAGAACATGGGTCAACAGGTAGAAGCCCTTAAAGAGGCAATACAAAAATCCCATAGGGAATTATGGGAGAACATGGGTCAACATCTGGTCCTGTGATTTTTTTGGTTGGAAGACTTTCTATAACCCCTTCTATTTCTTTAGGGGTTATGGGACTGTTTAGATGATCTATTTGATCCTGATTTAATTTTGGTATTTGGTATCTATTTAGGAAATTGTCCATTTCCTCCAGAGCCTCCAGTTATGTTGAGTATAGACTGTAGTAGGATCTGATGATTTTTTTTTGAATTTTCTCATTTTCTGTTGTTATATCTCCCTTTTCATTTCTAATTTTGTGAATTTGGATACTGTCTCTGTGCCCTTTGGTTAGTCTGGCTAAGGGTTTATCTATCTTGTTGATTTTCTCAAAGAACCAGCTCCTGGTTTTGTTGATTCTTTGTATGGTTCTCTTTGTTTCAGCTTGATTGATTTCAGCCCTGAGTTTGATGATTTTATGTCTTCTACTCCTCCTGGGTGAATTAGCTTCTTTTTGTTCCAGAGCTTTCAGGTGTGCCATTAAGCTGCTAGAATATGATCTCTCCCATTTCTTTTTGGAGGCACTCGGGGCTATGAGTTTTCCTCTTAGCACTGCTTTCATTGTGTCCCATAGATTTGGGTATGTTGTGCCTTCATTTTCCATGAAATAGAAACTCAAGGAACACTACCCAGCTCATTCTATGAAGCCACAATAACGCTTATACCTAAACCAAACAAAGACCAAATAAGGAAGAACTTCAGATCAATCTCCCTCATGAACATTGATGCAAAAATATTGAACAAAATTCTGTCCAACCGAATCCAAGAATGCACCAAAATTATAATTCACCACGATCATGTAGGCTTCATACCAGGGATGCAGGGATGGTTCAATATACGGAAATCTGTCAATGTAATCCACTACATAAACAAACTAAAGGAAAAAACCACATGGTCATTTCATTAGATGCTAAGAGGCTTTTGACAAAATCCAGCATCCCTTCATGATAAAAGTCTTGGAGATACTGGGAATCCAAGGCCCATACCTAAACATAGTGAAAACAATATACTGCAAACCGGTAGCCAACATCAAGTTAAATGGAGAGAAATTTGAAGCAATCCCACTAAATTGGGGACCAGACAAGGCTGCCCACTCTCTCCCTATCTATTCAATATAGTACTTGAAGTCCTAGCCAGAGAAATCAGACAGCAAAAGGAGGTCAAAGGTATACAAATTGGAAAGGAAGAAGTCAAAATATCACTATTTGCAGATGATATGATAGTATACTTAAGCGACTCCAAGACTTCCACCAAACAACTCCTAAAGCTGATAAACAACTTCAGTAAAGTGGCTGGATATAAAATTAACTCAAGCAAATCAGTAGCCTTCCTGTACTCAAAGGATAAACAAGAGGAGAAAGAAATTAGGGAAATGACACCCTTCACAATAGTCCCAAATAATATGTCATACCTACGTGTGACCCTAACGAAGCAAGTGAAAGATCTATATGACAAGAACTTTAAGTCTCTGAAGAAAGAAATTGAAGAAAGTCTCAGAAGGTGGGAAGCTCTCCCATGTTCATGGATTGGTAGAGTCAATATGTTAAAAATGGCCATCTTGCCGAAAGCAATCTACAGATTCAATGCAATCCCCATCAAAATCCCAAATCATTTCTTCATAGATATAGAAAGAGCAATTCTCAAATTCATCTGGAATAACAAAAAACCCAGGATAGCAAAAATTATTCTCCACAACAATAGCTCTTCTGGGGGAATCACCATCCCTGACCTCAAGCTTTACTACAGAGCAGTAGGGATAAAAACTGTTTGGTATTGGTATGCAGAAGATCCATGGAATAGAATTGAAGACCCAGAAATGAACTCACATGTACGGTCACTTGATATTTGACAAAGGAGCTAAAGACATCCAATGGAAAAAAGACAACATTTTTAACAAATGGTGCTGCATCAGCTGGAGATCTGCATGCAGAAAAATGTAAATTGACCCATTCTTATCTCCTTGTACAAAGCTCAAGTCCAAGTGGATCAAGGATCTACACATAAAACCAGGTACACTGACGCTTATAGAGGAGAAAGTGGGGACGAATCTTGAACATGTGGGCACAGGGGAAAAGTTCCTGAACAGAATACCAGTGGCTTATGCTCTAAGAACAAGAATCGACAAATGAGACCTCATAAAACTGCAAAGCTTCTGTACAGCAAAGGACACAGTCAATAGGACAAAATGGCAACAAATTGGAAAAAGATCTTTACCAACCCTATATCCCATATAGGCCTAATATCCAATGTATACAAAAACTCAAGAAGTTAGTCTACAGAGAGTAAAATAACCCTATTAAAAATGGGGTACAGAGCTAAACAGGGAATTCTCAACTGAGGAAGCTCAAATGGCTCTAAAATACCTAAAGAAATGTTCAGCATCCTTAGTTATCAGGGAAATGCAAACAACACTGAGATTCCACCTTACACCAGTCAGAATGGCTAAGATAAAAAACTCAGGGGACAGCAGTTGCTGGAGAGGATGTGGGGAAAAGGGAATACTTCTCCATTGTAGGTGGAATTGCAAGCTGGTAAAAACCACTCTGGAAATCAGTTTGGTGATTCCTCAGAAAATTAGACATAGTACTACCAGCGGACCCAGCTATACTACTCCTGGGCATATACCCAGAAGATGCTCCTACATGTAATAAGGACACATGCTCCACTATGTTCATAGCTGCCTTATTTATAATAGCCAGAAGATGGAAAGAACCCAGATGTCCCTCAACAAAGGAATGGATAGAGAAACTATGGCATATATACACAACGGAGTACTATTCAGCTATTAAAAACAACAAATTCATGAAATTCTTAGACAAATGGATGGAATTAGAAAGTGTCATCCTGAGTGAGGTAACCCAATAACAAAAGAACACACATGGTATGCACTCACTAATTAGAGGATGTTAGCCCAAAAGCTCAAATAAACAAATTACAATTCACCAAGCTCAAGAAGAAGGAGGACTTAAGTGAGGGTGCTTTGGTTCCTCTAAGAAAGGGAACACAATAGTCACAGGAGCAATAAGGGAGACAATGTGTAGAGCAGAGACTGAAGTAAAGGCCACCCAGAGACTGCCCTACTTGGGAATTCATCCTATAAACAGTCAACAAACCCTGACACTACGATGGACGACAAGAAGTGTATACCAAAAGGAGCATGCCATGGTTGTCTCCGGAGGGGCCCTGCCAGAGTCTTACAAATACAGAGGCAGATGCTAGCAACCAACTATTGGACTGGACATGGGTTCCCCAGTGGAGGAGCTGGAGGATGGTCCAGAGGAGCTGAAGGGGTTTATAGCCCCATGGGAAGAACAATGATTTTGACCACCCAGAGGCCCCAAGACTCCCAGGGACTGAACCATCAACCAAGGGGCACACACGGTTACAGCCAAAAATGTGGCAGAGGAAGGCCTTGTTGGGTATCAGTGGGAGTAGTGGTCCTTAGTCAGGTAAAGGCTCAATAGAGGCCCCAACAAAGGGAAACCGAGGTGGGGAGAGGAGGGAGTGTGTTGGGTGGGGAAGCATACATGTGGAGGCAGGGGAAAGAAGGAAGAGGAGGGGTTGGGGGTCTTAGGGGAGGGGGGATATTGGGAAAGGTTTTACCATTGGTAATGTAAATAAAGACAATATTAAAAAAAAGAGTTAAAAAAAGAAAGAAAGAAAGAAAAGAAACTGTCCTGGCTGTTCCCATAGAGGGCAAGGCAACCACTCCAGTAACAAATCCACCCGGTTTTTGTAGGACTGTCGTTTTCTGGGATATTTTTAGCCTACTGTTCCCATGTCAGGGTCAGCTCCCAGAGTAAGAGCAACTTCCAAACCCTAGAGCATGTTGATGTTATAGCGAGCATGTCACCTTCTTCTCTATCCTTTGCTAGTCTTTCTCACAGAAGCTACAACAAAGGCTCTTGCCTATGGTTTCTATTCTCCATCTAATTGGTGTTTCCATTTTCTTTTTTTTTTGTATTTTTTTGTTTTTTGGATTTGGTTTTTTTGAGACAGGGTTTCTCTGTATAGCCCTGGAGTGTCCTGGAACTCACTCTGTAGACCAGGCTGGCCTCGAACTCAGAAATCCACCTGCCTCTGCCTCTGCCTCCCAGAGTGCTGGGATTACAGGCGTGTGCCACCACCTCCCGACTGGTGTTTCCATTCTCTACATGAGTCTTCCACATAGTATATTCCTTTTTCTTGAGATTTATGAATAAAAAAAACTTGTTTCCAAAGATAAACATCTCTCTCTATTCATCTTACTTTAATGAACTAAAATAATATTTTGGTCTATTTAAAATTATCTTTCATCTACCTACCTATTATCTAATAGATTAAAGATTAATAAAATTCTCTTCAGAAGAAGTGACTTCCCTTGTAGGCTTTGCAAGACTTTTATACACAGTGCTCTATGATGTAATAGAAGTTACTAAAGGCATTAAGAGGTAGGAAAATATGTTACTTGTGTATGTGTGTGTATATAAATGTTTGTTACACTTATGTATGCATATGTTCCTGTGTGTATTTGTGTGCATGTGTACATATATATTTGAAGTGGAAGTTTTTGGCTATATCAGGTGATGCAGACTCACATGCTATTTTGCTGATATAGAATCACGTGGTGTTTTGCTAAGGCAAGACCTGTGGGAGGACAGGTGATACTTGGAGAGAGTATACATAGGACTCAGCGGACCAACAGTGATGGTATACTTGCATAGGTAGCCTGGCAACGCTTCGTGGGTGGGTCTCACGTCTTGTCTTGCTGATCTTCATTTTGTTGAGAAAGGCATGGTGGAGAATTTCTCCTGGCATCCCCAGCTGATCCTGGTTGCTCTTGATATCTTGTGCAGATTCAGTGGAGGTCTGGCTGTGACTACTGGGTCATGCCTCTGCTGCTAATTACTGAACTGGACTGCTGGTATCATGACAAACAGAGATTGCCTCCTCAAAAACAAAACAAAACAAAACAAAACAAAACAAAACAAAACAACAACAACAACAAAAAACTATTTCTAAACGGGTCCACATCCGCTTATCCTATTTACCATTTTTCTCCCTTACTTTTAGATGGTAAACCAGAAGTAGGGCTTCAAAGCATGTGAAACCCCTCATTAAAAGTAGATTTAAAAAAAAATCAAAGTCTACATATATATGCATGTCATATTTGTGAACATGTATATACACATGTTACAGTTGTGTGTGCCAGTATGTGTTGATATATAGTGCCTCTTGGGCTTTAAATCTCAACAAATAACGAGAAACTAAAGCAAATTGTCTATATTGATCTCGATTTACAGGAAAATGTTTCAAGTAGTTCACAGAGGGAAATAATCACTTTTTTTTTTTTTCGGAGATGGAAGGTGGGGAGATGAGATGAGAAAAGGAGAAAGAAGACGCTGGAAATAAAAACGACTTAGGGAGGTGAATGGAGCATTGTTACTGGGCCAAGGACTTGGGTTTTAAGTAGGGGAAATAAGGATGGAATCATGACTAATTTCAGCAAGATGTAGCTTGATATGCTGTTCCACAGATAGGCAGTACCATAAACCAGTGTGTAACTGGCACTCAAGTGGAAACCCACCCAGATCCTAGGACTTGTTGCCTAGGCTTCTGAGTACTGGGATTGGAAGGCTGATTGAAACACTGTGTATTTTGGAAAAGGGATTGGCAAATGATTTTCAGTGTGCTTGCTTGCTTGAAGGATTTGCTTTCACAAATATAATCCAGGAGACTATTGAGAAGGCTGTGGTATAACTGGGTTGGAGGATATTTTCAAACCCAGGTGTGAGTAAGAACTAGAGAAAAGGCCAAGAACCTCAAACAGCCATTTCCCCCAGGAGTGCGTGGTTGGGTGTGTTCTCTCAGAAATCTGTCTCCCTTCTTTGGAGACTTGGCATTTTTGAGTAGTGACTGAGTGACACTTGTAAAAGCCAGACAGACATGGATAATCTGAGGGGGGATTTGGTTCTGTTTTTAACTATTTTTTTTTTTTTAATGGAAAGACTTGCTATTCAAAGTCTTTGACATGACAGGGGCTAGTTAGTGGCTTGCACTTTTCAAGGAGGTTAATGTGGAACATCTCTTCAAGTCCAGAGCTCCGCTTGCTGAGGCCTGTGCAGCTGTAAGGCTGTGTGCACAGAGCTGGCTCCGTGTCTCAGCTCGGAATCTGAACCCGCTGTGACTCCAGTCCTGGCCAACTGAGCTGCCTTGCGTCTGCCTCCCTCCGCCCCCAACTATAGCAGTCGGACACTTTATGTTGATTCCTATGTTCTTGTCTCCATGAAGAACGTTTATTTTCATCCCAGAATGCCTCTCAATACCGACTCTGTTTGACACACTTGATTATTTGTGTCCACTTCCTCTCCTGAGAGAAGACCACTCCTTCCCTAAGTCATCTTTGAGTTGATGAGATCTCCTGATTATACTTTATATATTTTATACATCTTATTGATGGAGTTCTTGCTTGTCTTCTAAGACACGAGTTCAGTGAAGTTAGGAATTTGTTTTAGTTACAAAGTGGTTATCTCATAGACCCATGTAAATAAGCAAAGGAGTTCTGAAAATACAAGTTGGAGAAGACCCAAGTATATTCAAAATGACAAACATTGCGTTTTGTTCTTCAGCCTTTAAAAGAGAATTGAAATACAAAATAAACCCCAAAGAACAACAACAAACCAAACCAAACCAAATCACCAGATGAGGCTGAAGTTTGGCTTTTTTTGTTTCTTTTTAACCTCTGTTGAATTAATCCTTAAAGAGCTTTGACCTGCAAATTAGTTACACAATTTCATCCTAACCCTCCATTCTGATTTAGCTCAGTATACTTATTTTCCAATTTTTGTCATTCTGCTCTAGGATTAGTAAGTCCATTCATATAAATAATTATTATTATTATATGTATATATGTATATATGTATATATGTATATATGTATATATGTATATATGTATATATATACATATACATATATATATATACATATATACATATACATATATATATACATATATATGTATATGTATATATGTATATATGTATATATGTATATATGTATATATGTATATATGTATATATACATTAGGAGTAATGTTTTGGAAAAAAAAACTTTTCCCAAAGAGATCATTTTAACCTGGATGAGTGAGTGATCCAGCAACTAAATGCTACTTGTAGCGGTGCTGTTAATAACTGCTTTCTCTAATGCTTCAAACACAGAGTAGGTTTTTATTGCTATTTCCATATGTCCTGGCCAAATTCTTTTCTGCTCCCTCACAATAATTTCCACAGAGTTCTGGGAAGCTAACAGGTACAAGCTGACTTTAAAACACAGTTTCTCTAGAGTTCCCGCCTCCCTGTTGCTCAGTCAGACATTACTTCCAACTCCAAGGGTCAAGATCATTTTTTAACTTTTTTTTAAAAAAAGAAATAGCCATTCATCTGAAAAGGCCAACATACTATCAGTAATACAAAAACACTGTTTAGTAGCAGGCGACGTGAAGAAGGAGGAGACACCCTTAGTTGAGGAACCTCCCTGGCCCTGGCAAGCGTCTGAAAGAAAACAGTGAAACAGAAGCCGGTGGAAATATCTCCAGGAGTATCAGCCAGAAGGCAGTGATGTGGAATAAGGATAGGCACCAAGAGCCTTTGCTTACCAGCGTTCCCAATCCTGCTCCCTGGACATCCACACTGAGACAGGTCTCCGGTCTTTAGGACAACAGCCTTCCTGCCAAGAAAACAGAATGGTAGACTGATTCTTACCCAGTGCTTTTGCATAGTGTTTGTTTCTTTGCTAGGCTATGCAAGGTGTTGATTCTGATTCTAGTTGGGTGGTAAGTACTGTTGCTTTTATATGAAAGTCAACTCCATGAGAGAAAGGGGGAGGAGCATGGGAGAGTTAGGTCAAGCACAGGATGGGGAGGAACAGCAATTTACACAGCTCCAGAGAATGGGGTGTCATTTTCTAGATATGAATGTTTGTTTTCTTATTGGAGCACCTATCTTATGACCAACTCAAAGGCTTTTCAATATGTGAAAATAAAATGTAGAGACAGTATTCTCCAGACTGGGTAAACATACTAATAAGTCAACTCATTTGCTCATCAGATAAATGTTTAGCAGATTAGTGGACAAAAACACTTGTCCTTTTGACAACTTTGAGAGCAAACAAACAGACCATTCAATCTTTGTTTTTTTTTTTTGAATATATAAAAATGGACACTTTATAGTCATGGGTTTAACTTCAAAAGTTTCAACCTCTAAATCTACATACATCTAATACACAGAATTTCAAATACATATATACGAACAATATAAGGTACATAATATAAAAATGGACAAAAAACACATTCAGATTTTTTAAAAGAGAAAACAGAGACATAACTTTAATATTTACAATCCACTGGAACTTCCAGAAAGTGAGATGGCTGAAGCAAACGGCAGGAAGATTGGGAGATTCCTGCCAACCTTGGCTGTGTACTAAACTTGAGGACAGTGTGGGAGTAAACCAATTACACAGCGGTCTCCCTGCCCCCGACAAAGTGTTGGGAACATTGGCTCATGCCTCATCCCCTCATGGACGACGCTAAGGTGGGAGAATCACTGCATGTTCAAAGCCAGTCTGGGCTACACTGGCCTGTAGTTAATGTTTGCCAAAATGGCTTTGAACTTTTACCTATTTCTTAGCGCAGTTCTGGATTCAGAGCAAAATGAGCAGAAGTCAGATTTTCCATATATACCCTGTCCCCCATATATACCCAGCCACCTCCATTATCAATACCTTCACCACAGTGCAACATCTGTTACAATTATGAGCCTACGTGAACTGTCGTCACCCATGCTCCGCTGTTGTCTGTTGGTTTCTTTGTCAGAGTGGCTAGATTTTAAGAGCTGGTGTTACCGAGTGTTGATGCAGAGGTAGAGGGCCGAGGCCTTTACTACAGTGCTGCTGAGATGTGACGGCACCCTAGAAAAGAGTTGGGCCTTTTTTTTTCTCTTTTTCTTTTTTAAAATTTTTATTTTTATTTTTTATCATATTCAGCACAACACTTATTTTTATATCAATCATAAAAATGATGGACATGTTATTAAGTGAACATAAAAAGATAAAGTCTTTTTGTTTGTTCATTTTGTTTTTAGTAGAGCTTACAATCTTGGCTCTTACTGTGGTAGAAACACAAAATAAGAAAAAAATTTTAGGTATTGGAGTTCATTGTAATAAGGCTGTATTTCAATGTCCCTCACATCACCAAAGGATTTTTACCTCCATAGTAGTTAAGCTATGAGTTGACAGTTCTTCTGAGCCAAGGACTGAATTGTAGGCACAATTATTTGGATACAGATTTCCTGTCATGGTCAAAGCTATTTGACTTGAGTGATTGTCACCATTCTCAGCCCACAGGGAACAGGTTGCATTCATATAAGAAATGGTGTGTATATTAAGATGGTCTATCCATGAAGACATTCATCAACTGTTTGAATGAATAATGGTTCTGCTTGGAGGGTGGCACAGACATTAGGTGAGGGTAAGATTCTGGTTTATTGGCTGTGATGATTTTGAAAAGCATTCATCTCAGAAAAAGAGTAACTTATAAGGTCATCTTCAAAATTGATACAATAATTATAAATATCAAGCAAAACATTCAGTCTCACCCTTGTTGTTCTCTTACAAGCCACCTTCCAAATTAATTGTCTACATTTCTTTTGGTTGTATAAATAATCTAGAAATATGTAAGCTGTTCTGAAAACCATAGTATAGTGTGAAAACATCAAATAAACAATCCTACTCATAGACTGAGATAGAAGAGTGATTTCAAGACCATTATGTGGTTCACAGCAAGAGATTGTCACATACAAACAAGTAGAAAGTGTATATGGATTGTACAATATTGAACATATTTCTCCAATTACCAAATTAGACCACTGGGTGACAGCCAACAAATTTCTAATTCCTCATATTTTTGAATTTCAATAGATTAGGATATGTTGGTAATATTAATTTTCATATTAAGAGATACTAAGGAAAAGTGATTGTTTTTCCTGTTATTTTTGTTGTTATAGGTGGAATTATGTTTGTGTGGGTTTGTTGAAAGGTTACTTTTTTGCTTTTTCTATGGTGTAGTTTCTCTCTTTGTGTTGGTGTTTTCCATCTATTATTCTTTGTAGGACTGGATTTGTGGAGAGATATTGTGTAAACTTGGTTTTGTCACAGAATATCTTGTTTTCTCCATCTTTGGTAATTGAGGGTTTTTCTGAGTATAGTAAGTAGCCTGGGCTGGCAACTGCGTTCTCTTAGGGTCTGGATGACATCTGCCCAGGATCTTCTAGCTTTTCTAGTCTGTGGTGAAAATTCTGGTGTAATTCTGATAGGCCTGCCTTTATATGTTACTTGACCTTTTCCCCTTACTGCTTTTAATATTCTTTCTTTGTTTAGTGCATTTGGTGTTTTGAATATTATGTGACAGGAGGAATTTCAGTTTGGTCCAGTCTATTTGGAGTTCTGTAGGCTTCTTGTATACTCCTGGGCATCTCTTTAGAATAGGGATGTTCTCTTCTATAACTTTGTTGAAGATATTTACTGCCCCTTTAAGTTGGGAATCTTCACTCTCTTCTATACCTATAATCCTTAGGTCTGGTCTTCTCATTGTGTCCTGGATTTCCTGGCTGTTCTGGGTCAGGAGCGTTTTTGCTTTTTGTGTTTTCTTTGACTGTTGTATCAGTGTTTTCTATGGTATCTTCTGCACCTGAGATTCTCTTTTCTATCTCTTGTATTCTGTTGGTGCTGCTTGCATCTATGACCCCTGAACTCTTTCCTAGGTTCTCTAACTCCAGGGTTGTCTCACTTTGTGATTTCTGTATTGTTTCTAGTTCCATTTTTAGATCCTGGATGGTTTTGTTCATTTCCTTTGCCTGTTTGATTGAGCTTTCCTGTAATTCTTTTTTTTTTTTTTTGGTTTTTCGAGACAGGGTTTCTCTGTGTAGCCCTGGCTGTCCTGGAACTCACTCTGTAGACCAGGCTGGCCTCGAACTCAGAAATCTGCATGCCTCTGCCTCCCAAGTGCTGGGATTACAGGCGTGCACCATCTCTGCTTGGCTCATGTAATTCTTTAAGGGATTTTTGTGTTTCCTCTTTAAGGGCTTCTAGCTATTCTCCTGTATTTCTTTAAGGGAGTTATTTACGTCCTTCTTAAAGTCCTCCATCATCATCATGAGAAGTGATTTTAGATCCGAATCTTGCTTTTCTGGTGCAATGGTGTATCCAGGACTTGCTATGGTGGAAGAATTGGGTTCTGATGATGCCAAGTGACCTTGGTTTCTGTTGCTTATGTTCTTAAGCTTGCGTCCCACCATCTGGTTATCTCTAGTGCTACCTGCCCTCTATATCTGACTGGAGCCTGTCCTTCCTGTTTTCCTGGTTGTGTCAGAACTCCTCAGAGTCAAGCTCTCTCTGGGATCCTATGATTCTGGGATCCTGTAATCCTGAGATCCTGGGTGTGTCTGAGCTCCTGGGAGTCAAGCTGTCTCTGGGACCCTGAGATCCTGGAGTAACCAAGCTCCTGTGATCCTGTGATCCTGTTCTTGTAAAAGCACCTGGGAGTGTAGCTTCCTCTGGGTGTTGTGGGACTGGCTGTGGAGTTTGAGCCCAAGGTCTACTCAGTGCACCGGCCCAGACAGACCGGAAGAAACCTGTGCCAATGATCTGGTGGAGTTCCTGTGTGCCTGGGTCCCACTGGTCCCAGTAACTCCAGGTGTTGGGACAGATGTTGAGTCCTCCTCATCTCTGATCCTATGATCCTGGGCGTGTTAAAACACCCGGGAGGGCAGCTTCCTCTGGTGTTGTGGGACTGGCTGTGGAGTTTGCGCCAAGGTCTGCTCAGGGCACAGGCCCAGAAAGACTGGAAGAAACCTGTGCCACTGGCCTGGCCGAGTTCCTGCTTGCTTGGGTCCTGCTGTTCCCAGTTACTCCCCGTGTTGGGACAGATGTTCTGTCCTCCTCACCTCTGATCCCATCCATTAGCTCTTTTTAAAATGTTTTAGTTGTTTTTATGTGTATGGATATTGTCTGTGTGCCTGCAGAGTTACAGTTGTGAGCCATTCTGTGCATGCTGGGAATTGAACCTGTGTCCTCTGGAAGAGCAGCCATTTCTCTTAACCACTGAGTAAAATTTTCCAGCCTCATTTTGAACTTTTGTTTAGTACTTTTTAAAACGCTAGAACTTCAGGGCTGGAGAGATGGCTCAATGGTTAAGGGTACTGGCTGCTCTTCCGGAGGACAAAGGTTCAATTCCCAGCACTCCCATGACAGCTCACTTCAGTTCTAGGATTTCTGACACCCTCACACAGACACACGGGCAAAACACTAATGCACATAAAATAAATAAATTAATAAGTAAATAATAACAAAATTAAAAGAAACTGGAGGCTCACTGCTATCTTTATTACCATTTCTCAATGAATTCCCTTTCTTTTTTTCTCAGACAACATTTCTACCTTTCATTGACTGACAGTATAAAATCAAAATGATTTACTTGTGCACTGGTGGCATACACCATTAATATCAGTACTCAGGAAGTAAAGGCAGGTAGATGGATCTCTGTGAGTTCAAGGCCAATCTAGTCTACAAAGAGAGATCCAGGACAGCCTGAGCTACATGGAAAACCCTGTCTTGAAAATCAAACCAAATCAAACCAAACCAGTGAACAAACAAACAAAAACCAAACCCAACAACAATAACAACAAAACAAAACCTCAGAAACCAAAAACCAAAAGCAACCAACTAGCCAAATGAAAAAAACCAAAAAACTATTCACATGATGAAGGATACAAAATATGTAACATATAACATACATTTGTTATATATTTGTAACAAATACCATAAAATTAAATTGGTATATGTGGAGTCTGGAGGGATGGTTCAGCAGTGTAAGTACTTGTTCCACAATTGTGACGACCCAAGTAGAGATCTAAGAACCTGCACTACAAGCTAGGCATTCCAGTAAATGACCGGAACTTCATGTCAGAGGGAAGTGGAGACCGAGATCATCCTGGCTGTTGGCTTTTAGCTTAGCCACGAAAACAGAGGCTTGGGTTCAAGGAAAGACCCTGCCACCAAGTGAGAGAGGAAAACACTTCTAGCCCTCTTCTGGCCCCTACATGTACACACATGTATATATACTTCATACATAAATGTATATATTGAGTAATACAAAGCAAAATGAAACATCTGCTTATTTTTACAAAGGTTTCTAGGCCATATACACAACTAAATAATTAATTTCCCATAGGACTTATAGGAATCTGAAATATATAAGGCTTTTATGTGCACCTGGGAGTCACATAAACATTATTAGTCTGATGATTATCAGTATAATGATTAATATATTTTGTGCTTAGCATTTGCCAAATACTGTGAATAGTTTAAGTGAACTGATACACATTTATCAGGTAAGAACTGTTAGAAATACACTTTTCTTTTTTCTTTTTGAGACAAGATCTCATGGGCCTTTGAAGTGGAAACTTAAGGGTTCTTTGGAAAGTCAGTTGGATGGTGTTTTGCAGGGGCAAAGGAACCTTTCATTAGAGTGGACTCAGGTGTGAAAGGCTAAGGCCGACTCAAGGAGGAATGTTTCGCTGAAGCAGACACAGGAGAGAGGATGTTCTACTAGAGCTAACGATGACACACATGTATGGGTCTACCTTACAGTGTGCAGTTGAGCTGCATTTGTCGGGACTCCATAGAGAGAAACGCACTGAAACACTTCTGGGGGTGGGTCTCGGCTTGTTGCTGCTTTCAAGGACTCTGGCTGATTGCATGCACCTGCTGAGGCAAGGCGTGTGGAGGACACACAATGTTTGGAAGGTATGAATAGGACTCCACTGAGTGACGGTGACAGAGCTCAGCTTGCAGTAAAGCTGGCTGTACCATGCTTGTGGGTCTCGCATCTTCACTGATCTTCTGCTTCCCCGAGAGCGGCACAGCCAAGAACTCCTGGTGTCTCTCTGGGTCCTTCCTGCTGACTTGAGCAGAGGCTGAGGCCTGGCTGTCTCTGTTAGGTCGTGTCACCTCTGGTGCTAACCGGACTCTACCGAACTGGACTGCTGGTGTATCCAGTGAGGTGTTTGCTAGCGGCTTGAGTTGCCGCTGCAGGCTAACCTTTGAACTGCCAATTTCCAGACAATGTAGACGGGAGTTGCTCCAAAGAACCTTTCTAAACAGGCCCACTTCCTTGCTATCCTTTCTTTTCCAGTACCTCTGGTGGGTGGTGGGTTGTAAGGAAGGTTAAAACATTTAAAAAAAAAAACCACCATCAAAAATAAAATTAAAAAATTCAAGTTACAGGCCTTGAACTCACTCTGCAGACAAGAGTGACCTTGCACTTGTGATTGATCCTTCTGCCTCCCAGGAGCTGCGATTACAGGTGCACACCACCACCACACTTGGTTTACACAAGCACTGGGGAGTGAGCTAGAGCTTCCGGCATGGGAGGTGTGTATTCTACAAACCAAGCTGTGTTCCCAGACATTAACCCTATTTCCTACCTGGGGAAACTGAGGCTCCCGTTTAAACACTTGCCAGAGTGAGACAGGCGGAAACAACTTTGCATTAAAAAATTTAAATTGATGTATGTGGAGTCCGGTGGGATGGCTCAGCAGTATTAGTACTTGTTCCACACTCACGAGGACACGAGTAGAGATCTAAGAAGCCACACAACAAGCTAGGCTTTCCAGTAAATGATCGGAACTTCAGGTCAGAGGGCAGTGGAGACAGAGGATTATCCTGGCTTTTGGTTTTAAGCTTAGCCACGAAAACAGAGACTTGGGTTCAAGGAAAGACCCTGCCACCAAGTGAGAGAGGAAAACACTTCTAGCCCTCTTCTGGCCTCTACATGTGCACACATGTATATGCACTTTCTCATATGCAAATGTATATATTGAGTCATACAAGCCAGCTGGCATGGAGTCCTCAGCCCCCACACCCCCCTGCACGGGTGAGTGACCTTGCATGGGTGTTTAGGCAGAACGTGACTCACCAGAGTCTAAGGCGGCTCTTGCCAATTTGTCAGAAGGGGCTCAGGGCGGGAGAGAGGCTTCTTGTGCGTGACCACAGGGAGGTGGGAGAACTCAGACGTGTCACTCTGTTCCCGGTCTAGTCGCTCTAGTCTTTTAGGAATTTCACCATTTCCTTCTTTGGCTTTGTGGAGCGTGGCTATTTTTCATACTTACAGTTCAAAGTCCCCACAGGAATGGTATGCGGAGATTTTCCTTTTCCCTGGTATCTAGCCAGACAGCTGACAGGAAATGCTAGAAGGACGCCTCAGAATGTGAAGAGACAATTGCCAGACTCACCTAACCTCTTCCCTGGAGCCCGCTCTCTCCACCACTCCCTCTCTCCTGCAATTCTGTCTGACCCACGAGCATTAGCCCCGAGTTCCTATCCAGAACCAAGATATCACTAATTAGACTTATTTAACCACAACATAAATTCTCTCCTCCCTCCTTTTTTTTCTTCACTATTCTTTTCTTTCTTTCTCCTTTCTCTCCATATCCCCTCTCTCTAGGTCTTAATGGGAAATTTTCTTCCGTTTCTATTTTTTTTTTAAAAAAATATTCCTTAGAATAAGCATCAAAATCAAACTTACAATCTATCACAAACAACTTCTTTCTTCTGCATTTTTCTTAGGAAACAACAACAAACAAACCCAAACGAACAAAGAAAAGCAAAAATCAAAACAAGTCAAGAAAAGGCAAATATACCCATCGGGTACAGCACAAGTGCGATTGCCACATTTCTTGCAAATGTCAGATGAGACTTTGTGTCAGCAACTGAGCCAGAGAAGAGCGTTTGGCAGCGAAGCGTGGGTCATGATAAAGAGCTGTGTAAGGCGTCATTGCTGCAGAGTGAACTCACTTGCAATGTGGATGGGAAATGGAAAAGCCAGTCACCACAGAGCACGGTGTGGGCAGGACCAGAGCTGGCTGCCTCTGCTGAGTGCGTGCTCCCATCCCACAGGCTACGGTCACCTCTGTAAATCATGCCTCTTACTCACTCTCCCGAAGTCATTAGTTCAACTTTTCCTTCTTCAGCCGGGTTCCCTCTGATGTTTTCATTTGGGCCCGCGGTGTCGTCGCCTCTCCATGCTCTCTCACCATGTCATTTGCGAATTCCTCCAAATTAATGCTCTGTTTACGGATCAAGGAGAGGGCCGTGGCAGCAAGTCTCTCTAAGTGCGAGGCGCAGGAGGACAGGCTGCTGCGTGCTGGTGCCTGCTGCCTGACTAGCTCCATGCTTGGAGCGAAGCCACATGGGTAGAGAGAGCCCTCTGAACGTAGAGCAGAGGCGCTGGACTCGGCCAATAATCCTTCCTCTGGGGTTTTTACACCATATGCCAGAGCATTTCTAGATTGCTAAGTATTATTTTTGGTGTCGAAGCATATTTTGTTAACGTCACTAATGAATGGGATTTACTTTCAAAGCACCACGAAATGAGCATTGTCTTCTGCCATTTCTATTTGAAACTACTTTAGATATTCATTCATAAACTTTATAAAGACTTAGCCATGGTTATATGGCTTCGTGTAGAGATGTGAACATTCTCTCTCTGTGTGTCTCTGTGTCTCTGTCTCTGTCTCTGACTCTGTCTCTGTCTCTGTCTCTGTCTCTGTCTCTCTCTCTCTCTCTCTCTCTCTCTCTCTCTCTGTGTGTGTGTGTGTGTGTGTGTGTGTGTGTGTGTGCGTGTTCTTAGTGCCTTTAGTCCAAACCACAGATCCCATCTGGGCATACCCACAATACAAGGCATCATAGCTGTAGAATGAACTCATTTATGATGTGGATGGGAAGTGGGAATCCCAGTCTGTTTTTAACTTCAGAATATTTCTGCCTTTTTGTCTTTCAGTTTTTACTTAAATACTATTTAAATGCAAAACACAAGCAGTTTTCTTCCCCACAACATACCTCATTTCATACTCAGCCATTTTATGGTTAAATTACCTCTACTTAGTGGTATCATATTCCTGGAAAAGAACTTTGTGCTTAATAATTTTGGGTCATGTACCTGATAATCTTTTTTACCATGGTCAGGTCACTAGTTTGAAATCAAGCATTCAGAATAAAATTCCGTCTATTTGCCTTATTTATAATCCTGTTTTCTCCCAAAAGGACTCTTTGCTGACCACTACTGATTTTCATCAGGAAATATACTTACTTGCGTTGTTCATTTTTTCTTGAAAGAATTCTGAATGTGCTTAAAAAACTATATTTAGGACATGCTCAGGCAACATCTGGGTAGCTGGGAAACAGCTGGCTAACAGCACAGAAGAAACTTGGTTCAAACACAACATATTGGCTGAGAAAGAGCCTGGTGCTTAATTCTGAAGTCAAGAGGAAAACAATGTGGGAGGTAATTATCCAATTTAGTATATTGCTTAGTTAAAAGAGTCACCATGTTAATAAAAGTATAATGAGGTTGAGATCCCAGGGGTCATTGTTTATTTTTGCCCATCTTCCCAAGGAGATATCTCCAGATGTAAGATGGCTTTAGTGAGAAGAGTTTTACATCTGGCATCATATACTTCCAGCAAATGCTGAGCCTGATGCTGGTGTGAAACTAGGAAAGAAAGTGCTGTATAGGATTCATATGATATCCACCTGCTATTCTGGGCATGGGTGAGACTTGGATGTCATATGTTCATTTAATCATTACATTGTGATTACAAAACAGATTGGAGATTAAGAAATATGTTATTTTTCGATAGACATTTTAGAAACAATGTCTTGCTATGTCGTCCAAGCTTGCCTCAAAGTCATGGTGATCCTTTAACCTCTTGAATGCTAAGATTTTGAAGAAGCATCACCATACCGACCACTGAAAAAATAAAGATTTTCAAAGGGGATTTGGGAAGGAAGATTAAAACAGCTTAAAACAGCAAAATCGCTTGTTCCTTGAAATTATATTGTTAATTAGAAGTGACCAACTCAGATGTCAGGGAACTCAGAATTAGCCTGGGTTTTATAACTTATTTTCAAACTTATATCTTAGTTCAAAAATAATAGATGATGCCACTTCTCTACTGTGACCTGTCAAAGACTCCTACTTCCCTATAACTAAACTGAAGTCCTTGCAATGTGCTAGAAATTCACACACACACACACACACACACACACACACACACACACACAGCTCTGAGCTTGGTGGCTTGAAACATTTACTACTTATTCATTCACAATTCTGAAAGATAGATGTTCAAGATTTGTGCTTGATTCTTTTGAAAACTCTCTAGGGAAAGACTTCCTGTTTCTCCTAGATCCTGGTGACCCCCAAGTATTCTTTGGCTTATGGCCACATCATTGTAATCAACTCTTTTAGTGACTTATCTTTCTCTTATGTATATGCTTGATCTGATCTCATAATAAAGAACCATTAAACTGTTTAAAACTTTAATATATTGCAGCCAATTATTTCTGCCTTTGCTCTGTGACATTTCAAGGAAAGAACAGACATATAATGCTTGAAGAACAGAAGAACATTTAAACCTTTAGCAGGTTACAGCAAAGAATGCTGTCTAGGGTTGCGGCAAGGGATGCTGCCCATGACTGCTGCAAGGGAAGCCATTTAGGGTTCCCAAGGGATGCTGTCTTCATTGAGAAGAGCCTTTGCAGTTCTCACTGAAAGAAGCCTAAGAACTTAGTGACACATGTCCTCCTTTTCCACATGAAGCACTCAAAGCTTGTCACATCAAAGTAGCACAAAAGGTCACCCTTAGGAACAAAGACAATACTTAAGCTACTTTGGAGTCTAAATAAGGTCTATTTTTGAATTCCTTACTCTCTTATTATGGTCATCGAGACTTCATATCGTTGAGGTTAAGACCATGGGCTTTCTCAGCAGCTGTGGAAGTAGCCACTGCTCCTGTGGGAAACAGGCAGCTCCAGCAGCTGCTCTCATCTGATACTAAAGCACCATATTCTGTAGAAGCAAAATATGTTCTCTTTCCATGTGAAATAGAAAATATGCCTTCTGCACACTGAAATACAACCAAAGCAGTGAATAAACACGGTAGGTTTCAAAATGTTCTCAGCAATATGCAAATCACCCAAGGCAAAATGACACAGCCACATCTTTTATGAATGTTCAGTTCCTTGAAGATGAAAATTATTGAACTTTGTATTTCTGTATGAGAAAGAGGAAGAGAGAGAGAGAGAGAGAGAGAGAGAGAGAGAGAGAGAGAGAGAGAATGAATGTCTTCTGGTGGTCCTATAAAAGAGGACAGATTCTCATGGGCCCACTCCTGTATCTTCATCTAACTTATTATCTCCCAATGTCTTGTTTCCAGGTCTTGGAGGTAAAACTTTCAATATATATGATATTCTACTACATTCTCTTATTCCTCCATCTCTCCATGCAGATTCTATTGGTTATTAGGAACAAAAATACAAGAATCAAGCAAACATTAATCATTTAAACATTTTAAATCCTGTAAAATTCATGTGAACCAACAAACTTTATTTCAAAGATTCTGGTATTTCCTTCTATAGAAGAAATTATCATTTATCCCGAGATATATAGGGTTGGCAGAGTAGACATTAAGGAAATGTAATTTAACCACACTGAGATTTTAATTCTTGCCAGTTAGAATGGCTACTATAGGTAGATTTCATTATTATTATTTTTAATGATGTGGGATAAGACTGTGACCTTTGATCCAAACAAAAGACCGAAGCTTCTAAATCAAAGGGTCCATTTGAAATTAGAAGGGCTTGATATGACTGACTAGGAGAGTCTTGTGTTGACGTGAACAATTAACAGGGGGTGTTTGTTTGTTTGAAGTACTTGAAGTGTTTGAAGAAATTGTTATTGATCTCATCTCCTGAGGTAGAATCTTAAAGGCTTTCAGATACTGTAGTACTCCTGTTCCGTGGACCAACCAGAATAGAGCCCAGAGACCTCCATGTCCACACAACTGCTCACTATTGTCAACTAGAATGGCCTGCATGAGAAACTCACTTTCAAAGGAGAAATCATATAATTTCAAATGACATTCATTTGTGTATATATGTATGTGTGTGTATATATATATATATATATATATATATATATATATATCACTTCTAAACAACAGTGTTTTTCTTTGGAACTTAAATGGTACTTTTGGAATAAAAAATGGCACTAAGTTAATATATGGATCCAGCAAAAATAGTATTTTATTGTGTTTAATGAGTACTGTATTGATTTGTAAAAGTTTCATAACTTAGCAAAAGCATTGCCTTACTTGAATTTGTACTTTGTGATTTTGCATGATGTGCTGTGTGCTGGTTGTGTTAACTGAAAAAAAATTACCTGAGTATTTCAGCACTCTTAAACAGGAAAAGTAACCAAGGAAAACAAACGGCAAGAAATACTGTGGAGAGTGTGGGGAGGAAGAGCCCTTTCCCCTGATGGCGAGAATGAAACTGGAGCAGCTGCAGGAAGTCGGTACAGATGTTCCTGAAAAACAGAGAACCGAGTTACAGTGTGCTCTAGCTGTGTTGTTCCTGGCTGTGTATGGATGGACTCTGTAGGCACAGCACTGAGATCCATGCATGGTGTTTTGCTGTTCTAACCTGAGTAGCCCAGAAAATGAAAGCAGCATATATGTCCAGCTACAAATGAATGGTACAGAAAATGTGATGTACATTCAGAATGGAGTTTTATTGAGGCATAAAGGAGAACAAAATTATGTCATTTGCTGGAAATTGGATAGAATAAATAATTATCACATAAGTGAGATAAGTCAAGCTCAGAAAAATAAATATCTCACGTTTTCTCTCCTTATGGGAACAAAGATGGGGAGCCTAGAGGAAGATGCTTAAATAAATGGGGAGAAGAAAAACAGGATAATTTACACTCATTTAAATATATGGAATCTGGAGTTAAATGAATATATATCTATAATATGTCATGAATATAACGTCATAAGGTGACTTACAATGACTAAACAAAGTAAAACAATTTTGTTTTCACTCAATGAGAGTAAAAAGCAGAAATAAGGACGGCTTTTGCAAAGATAGGCATCTGCCGGCCTCCGAATGTGTGCATTTTGTTGAGAAAAATAATAAAAAAGCCGGCTCCACATTCTTGTTCTACGCCCTGCTACTCACTCTCTGCCCCGTGGTCTCGTCACCGCTTGGCTAGCCCCAGTCGGCACCTTCCCTTCTCCAGTTCACCTGCCCTGTAGCTGCCTGTACCTTCTCAGACATCCTCCCCCTGTGGTTGGCAGCCACAATTCCTCTTAACTCCGTAAATCAAAGCTCTAGAAGCTTATAATTAATCAGTCAGATTTATATACCAATAAATTCTCAATTCACAAGATGTCCAAACAATAATTTCAGAGCCAATTGATAATGACACAAATTGCCCACTTAGATAAGACAAATCGTCCTGTAATTATCCATCCCTTACAAGATAATCATAACTATTTGTGGCTATTTAAAGCCATGCAGAATCTGGATCGTCCTGTTCCTCCTCCGTCTTCCAGCCTTCTCTTCCTTCCTTCTCCATCCGGCCTCTGAGACTCGTCACTCCGCCTCCCTTTTCCTTGTCCAATCACAGGCTTCTTGTCATATTAATATTTAAAGTGATCAGACAGGGAAAATTCCCTAAAAATCATGAAGATTTGAAGATATGATTAAAGGTAGAGAGCTTGAGCAGTGACATCCTAATGCATCCAGGTGGACTCAACCCAGTCCCACGAGTTACTGAAGACGAGCGGGTCAGAGATGTACCCTTACAGAGACGCATCACACTGCTGGGAAGAGGGACTCTAGGCTGGAGGCTGCCTCAGTGTTGGCCAGCAAAGAAAGAACAACTCAGCCTGGAAGACTGAAAACCATAGGTAACTCCACACCACCAGGACATCAAACAGCCTGCTCAAAACACCTGAGCATTAGTTCAGTGAGATCCCCACTGGGCTTTCAACCATTGATCTCTAGGACAAGTTGATTTACATTATTCTCAGCTGCTATGTCCACATTAATGTTTTGTGACGCAAAACATTAATAGGCAACTGGTCCATGTCATTGTGAACTAAAGATCATAGTCTCTTAATTTCTTAATATCACCCGAACTTGGCAAAATTCTTCACTTTAAGTCAAAGATAATAGATGACTTCTATTTCAACATCCATTCTAGAATAACCAAAGGTATTTTAGAACCACTGTGGTGCAATGGTCTTGGAGAACAATTACATCACTCTCATGGGTTTGGGGGATTGGGTTGAGTCCACCTGGATGCATTAGGATGTCACTGCTCGAGCTCTCTACATTTAATCATATCTTCAAATTCTTCATGATTTTTAGGGAAATGTGTAGCAGAATTTTCCCTTTCCAATCACTTTAAATATTAATACGACAAGAAGCCTGTGATTGGACAAGGAAAAGGGAGGCGGAGTGACGAGTCTCAGAGGCCGGATGGAGAAGGAAGGAAGAGAAGGTTGGAAGACGGAGGAGGAACAGGACGATCCAGATTCTGCATGGCTTTAAATAGCCACAAATAGTTATGATTATCTTGTAAGGGATGCTTCTCACCTACATTTTGATGCAATGATGGGTTGGGAAACCATATGGGCCATATTCAACAACAGGGAATATTCTTGAACCATCAAACGGATGGAATACAATCCAATAGGTCTTCAGCAGCAACACTGCTTATCAAAGAAAGCAGTGGTATAGTCTTAGAACATAACTACAAATTATTTTTTACACGTGTTCATTTTTCTTTTACCCTTTTACCCCATTCGTTTCATGATAAATGCACCAGGTACAACCCCAAACCAGCCCAAATATTGTACCATTATTTCAACCTCCCGAGAACAAAGACGGGCTGTGTGGAGTGAACTCATTTTAACACAATGCACAGCTCTCATATGTTCTTTCAAATTCAAAACAAAGGGAGAATGGCACCTGGCATAAAGCATATCCTGGGAAAGATCTTCTAATTAATACTTTAGGCTATGCTTCCTCAAGAAATCCTTCTGCTTTTGAACCAGGAAAGAGGAGTGAAGCTAGATTACTGTGAGAGATTGTTTTTTACCTAAGGCACACTGCTAGTAATACATGGCAAATTAAAAGAACATTTGCTGCACGTTCATAATTAGTTTCCCAGCAGGAAAGTCTGAAATCTGCTGGATGTAAAATACCCTAGTGATTTTGGATATGTTGCATCTTCTTAAAAATTTATGATTGATATGTGTGCACATATATATGTGTGTGTGTATGGTGTGTGTGTGTGTATGGTGTGTGTGTGTGTGTGTGTGTGTGTGTGTATGGTGTGTGTGTGTGTGTGTGTGTGTGTGTATGTGTGTATGTTGGCATGCCACAGAGCACATGTGGAGGTCACAGAATGATGTGGGTCAGTTATCTTCTTTTACATTTACACTGTGAAAGGATCAAACTCAGGTTGTCATGTTTTCGTGGCCATTGCCTTTACCTACTGAGCCATCTCTCTGGCCCCACATTGCAGCCTGAGTTTTATCTGTCATACATAAAATGGAATGCTGATGTTTATTCTCCTTCACATATGGGACTCAAGTACTCTGTCAAACACAAGGTATACGGCACACCAAAACATGTTTATCATGCAAGATTTCTTAATTTTGTTGTTGTTGTTTTGTTTTTGTTTTTGTTTTTTTTTTTTTGTTTGTTTTTTTTCGAGACAGGGTTTCTCTGTGTAGCCCTGGCTGTCCTGGAACTCACTCTGTAGACCAGGCTGGCCTCAAACTCAGGAATCCACCTGCCTCTGCCTCCCAAGTGCTGGGATTAAAGGCGTGCGCCACCACTGCCCGGCTAAGTTTGTTTAACTTAGTGCAGAAATTATTGTGCCAGTTCAAGAAAACAACATATTGTAAATGTTTAGCTTTTCTTTCCTTGTAAAAAAGTGTTTCAAAGAATATATTCCCTCAATTACAAAGAAGTTAGACAAAATGTAAATTCTATTTATTAAAATATGCAATGTTCCCTGTGGGATAAAATGTTTTCATGAAAATGTGTGTAAGTCAGTTCAATTTCATTTCTTTGTTGTTTGGTAATTATATTGAAGAATAGCATAATACCCAGAGAACATGCTAATTATACTACTTGATAGTTTTCCTATTAAATGAATTGAAAATCAAAAGAAGTTCTCACTAGCCTGCCGCCTCACTGCTGCCAATAACAGAGTCTTGGAAGAAACACATAACATTTTTTGACAGTTTTTAAACTTTAAGGAATTGGAATAAAAAAGTAGTGTGTGTGTGTGTGTGTGTGTGTGTGATGTTTACTTTGTGTTGTGTCGTTCACATGTTTGTACAACTACAGGGTAATTCCCCTTGTTGTGTGACTATGCCATGTTTTGTTTATTCTGTCTACTGTGGATAGGCGTTTGGCTAGTTTCCCTGAGAGAACTATTGCCAGTGGGGCTCCTATGAGCATTCCAGTACTGTTAGTGCTTAACATATGTTCACGTCTTTTGATCATAAGGCACACATATGCTCAGTTTGGCAGACAGTGCCCCCCAGAAGCCTTTTAGCCAATTAACATACTCTCCAACAGGGTCTGAGCATGCCCAGGGTTCTGCTTTTCCTCAGCACCTGCCACCTTCCTTTCTCATTGTTTCAGTCATGGACCCTTACTTTTTTTTTTTTTTTCAGTTGCATAGCATTGCACGAGTTTCCTGTGTTCTACTGTTGACTAATGAGGAGAAACAATCATTTACTCACTATTACTCATTTGCATATTCCAGTGCATGTGATATGTTATCAAGGTTTTGCTTAGTTTTCCATTTGGTTACCTTCTTCAAAATTTGTAAACCTTGTACAGGTCTTGTTCCAGCAAGCACTTATATGGATGGAGGAGGAGTTCCGGGAGCCCCACCCCTAGCAGAAGAGCTATTGGCAGCTGATGGCTGCAAAGGAAGGGACTGCCATTGTTTTCTTTGGGGTTGTGGCCAATGGTAAAAGTTTGTCATGCCCCATGCAATGGTCCCATATCTATGTACATACGTTCATCACTAATTGGGCTCAGGAAGTTATCCATAATGGAAATAATTAAAAAACAAAGGGAAACATGAATCTAATGGCAGATGTATTTGGGGCTTCTGGGTGGAGTTGGAATGAGGTAGTGGAGAGTGGATATTATTAAAAACGCATCGTGCACATGTATATACATTTAAAAAATAACTAAAACATTTCATTTAAAAAAATTGAAGAAATTCTCCCCAAAGCCTTGAAAGCATCTTCCAGCACTTGCATGCTTCCTGTTCCTATTGATCAATCTTTTTTCTTTATACTCTGTGCTTTTAAAATAAATAGTTCATTGCCTAGTTTGTAGTTTTGAAGATATTGATAGCTGGAAATCTATATAGAGAGTAAAAAGCATGGAAAGGAAAACATGTCCCCAGTGGTTAAACAAATGTAGTGCGTAGGGACTCACTAAGTCATGCTGTGATGCTCTTGACTGTTAGCTCCATGTCCAGCAGTTCCAACCAGTCATGCCAGGTTTTCGGTGTGCTTGTTTGTTATAATGTAAAATGCTGGGTTTGTTTATTTCTCTTTCTTGTTCACTTGATTCAGTAATGTCCGGAGCAATGAGAGTCTCCTTCTACAACCTTCCCCCAGAATAGGCAGAGAGATGCAGATTGTCATCGGTGATGTTATCATTCTTCTTGCATACTGTGAAAGCCAGCATCTCTGACTCCATTTTCATTCTTTGACATATTTGGCCAATATTAGAGTAGGACACCCACTTTTCACTGTGTATGGCTTCTTCCTTTCTTTCTAAATGACCACTACTTATTTAAGAAGATTTTCAATGTATTTGTTCACAATTTCGTAAATACACTCATACATAAAGCACGTTCATCAGGTCAGCGCTCCCCATTACCCTCCTTACTCCCCTCCCACTCCTACTGATCTCCTTCCTCTCAACAAGTCCTCCTCCCATTTCTCTATGCTACCTATTGTGTCTAATCAGCAGACTGTGTGGGCATGCATGGGGGTTGTTTACCTGAGCAAGGGCAGTGTCCCAGCAACTCTACCACTGGGAAATGTGCCACTCCTCCTCCAGAAACAAGAAACCTATAGCTCTTCAGGGAAGGGTGGGGTCTCATGAACTCCTCTCTCAGCCATGGCGGAATGCTGATAGTCCAGTCTGGTGTAGAACTTGTTCAGGTGGTCACATGGGTGTAACAGCCACTCCATATCCAGAAGACTATCTCACAGTATTCCTCCATATTCCCAGGCTCTTATATTCTTCCCTCCTCCTGTTCTACCATGTTCCAGGAGCCGTGAAGAGGGTGAGAGAGACGCCCCATGCAGGCCCGGGCACTCAATAGTCATTTATTCACATGACTTTGAATAGTCAGGAGTCTCTGTATTAACTACTGCAAAAAGGAAGCTTCTCTGGCTGAGACTGAGGCTGAGACCACCACTTATGGATATATAAACATATGTATATAGAGTTTCTGTTTGGTAACACTTTCATTTAGCAAAATGTTAGTAGTTTACTAACTATGACCTCCTCAGCTGTGGGGTTTTGGACAGGCTTACAGTTTGAACAGCCAGATTTTATTTCCCTCCAATGGAATGATACTCAAAGCCAATCAATCATAAAGCAGTTGGTTACCCCTACATCAGCCACACCTCCACTGCACCAGTGAGTACATCTTGCCTGATAGCTCCGTATTGTAGCATTCATGTCTACCACTGGAGGAGAGAGCTGACCAACAATGACTTCTCCACAGCAGTCATCTGAACAGCACCTTCTGGAACTACAAAGGTTAGCCAGCAGGATGAAAGCTCCCAGCTTAGTTCCAGCTCACTATATGTATGTCCCGATACCAAAATGTGTGGTGTCCTCAGCAGTAGGGCCTTACCACTGAGTTCTGATTGATAGCCAAGGACATTGACATCACTTTATATTGTCAGGACCTCTGGGAGCCTCCTTGAGCAATAACCCATATGGAAGTTTCACACACTTAGTACGGAGATTTTAATTTAAGAATTGTGGATTCTGTGAACCACATTATCCACTTGGGCAGGGAACTTCCATTCAAAATCTTTTTAAAAATTTTTTTCAGTAAGTTTTCAAAGTAGTAGATTTGCATCCTTAATTTGGGTTAATCCTTTCCTAACTGCCTCTTTTCCTCTATTGCCTTTACCCCACTGCCTCTTCTTCACCACCCTTTTCTTCATTGTGGATTAAAACTTTTGATCTCCACCCCGCCTTCCCTACACTTTTAATATCACGTGTGTAAATGTCAGATATTCTTTAACACCAGATAGGAACAGGTTCATAAATTTCTCATGGCTAGTAAAGTTATTTTGCTCCAAGGACAGACTTAGGAGATGTGATAAATTCTAGTTGGTTCTTTGTAGGAGGAGTGGGTTATAATGTTCTGACTAGACGGCCCATGCACACACAGCAGGCACTTCTGCATTTACTAGTCCGGGAACCTGCCTGACACCCAGAGATGAACCAAGACAGAGCATGCGACAAGGCAGCCAGTTGGCTCGGGCTTTGTGCGGGAAGAGCAGTCCCTGATGGGGGAAACACAGGGTGGAGGGTATACAGGCACTCCCCCCTGGTACATGAAATGAGTCTTCTTCTGCTTTTCCTACAGCTCCTGGAATCTGGGTCATTGATTCCACGCCTTCTCACACCCTACCCCCAAGGACCATCTTGGGGGGCTGAGGGTTAGGGCAACAGGGTTTTGTTTTTGTTTTGTTTTTCTTTGTTTTTTTTTGTTTTGTTTTTGTCTTACATAAGGCAGTTGAACATTTCTTAACGTGCTTAAGGACACATGTTCCACTATGTTCATAGCAGCCTTATTTATAATAGCCAGAAGCTGGAAAGAACCCAGATGTCCCTCGATGGAGGAATGGATACAGAAAATGTGGTACATTTACACAATGGAATGCTATTTAGCAATCAAAAACAACGAATTCATGAAATTCTTAGGCAAATGGTTGGAACTGGAAAATATCATCCTAAGTGAGATAACCCAATCACAAAAGAACACACATGGAATGCAGTCACTGATAAGTGGATATTAGCCCAGAAGCTCTGAATACCCAAGACACAATTCACATATCAAATCATTCCCAAGAAGAAGAAAGGAGAGGGCCCTGGTACTGGAAAGGCCTGATGCAGCATTGTGGGGGAATACCAGGACAGAGAAGTGGGAGGGGGTTGATTGGGGAATGGGCGGAGGGAAGAGGGCTTATGGGACTTATAGGGAGTGGGGAACCGGGGAAAGGGGAAATCATTTAGAATGTAAACAAAGAATATAGAAAAAAAAATAGAAAAAAAAAAGAACAGTGAAGGGTCTAAGGCAGCTTAGAAGGGTGTTGGTGTGTTGGGTGAAGAACTATTGCATTGTTGATGGAAACAGGGTTTTATAATAACTTCTTCACAAGACAGAGAGTCTTTTGGATATGTCTTATTTTTTGGCATCATTTGAGACATGTGACGTTGATCAAGGATCCATTCACATCTGCCTTCAATTTAAAGTCCACCTTGAGTGGTGGCTAACTACCCATCATCCGTAGCACCCTTGTGTTCCTGAAGACTCTAGTCTACAGAAATTGGTGATTCCCTCTTAACTTGTGGCTTTCCTTCTTCTGACCTAGGAGTTCTCATCTAAGTCTTACTGGCAGTGAGAAGTGTGACTGAAGAAAGAGCCCAGAGTGGGGATGTGGCCCACACATGCTTTTAATGACGTCTGTGTTCTTCTAGTACTTGGCTAGTTTGGGGAGTCTTTTAGTCTGCACATTTCTTATGCCTTTAATCATGATTTGCACATCGAACATGATGAACAGAGAGGAATGGATTGTGCTCGTGCAAGTCACGTCGCAGTGCTTATAGGTGGGATCCAATCCTTGTATACAAAGCCTGATTGATGGGGTGTTCTCTGCCTTGTTACTTGGCAGCTAGAAGTCATTGGGTTTTCTTGTGCTTGGAATCCTTAAAATGCTGATAAACATCCATCTCCCTCACAGACCATTGGGAGCAACGGCTGGGCTAATACATGTAAAATAGAACCTTACTTGACATATTGCAAGAACATGGCATTAGCTTTCCCCAGAATTACACTCATACTTTGTAGCTATTGGAGACATGTTGAGGCAACCATTTGCTTGATTCTCATATGAGTCCTGTACACTGTTCATGGAGTATGTCTTTATTTTAGCTTATAATTGGAGGCACTGGGAACATAATTAAGAGTGGCAATTGCCCAGATCCAGTTTTAAAAATATAAGTCTCATCATTACTCTGACTCTATTAATAGTCATTGAAGAAAGAATTTAAAAGATCCATAAAGTTGAAGTTATTGTGCTACAAGGGAGAGTCACAAATTTCTTGAAGCGCTGCAGACTCACATAGCCCGTATCGTGGCTCTGTATCTGAGTACATGGGGAAATGGAAGTAATGGTGTGTATTACAGAGGAGGGAGTCCAGGTCCCCAATGGATACATAGATGTGGGCACTGTTTCTGTTCTTGTAGGAAGACAGGCTATGTTCTAGTTACATTCTGTTGCTTTGAAAAAGCATTCTGAACAAAATTAACTTAAGGGAGGGAAGGGTTCATGGGTATTACACTTCCAAGTCACTGTCCATCACTGAAGGAAGTCAGGGCGGGAAATAAACCAGGAACCTGAGGTAGGAAGCATGGAGGGATGCTGCTCTCTAGCTTGCTCACAGATTCATGGTTCGCTAGCTTTTTTCTACAGCCCTGAACCACCTCCCTGCATACGATGCTCTCCACAGTGAGCTGGACAGCCTTCATCAATCAGCAACCAGTACAGTGCTCTACTGACATGGGCACAAGCCAGCGTGAGATAGATTAATTCCTCAGTTGAGGGTCCCGCTTCCAGGAATAATACAAATTGACAATAAAAATTGACCAGCACTGGTTTTGATTTGTGGGTACCTCGTTATTTAAGTCTAGCTGCTCTCAAGAATGAGGATAGGCTGAGCATGTACCTCTCTGGAAAAGCATTCATCCTGCATGCATAAACCTTGGGTTGGAATAGAACACACAACAGAAAGCCAAGAATGATGAAGCCATGCTAGCCATTCCAATCTTATTCCTGAGGCACAGGGCAGAGAAAAGGCCAGTGTCTCTATACATCAACTTACACTTTTGAAATTTTCTTACCACGGCTTCTTTTTCTGTCTTTATCATGCCCCTTCTGTACCTAATGCCTGACACTGGGGTTCTACATTTATCAGGTGCCCATTAAAAAAAAAACAGCTGAATGAATGAACAAAGAAATCTTATTTGATTGCCTGCTAGCATGTAAGTATCCAAATTTAAAATACTTTGTGAAATTAAATGTCAATTTAGCTATTGATTAAAATTTGACTAGCGTTAGCTGAAAATATAGTTGTTTTTTTATTCGATATATTCTTTATTTACCTTTCAAATGATTTCCCCTTTCCTGGATCCCCCTCCCCGAAAGTCCCATAAGCCCTCTTCCCTCCCCCTGTACCCCAATCAAATCCTTCCTGCTTCCCTGTCCTGGTATTTCCCCTACACTGAAACTTTCTAGGACCAGGGGCCTCTCCTTCCTTCTTCTTGGGCATCATTTGATATGTGAATCTTTTCTTGGGTGTTCTGAGCTTCTGGGTTAATATCCGGGATTGCTAGCTGGTACAATTACTCTGGAAATCTGTCTGGCTGTTCCTCAGAAAACTGGGCATGATACTACTGGAGGACCCCGCTATATCACTCCTGGGCATATATCCAGAGGATTCCCCAGCATGTTATAAGGACACATGCTCCACTATGTTCATAGCAGTCCTATTTATAATAGCCAGAAGCTGGAAAGAACCCAGATGTCCCTCAACAGAGGAATGGATACAGAAAATGTGTTATATTTACACTATGGAATACTACTCATCTATTAAAAACAATGAATTCATGAAATTCTTAGGTAAGTGGGTGGAACTGGGGAATTATCCTGAGTGAGGTAACCCAATCACAAAAGAACACACATGGTATGCACTCACTGATAAGTGCATAGTTTTTTTTAAATAAAAGTTCTTCCAATTTAACATTAGAAATTTTACTTCTTGAAGGAATCCTAATCCTCTTTACTTTTATTGCTGTAAAACATTATATTAATTAATTAATTTACTATGCATCTCTATTGAAGTGTACTGGCTGGTTTTGTGTCAACCTGACACAAGCTGGAGTTATCACAGTAAAAGGAGCTTCAGGTGAGGAAATGCCTCCATGAGATCCAGCTGTGGTCCATTTTCTCAATTAGTGATCAAGGTGGGGAGGGCCCCTTGTTGGTGGTGCCATCCCTGGGCTGGTTGTCTTGGGTTCTATAGAGCAAGCTGAGGAAGCCAGGGGGAATCAAGCCAGTAAGAAACATCCCTCCATGGCCTCTGCATCAGCTCCTGTATCCTGTCCTGCTTGAGTTCCAGTCCTGACTTCCTATGGTGATGAACAGCAATGCGGAAGTGTAAGCTCAATAAACCCTTTCCTCCCCAACTTGCTTTTGGACATGTTGTTTGTGTAGGAATAGAAACCCCAACTAGGACACAGAAGCTCCCCTTCCCTCCTTTCCTCCTAGCACCCCCTTTCACCTGATTTCTTCCCCTATTCCTCTCTTCCTTTTTCTTTGGAGAAGGGTGAGACCTCCCATGGATATCAACCTGCCTTGGCATGTCAAGTTGTAGTAGGAGCAGGCACATCTCCTACTGAAGCTAGACAAGTTAGCCAAGTTAGGGAAAAGGGATCTAAATGCAGGCAAAGGAGCCAGAGCCAGCCCCTGATCCAGTTGTTAGGGGACCTACATGAAGACCAAGCTGCACATCTGTTGCATATGTGCACGGGGTCTAAGTTTTCTTTGGTTGGTGGTTCAGTCTCTACCCTTGACCTTGATCTCTCTGGCTTCTTCAATCCTTCCTTTCCCTCTTCCACAAGATTCTCACAGCTCCGCATAAAGTTTGGCTGTAGGTTTCTGCATCTGTTTCCATCAGCTGCTGGGCGAAGCCTCTCAGGGGGACAGTTATGCTAGCCTCCTGTCTGCAAGTGTAGCAGAATATCATTAATAGTGTCAGGGGTTGGCTCCTCTCGTGGGATGGGTCTCAAGTTAGGCCAGTCATTGTTGGCCATTGCTTCAAAGTATCGGAAGAATGGGGAGAGAGAGAGAGAGAGAGAGAAAGAGAGAGAGAGAGAGAGAGAGAGAGAGAGAGAGAGAACTGGAAAAGAGAACTGAAATGGATGTGGGTATGGGGGCATCTATGGGAAAAGCCAGAAACGTAGGGCAAGGGAAACTCCAAGAAATCTGAGAGTGTCTCTAGCTAAGACTCCTGGCAAAAGGGGATATGGAACCCAAAATGGCCATCTACTGTAACCAGGCAAGTTTTCCAATGGACTGATGGGGGGACATCAACCTACCCACAAAACCTTCAACCCAAAATGCGCTCTGCCTATAAAGATGGAGTTCAGGAATAAAGATGGAGTAAAACTTTTAGATAGATATAATAGAATATATATCTTTAAGAAGATATAATAGAATGAAACAAAAACCACCACGTTGCTGGTGGACAAGGCAAATCAACAGAAGGAAAATAGCCCAAGAGAAGGCACAAGAGTCAGAGACCCACTCATTCACATGCTTAGGAGTTATAAAATACTGAACTGAAAGCAATAATATACCCAGAGGACCTGGTGTAGACCCCTGCAGGCTCCGTGCTTGCTGCTTTTGCTTCTGAAGTTCATGTGAGCTTTATTCAGTTGAGTTAGAGAGACTTCTAGTGTCATTCATTTCCCTCTGACTCTTCTCTTTCACCTTCTCTTCTGTGGGGTTCCCTGAGCTCTGAGGGGAGGGGTTTGATGGGGACATATTATTTAGAGATGGGTGTTTCAGGCTCTCTCTCTGTCTTATTCAATACAGCATATATACAATATCTTTGTAAAATGTAGTGCTTCTTACCACTATATTTAATTTATTCGTTATGCTTATTTTATTCATTATGTTTATTATTGATCACCTGCCTACTCACTAGTTGAGATCTAGTTCTTTGAAGACCAAGGTCTTTGTTTTGTTTACTAATTTGTCCTAGGATCCTATGACATCTTCTGTAACGTATTTTGTTCAACTACTATTCTGCTAAATGATAGTGGCGTCCTCTATGGGCAAGGCCGTGTGAGTAGTGTTTTATATTGGAACTATGAATGATATTTTTGTGACTGTATAGGAACACTTGTGTATTTATCGGTACCAAGGGCTTATAGAGTTAATATAAAATTCTACTAATAGTAAATATTAAAATGTAAATATATACGCATAGTTCTCCAACTTAACGGTGGTTTGATTTTATGGCAATTGAAATACATTTGGGTAAAAATACGTAGTTAATGTTAAATTTTGTTATTTTGTGATAAAGCAGCACCAATATTTTGGTGCTCTTGTGCATAGTGAAACTCCTAGCCTGCCTATCTATCTATCTATCTATCTATCTATCTATCTATCATAGAGGTATGAACAAGTTGAGCACAGAGTGTCTTTTCCCCTTTGAGCACTCTGCCTTTCATGGCTGACACTCTCTGAACTATAGAGTTTGCCTCTGTAAGTCCTCCACAGCCTTCACATGCGTCTCCCTTCCCTCCATGCTCTTGGATCTCATCTAGCAAACTGGAAGTCCTGGGTTTGCATCTGGCTCACATATGTGTATCGTTGGCCTTGCCTCAGGTTTAGAAAATACTTTAAGCCAAATTTCAACACTGAACAATCTTGAGAATTCTCATAAATATCTAAATTTCCTTCTACCTTCTCTTGCAAAACCTCAGAGTATCTGTGACTATAACACTTCCATACAGCCCGGGTACACCAGGGTTGATTGAGAACTGGCCTATGAGATACACATGACACGTTTGCCTGGTGACACATTTGCCTGTTTTGACCTCCAGAGTCTCACTCGGCTCCTTTCCCTGGTCACTTCCCTCTGCTTGGGGCTCTGGGACAGTCGAGTTTGTAGTTCCTGCTTTGAAGGTGCCCTTTCCCTACCCTCAGGTCTTCATTGGACATTCCATTCTGTGGAAACTGCTGGAAAGAGATACTAGATAATAATGTTTCATTCACATCTAAGAGCAATATTACTCTTTGCCTCTAGAATCCAGCCTGTGCATAAATAAATGCTTTCCTCCCAGTGAGGAGTTAATGGGTGTTATTGAAGCAAGGTTTGCAAATTCTCTTTGCTGACCCAATACAATAGTCCTTAGCTAAAAAATATCATAAACATAGAATTATTTCTCTTTGAGGAATAACAGAACATTAGGGCAACAATGGCTCAGCATGCCACAAAACACTTTCCCATGGATTTTCCTGTTGTGAAAGACAAGTCTGCCACATGAACTTGTCCAAACTTCTCTATTAGGCAAGTGTGTCCTTTCCCCTTTAAAATAATCCACCCCATATGTCTTTGTTGGTAAAACTGCACCACAGGCATTCTATTATCACAAAGGCATTATTTGAAACACTGCTGGGTAGTTCATTAAAATGCTTCCACTGATGTCTCCTGCCACTGCAGTTTAAATAGCCCCTTACTCCATAGAGGCTAACAAGTTCTAAGTGAAAAGGAAACACGGCTGAGAACATTGGGCAAAAACCAGAAAGAGTCAGACTGCTATGGGAATCCTACTAAGGACTGGCAGCCAGGACCAGTGCGTACGGCAAGTTAGGGAGAAATCGGATTCTAAGTGAATGTGATCTAAAGCCAGTATTAAAGGAGCTTGGGGATTTCAGAAATGGGAAGGGGGCTTTGATGTGGTGGGGAGGTGGCTGCACTTGTGGTCCTAAGAACCGTTCAGAAGCAGATGTGTACAGTGTCCAGAGAATCAGGCCACAGAGGTCAGTGGCTCACGAAGGAGGCCCCATTGGCTAGAAGAACTAAGCTTGGGTTTTGGTACCAGCTAAAGGACTTACTAAGTTTCAGATCTTGGATAGGAAAAAAAGTAGTCAGAAAAGAGAGGCAGGTTCCTAGTCTTATGAGTTATAGAAATATAACATGGCTCAGAAGGCCGCAGTCCAAGAAGCCCACAGGAACTCAGGGCTCCCCTTCGTCTCCAGGTAACCACAGATACACAGGAGTTTGAGCCCTTGGCTGCTCTTGGCAGTTGTGTATGTTGTTTTATTATTTTGTCACAGAGGAGCCAAGAAGTGACTGGGGCTTTTAGGAACTGTCTTATTTGGGGTTCCTATTGCTGCAATAAAACATCACGAACTAAAAACAAGTTGGGGAGGAAAGGGAAGGTTCACATTTTCACATTGCTGTTTATCCTAAAGGAAGTCAGGACAGGAACTCAATAAGGGAGGATCCTGGGGGCAGGAGCTGCTGGAGAGGTTATGGAGCGGGTCCTCTTTTCACATGACTTGATCTTCCTGTTTTATTTTTTTAATAGACTCCAGGATGACAAGCCCAGGATTTTCATCAACCAACATCAACCAACCAACATCACCACCAATGGTCTGGACTCTCCCCATCAATCACCAACTAAGAAAATGCTTTACAGTTGAATTTTACACAGGCATTCTCTCAACTGAGGTTTCCTCCTATCATATAACTCTAGCCTATATCAAGTTGACACAAGAATAGCCAAGGACACCTGAACACACACACACACACACACACACACACACACACAAACAAGTGTGTGTGTGTGTGTGTGTATATATATATATACATTTCTATATATATATATTGAAAAGGCATACTATAAGTTATTGACTGAGTATAATAATATTTCAGCTTTAAACTTATTTTTACTTTTTTTTTTTTGAGACAGGGTTTCTCTGTGTAGCCCTGGCTACCCTGAAACTCACTCTGTAGACCAGGCTGGCCTCGAACTCAGAAATCCACCTGCCTCTGCCTCCCAAGTGCTGGGATTAAAGGTGTGTACTACCATCACAGGTTAAACTTATTTTTGACCCTTTCATGTAGTGTGTGTGTGTGTGTGATGTATACCACAACACGCACAAGAAAGGTGCTGGTCCTTGCCTTCGAAGTCGCTCATTTCCCACTGCATATGCTGGGCTAGCTGCTCTGTGAGCTTCCAGTGGTCCTCCTGTCTCCACCTCCCACTTCAACACAAAGTGGAGTCACAGAGACGAACTACAGCAGTTGGCTTTACATGGGGATGCCAATGCACATCTTCATGCTTCTGTGGCAAGCTTTTTATCCCAATGAACCATCCCACCAGCCCCGTTCTCTTTTACAATCATACAAATAGAACATCTAAGAAAAGTGATGTAACATGTTTTTAAGTTCTGTAAAAGTACATGTTTAACTTTAATTGAACTTAAACTTGAAGTAGGCCTAAGTCATGTTTCACAAAGAATAAAGACACAAGGAAAGTAATCACCACCACCATCATCATCATCATCATCTAATCATAAACACACAACTACCCCTAAACCTTCTCTTTCTAACCTTGCAGGTTCAGAGGAATAGTGAGAGTTTTGATATCTATTTCTGAGGAACATTTTATATACTTTTTTTGATTTATTTATTCTTTTAAGTTGTCAAGTTACAAAAATGATATATGTATATATACATACATATATATACATATATACATATATACATATACATGCAATTTTAGCCATACAATAATCTACTATTTAGTATATACCAAGCTATTTTTATTCACTTATTTGTAATCCCAAGACAGCAGGGAGATGACCCCTCCCCCCAGGGGCCACCAGGAAAATTCCTTCTATGCTCAAATGTGTTAGCAGTGCAGAGTTCAACTACAGAAATGCCATTAATTGCCCACAATTGTGCCTTCTCAGGGCTTTGGACAGTAGCAACATAGTTCTGTGTCTCCTCCTTAGTGCACTGTAATGTCGACAGCCTATTTTATCATTCTGTTTAATGTGTCTAGAGACTGGAGGCGGGAAGAATCTCAGCTAGCTGCTTCAAAGAAGAGAGAACTATGTCAGCTTTTATATGATTAAACATAACTCTAAGGAAGTTGGTCCATCAGAGTCTAGATGTTCTAGACTCTGGTAGGACTCAAGTAGGACAGTGCTAGGATTTAAAGATGGAGTCGATTTAAAAAGACACAGCTGGAGGCGAACCTTGGACAATGGAGATGCCAGCAGATTATATCTCATGAAATGAAGTCAGGCTCTAGCAGTTCATATTGAGAACAGCTGAGTGGATAAATTGGCAGGAAAGGGCAACTCTGTAATGTCTGCTGTAGAAATACCAGCAGTGCCGTCAGCCCTAGTACATGTTCCAGGGAGATGATTGGATCGTAATGAGTCTCCACATTCTTTCAGGACCACTCAGTGCCATTCCCTTACTGTCCCATCTGTGCCAACCTCCAGTTCAGTCACAAAACAAAGGCACTTTAATTCACTTTACCCAACCCAAAGCCACATGGGCACCACTGACTGCTGATTGCCAACATTGGTTAGACCTGGAGGGGGGGCGTCACCATCAGGGGGCAGTGTTTCACAGTGTCTGGTCCCACTCACATTTGGGTTTAAGTGTTCTGGCGTAGGGTACATACAGTCTTGGGCATTTTTTTTTTAAAAAAGCTTCCCCCTTGTTTCTTTTGAATGTCCCAAATGAGATCTATAAAAATCAAGGGGGCAGATATTCCAGAACAGAAATAATAGTGTAAAGAGTCTTTAATTGTCAGGATCCCATCTCTATCTTACATGGGTGCATAGTTACAAAATTGAGTGCAGAAATGGAGGCTTGAAGTTGGTGAGTCATTCAGGCTGTTTCTGGGGACAACGAAACACTGTTAGGATGACACACTTTTGTGGGGACTTTGCGGTGTTCTTTCCATCCCTTCTCAGAGGTCACAGGGACTGAGAACTCCACAGAGAGACATCAAAGTGATCTTTGTCTCCTTAGCAGTAACATGGCCACTTAATTAATAGGTGTATGTTTGAGTGAGGACAGGAGGAAGGATGGGAAGAGGAGAGGCAGAGAGAGAAAGGGAAGTTCTTTTTGACTCCCTGTCCCTTGTTGACTATTGAACTGGCTTTTATACTCCTGAGTTTGGGGTCACCGTGTCCCCCATACCTCTTGTAATCTCGAATACCAAGGGCTAGGGCCCACCAGAAACCTTATGTTCATTGTCATAGGTGATGAGAAAACAGCTTTCTGGATTTTTAAGTCCAGTGTTTTTTAAATCCATACTATCAAAAACTCCTGCACCTGCATGGCCAGTAGCAGTAGCAATTGTTAGGGGTCAACTGCTTGCTCCTGGAGCTCGGTTTCATTTGTACATCTTCAGAACTGCCGGAGGAAGCAGAGACAAAATGGAATGCCAAAAATTGCTTAAGTCTATTTAGAGTATAAAATATGACTCACTGTTTAAAAAGAAGCACACTCACTGTATTCTGCAAGTGACTCTTTCAGTCTGCTTGTTATTTTCTATACCTGTTCCCAATTTGCATACCTTCCATTGCTTCTGTCTGTGTTGGAGAACTATGTGGTCCTGTTGGCTGAGTTCTTTTTTTTTTCCCCCCAGGAAACCTCTCCAGACAACTGGAGACTTCCCTGATTGTGCAGTGTCCTAAAGCTCTCGTGGAGCACATGCTGAGGTTTAAGGCAGGCTGCGTTACCACTGCTTGTAGCCACTTTCTGTTCATGCCCTGCTGTCCCAACAGGACTTTAACCTTCACTAGGCTTTGAACTACTGAAGGAAAGGAATGGCAAGTGCTTCTGGGTCTCTCCCAGCATCCATTGTATGACTAAGGATAGTCTAGCAGACTTTAGTTAACTGCGTACCATTGGGCTAGAGAGTTTCATAACTAATTGTAGCAATCTTGTTGGGGTCCCCGAGACAAAATGACGGTTACATGTCAGGTAGGTTTATAAAGTCATATAGCCACTTTTAAAAAATGCTATGACCTTTGCTTTTGAGATAGCAAGAATTCTTTTACTAAGTGGATGTTATGCCCTTTTCTAATTATCATTTATATAACACATGTAAGTTTTGAATATTTTAAACCATGAAAATTTTCAATAGATAAGAGGAAAATGGAAAGGAAACAGAAAAAACATAAGGGCAGGTGGAAATGGTATTATTGTCTTTTGAAAACAGGTGGAGGTGAGTTGGCTGGTCATTCCTCGGTCTCCTTCCTTCACTGAACCTGAGCCCAGAGCTCTGTCTTGCTTGGTGTCCCATGTCCTTACAAAAGGTCAAGGCTGCTATTAAGTTGAATGGATATGTGGCATCAGGCACCCATAGCTCTTATGGTCTGATGAGTCACTCAGTCCCTGGTGGTCTGTCTAGTCATGATGTTCTATGACCTTATATAGCATTGCTCTGTGTGACTTTTTTTTTTTTTAAAGGATGATTTGAATCCTTCTGTGAAGTTTCTTGCATGAGTCTTCCCCAACTTATTAAAAACCTCAGAAGAAATGCTGGCCTATAATGCTGAGTAACCATGTCTGCCTTACTAAGTGTGGCTCCTAACACAACAGGAAAAAAAAAAAAAAGCAAAGACTGGCGTTGGAAAGACAGCTTGGCTTGAATTTAAGCATGAGGACTTGATTGCATTCAGATCCCTAGAATCTATGTAAAGAGTACATGGCAGCAACTGTCTCTCAGCCAAGTTGTGGGTAGCAAAGACAGGCAGATCCCGGAAGCTGCTGGCCAAGAAGCCCAGCGTTAGAGACAGCACCCTGGCTCAAAAACAACGGTGGAGAACAAGTGAGGAAGACCTCTGCCCTCTGATCTCCACAAGTCCCTGCCCTCCACCTCCTTCCTGCAAAGAGGTCATTCTATATAGTTATGTATTCAAGTAGAGAAGTCTACATTGTGCCAGGGGTTTTAAGTATTGGGTCATTACCGCCACGTGCTCCAGTGCAGCAGGCATTAGCAAAGTGTCTCTGACTTGTAAGTGAATCCGACTCGGAGGAGAGCTCCCAGAGAATCGTGACCATGTTCATGTTGTATAAAACACCTTTGCAGCATTCCATGGTGTCTTCACATATGGGCTTGTTGATCACTCTTTGTCTTGACAGACGTCTTCTTACTGGTCTATATAACTGATGAAGGTTGAAAGGTAAGCTGTCACCAAGGAAACAGAGCTACAGATAAAGTACACTTGTCACTCTGCCAGAGACAGACAGTGTAGGTGAGGCATGCTTACCTCTAAAGAAGCCTTTGGTTTTCTTTGAACCTATATACAGCTTCCCCTCTTTCCTCTGCACTCTCTTCTAGCCCCATTTTAAGTAGATGCCAATGAGAGAACAGTGACATTCTGGAAAGCGCTTAGTATGACAGCTGCTCACCCACAGCTGAACCCACCACATTCCCTTCCTAGCATAGCGACCAGTGCAGACAGCCATTCTGTCCTAATCTTGTCACCTTTGCTAAGTGAAGATCTTGCTACAGAAAGATAACTCTTCTCATTCCTCGCCATCAGCCTAACTTCCCTGCCTCCACTGGGTCTCCCCACTAACTGCCAAAATGACATTATCTATGTAACTTACCAAAAATAGTTTTTGACTTTTCTTGCTGCCTCCAGACATATTGCATTTTAAATTTCCTTTTACAGTAAGAAACTACAATGATTAATCTTTAGTCACTGCCTCTAACTCTTGGCTTTGCTTTTGTTTGTTTTGTTTTGCTTTTTGCTTGTGGTATATTTAGTCCATAGAGTAGTTCTTTAAATTTTTTGTTGCCTTTGTATGTATGTATGTATGTATGTATGTATGCATGCATGTATGTATTTTGTGTGCAAACGTGTGGAGGGATGTTCACGTGTCTTGGTGGATATGGGGATGTGAAGGTCAGAGGTCAGTGAGGAGAGTCGTTTGTTTCCGTCCTCCATGAGGACTTTGGGAATTGAACTCAGGTTGTGAGTCTTGGTAGAAAGATACTTTGCTTGTTGAGCCATCTCATCAGCCCCTAAAGTGATTCTTGATTAAACAAACAAACAAACAAACAAACAAACAAGCAAAAAACAAAAGAAAAGAAAATAAGACATCAACTGGAAAAAAAAAGTGAGATACCTTTTGGGTTGTCTTCTTCCCTAATTTCTTATTTCATTTTGAAGTATTCATATTGATATACACCTTTGACTATTTTATATAAAAGCTTAGGTATTCGTGTTTAAAAGGTCTTTACTTTGTTCAAAGCTGTACACTGATTGCAGAATTTTAGGTTCAGGTAAGTCTCGATCATGGTGAAATGACTTTTCTATTTTGGGCTATTCCTCCACTTTGAGGTTTGTGTTAGTTTAGTTTAGTTTGAGACAGGGTGCATTTTACCACTTGAGGTGAACTGTGGAAGTTTATGTGTAGCCCAAGAGTGACCTTAAACTTCAGATCTCCCTACCTCTACCCATGGCACCTATCACACTGCATCCCTATTGGGAGCAGAGGGATTTTCTTTACATCCTTAGCTGATTTTATAGAATGAATCTAGGTTGCGTTGTAAGTTTTCCTCCACCTGATCTCCAGGGTTGGCTGTTGGCAGGTTCTTCATGTCCGAATACTGGTTTTTGTCTCTAAATCTGAGACAATTTCTCTGACTATATATTGTCTTCATTTCTGTTTTCTTTTCCTCCTTTTATCCTGCATGAGCTCTTTAATCTTTTTGTCAAATACTGCTGCCTTTCACGCCATCTAAAGTCTCTTATATTTTCACTTGCTTTGCTGCTCCTCTTCTGAGAGACTGCCTTGATTTACCTTCCTGCTCACCACCTTTGACTAGTAGCTCACCCATTATGATTTAGCATCAACACATTTTGATGAGATAAATCTCCTGTACTCACCTTTACCTCTTAAGAAAAGAATTTATCTTTTATTTTGTCTGACTGTCTGAGTTTATGTGTGCCCATGTAAGCTCCCCCCTGGAGGATAGAGAGTGTTTGATTCCCTGAAAGTGGAGTTTCTGGTGGTTGTGAGCCACCTGATGCGGGTACTGGGAACTGAAACTGGGCCCCCTCAAGAGCATCAAGAGATTTTCGACTGTTGAATCGCCTCTCTAGCCCCTTTAGTCACTCTGTCTGTCTGTCTGTCTGTCTGTCTCTCTCTCTCTCTGACTTTCTGTTTCTGCCTGTCTCTGTCTCTCTCTTACATAGGAATTTCCTTTATGATAAACACAAGTGTCCTTACAGATACAAATTCCGATATTGTAACAAAGTGGCTGCTCTTTTGTAATTGACTTTAAGGTCAGTTGTTTTGCAATCTCACCATAGATCCTTTCTGATGGTGTTGTTCATCTGTGTAGTGTCGTCAAATTTGGTAGGGGGCTGCTGAGAATTTTAACTTCCTCTAACCTTGAATCAATTAGAGTTTTAGTACTATAGCACCTTGCATGTTTTATGAAAAGTTTGCTATTGTATAAAATATGTAAAATATAGAAACAATACAAATGTGCAAATATATATTAAAGATAATCATTGTTAATATTTTTGTGTATTTCCTTCTTCACATTTTCCAATACATGCACACACATATACAAACACACACAGTGTGTCCATATCATTATTTCAAGATAAAATAGTATGTATTGGGAAACATAAGGTCAGTATAATCACACTAGATTATCAGGAAAAGACTGAAGTAAAATAGAAAGATCAGGACACACTCGAAAATTACTGCAAGTGCTGTAAGGAAAAGACACAGTGCTTTGCTTTCACGCAAAGTTACAAAAATCAACGGAACCAAGATGATGAGAGCACAGTCTCCAGAGCACCGAGTTTACGTGAGGACACATGGATAAAGCTCCAGAGACAGAAGGCAAACAATGACTTTAAATCAAGAGGAAGAGACCACAGTGCTGCCCTGTGAGACTGATGGTAATGGTGGATCCTGGAGCAGGAGACTGCAGTTAGGAGGCTGTGGAGAGACTGCATCTCCCATGTTCTCCTCTTCTTAGAAGCAGTTCAGGACTTCAAGCAGGGAGCTGAGCACACTTAGACTTCGATTTGAAAAGAAGACCCTGATTGTACTAAGGATCATCATCCAAGCAATAGACAGGACATTAGGACCCAGGACATTAGGACATTAGGAGATTGTTGCCATAGCAACATAGAGCATGGGGAAAACTATTTAAAGGGAAATGCCAGGCAGGGAGTGTTCCCAGGGGACCTTTGAAAGGTCGGGGTTGAGTTCTGGGTTGAACACTTCAAAATGTAGAGTCTGTGAGATAGTCAAATGAAGATTATTGTGGCTATTCATTTGTGTTTAAGACTCAGACAGAGGTATGAACCAGACAGATGGTGTAAATGAGAGAACCCTTGACTATGGGTGGGAAGCAAAGCTGTGACTAAGGGAAGGTTCTCCACATCCTGGCACTGGTTTCTAGTGCATTTGTGCAGTGTAGAAACATCTGTTTCTCCATGCTTGTGACACTACATCACATTGCTAAATATCTTGATCTTTTCCAAACTGACAGATAAAGATAAAATATCTCTATAGCTTTTGCTTGAATTACACACACACACACACACATACACACACACACAGACACACAGACACACAGACACACAGACACACAGACACACACACACACACACACACACACACACACACACTTCTTGATAATCTTATCTATGTATATAAGAAAGTAAGGTCTTATCTACCCTCTTTTTCTCCCCCAACTCTTCCCATATCCCTCAACCATGACTCCTCCCCCAATTTCAGGAGCTATTTACAGCCGATAGCTGTTAGAGGAGGGAGAATCATACTTTCTGGAGTGTGTTTCCACAGGTTGTTTTCCTACAGTCTAGTGGATGGACCCTGCGCCCATGCATGTATGGATAGCACTAAATTAGAATTATCAAAACAATGGCCTGCATTTTACGGAAGTGATGTTAAACCTCTTTTACTTTGTTACTCACTGAATTGTTTCATGATGTTTTGTGGATATAAAAGCATATTATTTTTTTTGTCAGAGATTCCATAGTTTTAATCCGTGTTCAACCTCACTATCTCATCTCTGTATCACAGACCTAAAGTTGTTCTGACCAGGGAAGCATCTTCCATGGCCAGGCCCTCATAGGGCTATTTGACTATGGCCATTTCTCCTTCTCAGAGGCATTTCCCAACTCATGACTGTTGCTCCATGTGGCACTGATTCCATGCCTCAGCTTGGAGCCACGAGTGTAGACTAAGACTGACCTATCATACTCTATGTTCCTGTCTTCTCCTGGAGTCTTTATGCTTTTAATACTTTCCTCCTTCCATTGCAAAAGGAAACAGTGACCTTTTTGTTACATCACAACTGAAACCTATTGCTTTTACTATAAACTCTCAGCTATTTGGCTTGAGCACACTTCTTTATGATCAAAGGTGACTATGGATGAGGGACACACGCGTAATTGTTTCTGTAATTCCACACTTGTTATGGGTGGAATTACACTTTTTGCTTTTAAGATGTGCTCTAAGTCATTTTAAAGCATTCTTGGGGGCTGGCACTAGGGGGAGCATGAGGCCTATTGTTCCACCTACAAAAGGCCAGAATGGGGGGCTGACAGGCTAGGGTATAGAAAACACTAGCAATTTAGAGGGAAGTTGGTAGGTTGTCTCCTGCCTCTCATACTGAGTGTCTTTTGCTTGGCAGAGAAGTCACCTGCAGCCCGAATCTGGAAAGGGCACACATTAGAGGCCAAGGAGGTAGAACAACACTTCCTGTCCACCTGGGAATGACAGGGAATGTAGACTCTTTCAAATTCACACTCTATGTAGAGTTGGTTCATGCCACCCTACTTGGGCTTTGATTCGATGTGTATGCGAAGTGAAGCATTGGATACCTTGTATGTCATTGGATAGCTTTGCAGATGTGACATGGGGCAGTTCATAATTAATGACAGAAAAGATAACCCAAACATGAATTTATACATTCTGGTATCAGAAAGTAATTAAGAGAACCAGTATTCTAAATACAATGGCAAATAGATAGAAAAGAAAAAAGAAAAAAGAAGAGAGAAAAGGTAAAGCTGAAATGTCTGGACTTACAATTTTAACTCTTGTTTAGAACTTAATAATATTCCTTTTGTTTGTTTGTTTGTTTGTTTTTTTCCTTACCTCAGCAATATCTCCTTGTCTTTTGTCTTTCAATGTCTTTCATCTCTGGGTGTGTTTGAAGACAAGTTCAAATCTATTTCCCAGACTAAAGAGACTTTTGGTCTGACTGTGCTCTCCCCAGCCCCACTCGAAGTCCTACTCTACACACCCCCCATCTCTAAGCAGACTTCTTGAATGCTGCTTACGCACTTCACGTTCTTGCCAAGTCAGGATTTAATCTTCCACAATTCAGAGCCTGCTTATGTCACTCTGTGAAATGCTTTGGACCAAAGTCTCAAAGGGCCCTTTAATTAATACTTTCCATCTATGTAATTCCCTTAAACATAATGATGATCCATGTGTATTACTATAGAAGTATTTTATGCATTTCAGAATGTCCCTGAGCTCTTCCCCCTGGCATAAGGGCAGCATGTGCACACTCTTGTTCTCTATGCTCGCTGTATCCTGGTGACCTTTTATACAAGGAAGTTCCTTCTTTAAATGTACAAGTCGTTCTGTATATCGAGCCAACAAAACATGTAGCCAGTGTGCGTCTAATGGACATTTGATTGTCTCTGACATTTGCTGCGATGAATAAAGTTGTACATATGTCACTCAATATGGGCGTGATCATAATCAAGGAGCAACACTAGAATGGCAAAATCGTTTCAGTACGTATTGCCAAACTGGCGTTATTCCTGCAAGAAGGAATGTGTGCAAATGTTGCTCTCACTCAACACTTTAGGCTAGTTTGACAGGTAGAGTAGAGTAATTCATTATCTCCTTTTAAAGATGAACACTTTTTCTTATGGGATTATGCTCTTTTTATTTAAAAATATTTATTATTATTTTTTTACTTATTATATATTTAGGTGTTTTGCCTATGTGTATACCTGTGTACCAGTAGCATGCTGGTGAGCTGCCATTTGAACCTTCTGGAAGAGAAGCCAGTGCTATTAAATGCTGAGCCTTTTTGCCAGCCCAGGCCTTGTGCTCTTTAAGAGCCTTTTAAGACTGCTTTGTAAATATTAATTAGGATCATGGAGAGATGGCTCAGAGGTCAAGAGCATTGCATGCCCTTGAAGAGGACTCAGGTTTGATTTCTAACAGCCACATGGTGGCTTATAACAGCCTGTAACTCCAGTTCCAGGGGATCCAACATCTTCTCATCTCAGTGAGCATTGGGCACACATGTGGTACATAGACAAAACATCTGTACACATTAATTGATGTGCCTGGCAACATCACCTTTTACAATCCTGCCACTCCTTGATGCCTAGGCTAGCTTTAATAAAGACCCTGTGATTTTTCTTCTAAAGTCTTATTATTCTAGGATGTTGGCTCTTAGTGCATGTGTATTTAAACACACACACACACACACACACACACACACACACACACTGGGAATAACTGATATATTCTCTTATCAGAAAAATAAAGGCTTCAGTCTGGTCAGATTCTAAGCTCCCCATTCATTCTTTCATTCTTTAAAGTCAAACCCCTTTTTGATTAAGATTTACTAAAATATTCACATCTATTGGTGGAAATATTATCTGACAATTCAGTCTGTCTTTTCCCAAGTGGTTCCTTTTTGTTCAAATATTAACATTCCTTTGAACAATTTGTGTTGAAACTTATTTCCAGTGGGTCTTTTATGAGGTTAGTATTCTGTGAGGACTGAGAAACCTTCTCAAAGTGCTGGAGAAAACTAGCTAAAATCCCTTTCTACTCTTGGACTGCATTACACATGAAGATGCTGTGGTAGGAAGATTGACTATACAAAGCAGTCCTCGTCAGACACTGGGCTTGGTAATTAATATCTTGCTTTTGACATCACTGACTCCAGAACATAGAGAAATATATGTCCGTTCTTTATAAATTTCCTGCTCTCAAGTATTTTGTTTATAGCATCAGATACAGTCCAAGAGCTCTACACTGACTCTTGGGCAAAATGATAGGCAGAGACATAATATTTTTTATGTAGGATATGCTGAGAGGTGTCTTCCATGAACTATGGACTATTTGATCATTCTTGGTCCCTGAGTGGTTCCAGGCATACAACGATCTGAGATTCTTCATCATTCCTGCCTTTTCTCACAAATCACTTAACCTCCACTATGTGGAAAAGCCTGAGAAATCACCCAGAGTTACTGTGGAGAAGTGATTCAGTAGACTACAAAAACTCAGCTCTCCACTGTTCTTTCCCAGTGTGATGGTCCTCACTCCTGATGTGACTACAGGATGATCTAAGAAGAGGATATGCTCTGTTTAAGTGAGTCAAGTAAACTAAAATTTAGCTCAACCTGTCACAGAACGCAATTGTTTATTTTCTGAACACCTTCAGCCAGTAGTTTCCAGTCTATATGACAGAGACAAGACACTGAATCCAAAGGTGGGCATAATTTGACTGTTTCTATTTCGTTGGATCTCAAGGTTGATCATTGCCAGAGCTTTGAGTAGCTGTGAGAGGGAATTTACTTCATTTTGTTTGCCAACTGCATAAAATTTAGTTTGGGCTAACCCAGAATTTTTTTTATAAGTTAATCCAATGGATGTTTTAAACGTATTGTTATGAATCTGCCTGCATATCCCAGGCGTCATGTAAGGTAATGTATGGCAGAACTATAGTGTGTAAAGTATGACTACTGGTCTTAACAACACACACACACACACACACACACACACACACACACACTAAGTATAAGAGGAAACACAGCCAAAGAGTGATGCTCGTCAAAATGAAATTTAAAAAAATATCAGTGTCTATCTAAAAAAAATCTGTTTCTGGGTGATGAGGGCTTTAGAGGAGATAGATGGTCCAGGAAAGAAAGAGTCCAGGCATATGAAGATAAATCCAAATGAGGGATCAGAGTAGCTTTATCAGCAGAGCTGCCTGACCACAGGATGTGCCTGTGCTCCACAGCAAGTACCAAAATAAAGGGATCATGAAGTACCTTGGGCCATCATCCTTTACAATAGATATGAGGTTAAGTCAGAGATAAGAAATCTATCCACGTGGCAGCAGATCATTACAAAATGATGCTTTTATTCACCAAATGTAATTGTCATCCTGGAGGCTTACTGTTGAATAAGCTTAACCTTTCTAGCTCACTCTGACCTCTGACTGGCTTGTTCAACTCAGCCATTCAGGCCCAAACACCACTCCACGCTGGCTGATTCAATCTGGCTTCTCTTGGCTTTTGCCCGAATTGTTCCGCTTGTCCTATTCTAATTTGGATCCTTCTCGTTCTGTGGCTTGTTCTGTTTCCACCTGCAACCTGTCTCTGTAAATCTGTCCTAGTAAAACTGCCTCCTCTCTCTCTTTGCCTGCTCCCTCAAATTGTCCCCGTTCTATTGCTCTTCTTGTGAGAATTTATCCTGTTTCTGACACATTCTGTCAAATCTTTCTCTGATTTGTCACTTTGTCTGCTCCTCAACTACATATCACTTTCAAACATAAATGCTTATTTCTACAAACTCCCCTTACCTACATGGTTTGTAATTAAAGGTATGTACCAAGGGTGTGACTATATTCTAGCCAGATCATACTGTTATCCAGGGTGTATATCCATCCTGGCCAGGTCATATGTTTGGATGTAACTCCTTCCCATAGCAGCCATTTTGCTGGATTAAAATTCCTCTACAGATCATGCTAGCAGTAGAAAATGATACTAATATATTAGTAATAGTAAAGTTATGCTTAGAAATTGAGAAAATGGATGGAGCTGGAGAACATCATCCTAAGTGAGGTAACCCAGTCTCAAAAGAACACTCATGGTATGCACTCACTGATAAGCAGATATTAGCCTAGAAGACTAGAATACCTAAGACATAATCCATATATCAAATGATGTCCAAGAAGAAGGAAGGAAGGGCCCCTGACTCTGAAAAGGCTTAATGCAGCAGTGTAGGGAAATACAAGAACAGGGAAGAGGAAAGGGGGGAATGGGGGAACAAGGGGAGGGAAGAGGGCTTATGGGACTTTTGGGGAGGGGGGAGCCTGGAAAGGGGGAAATCATATGAAATGTAAATTAATATATCGAATAAAAAAAGAAATTGAGAAAAACCAAACAAATAAAAGCAAAAACAAACAAAAGGAAATTGAGAAAAGAAAGCAAGTATCAGACTTCTTTGGACTTCCCTCACCAAACAAATAAGGGTTAGAAACGTTTTGATTTTTTAAATAGAACAGTTTTGATTCTGTGGAATGGCCATATATGTTGAATCTGAAAATACTGGCCTTCATCGTTTTACCATTTCTGCATCATGCTGCTTTTTTTTCTAGTGCATTTTCTCAAACTTCACATATGTGGTGTTGAACAGCTTCATGGGACTCTAAACAAGAGAATGCTCTTAGATTCTTGACAGTGGATTCTTGGCACACACTGTGGGCAGAGGGCAGGTTAGGTCAGTCGTAATTGTGGTGGTCTGGGAGACATAGCCTGTCTCCTGTGGGGAGGGCCATGGCTATCACTTAGAAGTGGCTGTTCTCCAGGAGGGCACCAGTGTCACAGCCTGAAGTTGTACATTCTCTCTAGGCCACTTGGGAGTGTGATAATTCTCTGAATCCCAGGCCACTGGTGCTGTGTTTCACGTGGGAGATCTTGTAACCTTGGAATTGTTATAGTGTTCTATGATGCATTCTGTAGAGATTTTTGCCCCAGGAAGTGTTTATAGAGTGACTACTCCATTCAGTATCATGCCTTGAGCACCTACATGTAGAATAATGTGTTTTTTAAATAATAGTTGCCTTTGAGGGATAAAAAAGTTGGAATAAATTCCATTATAATATATGCATATAAATTTTCCTGTATGAAATCAAACTCAACTGTGAAGTCCCTTTCATTCCATAATTGAAATCTAAGCTTCCTCTTCTTATGACTTGAAAATTTGACACCTGGTCCTATACATTATAGAAGGAGGTATACCAGAACGCTAAGAACGTTTTCCTGACACTTGCCTGGCTCAGAGGCAGTAGTAAATAGATCAAAGGCCTATAGTATCCTCCAGAAGAAAGACAGGCTCAGTTCCTAGTCCTCTCAAAATTGTCTAGTAGCATCAAGCCATGTATGTGGAAGCTGTAAGTCTCATTCAAAGAAGCGGACTTGCTATTCCAGGGTGTTTCCTTCCAAGAATGTGGTTCTTTCCATATGCGGTTTCTCTTAGATGTGTAATACTTTACTTCCCCAGGTTTAGTAGGAGAAAAATAAAGATGGATACATGCAATTAAAATAAAACTAGGGCCATAGGAGACTGTTTATAGAACAGTAAAATGTTTTTGCAGCCAAAAGGGGGGGAAAAACCAACCCCAAAACCCAAAAAACCAGAAAAAGTTCTGAAAATCTCAGCCCCCACACGAAAAACCATTTATGTTTTTCTTCAGTATAATTTACTTCGTGCCAAAGCTGCTTCACTCCTGCTAAGAGTTTTCTGAGGCAGAGATGTGTGCTCAGTACAAAGGTGGGCTGCCTCCCTGGCCAGGCTTCTGTCAACCTCACCTGTTAGATGCTGAACAGAATAGTCTCAGAGGAGCTCGAGCCAGGATCCCAAGAATTTATATCTCAGTGGTAGGACACTGAAATTCCTGACTAGAAATATGACCTGTGTTTTATAAACTAAACAGAAATGGTTTCCACCTTCCCACCCATCCACACTTTCAGCTACTTAATACCAAGGTGCTAACAATGAGTTAAAGTGAACTTGAAAGAATAAGAAGGCCAACAGGAGTGCCTTATTTTATCACAGCACAGTCAGAAGAATATCAGTTTGTTTTCCCCAAATGCCTTCATCCAAGAGTGTAAGCCAAAAGAAAGCCCATTCTTCTGGCTCATATTTGGTTTTTATCATCATCTAATTGAGTGACTTTGGAGCTTTCAAGGGCCACCCAAGCTTGTTTGGCATTTTCTAGACATGTCTTCACGTGTCTGTACGGTTCTTCATCTTCTCGTGCCTGACCCCTCTCTACACTACTCAGAGCGTTTTCTACATTTCCTATTCTAAAACTAAATCATTATTTCCTAGGATGACTGTGTGTGGCCTCCCTGGGTCCTATGAAGTGCTCTAGCCTACTTCCATGAGTTACCTGTTTCTCCACTTCAGAATGTAGCCCAGACTTGGGGGTCATTAAACATGAGCTTTAGCAAGGCTATATAAAGTGGCAACATTTGGAGACACCTAGATATTTCCATCATGACCCCCACATGTCTACTCAAATTTATAGGAATGCTTTTCCTTCAATTCCAGAATGAGTCAGAGATAGCGATAGTGTGAGTTGGAAAAAATCAGTCTCCCAGGAGACCTGGCAAGAGAAATTTGCTTTCAAAGCAAGCTCTTCATGGAAAAAAGTTCCTTTTTCAAGGCTACCAAATCTATTAATTATGCAAGACAGCCTTGGATTGGCTAGTGCCACTCAAATGTGTTAGCCTCAGGAAGTCTGCCAATGTGTGACTTTTGGAACTGCTCTCCACACTGTCTGCTTTTCTCATTGGGGATGCTGACACACACACACAGGAACCCTGTTGCCTTCTCAACTACAAAATGTTTAAATATCAGTTAAAAGGCAGTGTTAGATTTCACTGCTTTCCAAAGTCTGGCTTTATATTGCTGAAGGAGAATGCAAATTTGATCTTCCATCCTCAGACTTTTTGAAATACAGTTGTTGCTCACTCCCTCCATTCTTAGTCCAAATCAGATGCAGACTAAGAGATAGACGGCCAACTTGTATCAGTGAAGGCAAAGCTATCACCACCTATGCACACACAGTTTGAAGGTGGGGGGAGTAATAAAAGCATACCCTAGATACCTTATAAGTCTGGCTGACAGCGCTGGACTATGATATTGTGTGGGTCTTTTGCAGTCTCATTCTGTGAACTTTACCCATTTAGGTGTGATATTTATAGTTACTTTCCATTGATAAAGTATTTTATTAATCATCTCAGATCGAAACGCTATTTTTACAGTACTTTAAGTCTGGAATCCAGGAATCCATAATTACTTAGAAGATTATGTTGTGCTTGATTTTACTTTGAGCAAAAAAAAAATACAGCTCCTTTCATGACCTTAAAAAATTATTTAATTAACAAGAATCACTATACATAAGGATCAAGGAACATCTCAGAAGAGAAGGCAGGGAGATGTTAGATCCAAAGGTCAAGATGTCTGCTGCAAGATTGTGTCCTCTACATAAGACAGGGACAATACACCATAACATCTCAACAATATGACTGCCTAGATAAGACCTGAGCAAGACTGATACCAGTAGACATGCTAGAGTGTATGGGGGATGTCTCACAAGTCAACTAATCACTACCATGGTGGAGAGCATCAGTCTTCTCCAGGGATTGTTCCTTTAACTGACCATTCAACACCTAGAGGTTAGTGCAAACACACATTCATATAAACAACTCTAAATGGACTTAGTGGGTTATATTTACAGATTTACATGAATATAATATATAATAATTGAAGAAAAAGAGGTCTGGAATAGGAGAGGGAGCGGGGTGGGGCAGTAGAAAGAGGGTGGAGGAAAGGGAAGAGGAGAGGGAGGGGAGAAATGATGTAAATACAGTATTCATGTATGAATTCTCAAGATATTTTTTAAAAGGAAAGGAAAGAAAGGCCTTTGGTGTTTCAGTGACCTGAAGTCCTTTGGGAGACATCTCCATTTATCTGACTTCTTGCTGTGGTCTGATCTTAGCACTTCTGTTTCAGAAATATTCAAGCATCTGCAAGTCCTAAAGTCTCTCCCTTGGATTTCTCAGTTACACATCTTTTGAACATTGTGCTGGAAAGATTTCTCCATTTTTTGTGTGTTGAAAAAATTCCCATATCTTTTCAGTCTGTCTGAATACCACCGGTTCTTCAAGTTTTTCAGATGTGTTGAATCTTGTTTTACTGCACACATTATTCTGTATTAGAAAGAAATGTTAGTCAATCTTTAAATTCTTAACCTCTTTAGATTGAAAAGGTCATTTGGTAGAATTTATACAAATTGCTAAATCTGTGTCAAATTCAATATGGCAGATTATTTTTAAAGTCTTAATGTAGAGGAAGTACTTGGGAACTTAACTCTCGGTCACATCTCCTAGGTGGTGACATATTTAGAATTGACTGGAAATGAAACATAAGTGCAAGCTTAGGATATTATACCTCAGATCATTTCAAATCTCATATTGAGTATGAATAGTTTTGCAATAATCTTTATGAATCATCTTTACAAGATACCTGTTATTTTAGCACTTGAGGTTGTAATAAGAAATACGTTAATTGATTAACAACTTTTATTTTTGTGTGTATGATGTATCTGTATAGGTGTGTGTATGATGTGTCTGTATAGGTGTGTGTGTGTGTGTGTGTGTGTGTGTGTGTGTATGTGTGTGTGTGTACATGTGTACATGTGTGGTGTGGGTCAGAGTACAACCTTAGTCATTTCCTTCTTTTACTTTCCTTCCACAGGACTACTTTGCTGTTGTGGGTCACAGCTATATTTGGCTGGACTAGCTGTCCTGTGAGTTTCCAGGCTGTCTTCTGTCTCCCTCTCCCATCTTGACATAGAGGCACTGGAAGTAGAAACACACCTTCTATATCCAGATGTACTTTAGTTCTGGAGACTTGAACTCAGGTTCTCAGGTTTGCCCGACATACGCCTTACCCACTGAGCAAATCTCTCCAGCCCCACTTAATCACTTTCCTTTAATTTTTTTTCCGTGAGACAATCTTTGAATGTGGCTCATTAGCACATCTCCTTTTACAGTTCTTGCTTTGGGTCTTGGACATTGAGCTTTTCTCTTTTGGGTTGTTGAAGTGTGTCTCCACTCTCTCTCTGTGATAGTCATCGGCGTCATGGTGACACAGTTGTGTGAAATTATTAAACATCATCTGGTTCCTTTTCCCTTCTCCTAAATAACAGAGCAGAGGAATGGGAGTGTGTCTTGTAAGATGTGTGCAGCTGGTTGGTGGCAGAGCCAAACCCAGCTGTTCTCTGCACTACTCTCAAGCGAGGAGTTCCCTGTCTAGTGGCTCATCCTTGCTGGACCTCTGTTCCTCCAAACCTTCAGAGAAATCAGTTCTCTTCAGATTGGCATCTGCCCTTCCTGTTCCTTTTGTGCTCCTAGGTATTAGGGTAAGATATTTGGTCTGTATTAAATAGTCAATTTCTAGTCTAGTCTAGATTTCATATATCCTTTCTAAAAGTTGAAATGCTACTTTATTTTACAATTCAGTGACTGGATATGGTTTCCCTTTCCTTTATTTGATCTTTTGGCTTTTCTGTATTCATACTATGTTTATTTAGAAGACTTAATATTTACTTGTAGGATTAAAGTATTTAATTCCCCTTAGTGATCTATCTGCCATATTATATGTAATATAAAAGAATCCTATATTTTGGCTAGCACATTTCACTGCCTTGTAAGATATTATAGATTACTGTGGCTGAGCATTAATATTCTTCACTTTACAGAGTACTTCCTTCATAAAGGTCTTGAACATTATGATCAGACAGCTCTTGATTTAACCCAGCTTTGGTTTGATTGCCTGTCTCTGTTAAATCTGTGCTTGATGATGTGCAAAGGCAGAGATTTCAGTATTGCCCATGAAATTTCAGTTGCTTCCGGACTCATTAGAGTCTTTTAGAATTGTCTTTCAGCTAGTTGAATCAGTCTCTCTCAATCACATAGTTCCAATCTCAGGATCATGAAAAACAAGTCAAGTTCTGCTTTTAGCCAGCTGGTCATGTACTCGAGACAGCTTTCATTTCCCGCATGCCTATTCTTCCTCAGGCTACACAGCCCCATTTCCTTCAAACCAAGCTCTAAGAACCTGGTTTTACATTCCCTCCTCATTCTGATTCCACCCCCCCTGAGTGTGCCCATTAAATGCCCAGACATAGCTGTAGTTCTCCAAGCACAGTCTGTCCAGAGAGGCAGAACTGTCTCCTTATTCTAGCTCCGTGCATTCTGAGCCATCCTGTTAGGCATCTTACAGTTAATTCACAATAAGTTACATTATGTCCTGCCTAAACACTGTTGAAGTTCTAACCCCAAGCACCTCAAAACATGAACTTATTCAGACATCATTTCTTTATAAAGGTAACCAGGCTCTAATTAACATGTCTGCTATCCTTATGCAAAGAGGAAATTAAGACTCACAGATAGTCGTGCATAGGGAGAAGATGAGCATGTGACTGGATTGAGTCATCTGGTAGCCAAGGAATGCTAGCCAATGTTAGCAAATAGCAGAAAATAAACACAATATGGATGAGTCATACCACATAAAACAGCCTTCTGTCCCATACCTTGATTTTAGACATTTACCAGGACTATGAGATAATAAATTTCTGTTTTTTATTTCAGCTGCCTAGTTTTTTTGGTGCTTTGTGATGTGAACCCTAAGAAACCAATCCATAATTGTTTTCACCAAAATCCAGTTTTGTGTGACTTATTGTGTAATCTTTTATTTTTCCCCCTTTCCATAATAATGCTCTGGTTCTCTTAGCCCAAGAGAAAAGATTTTTTTAGTTCTCTTAAGTATTGTTTTTGTTTCATTTGGCTCATTTCTGAAGCCAGTTGAAGTCTCTCAATCCCTGTTTCTACCGTGAAGGTTCTTGCTGTCAGTCATTGACAGCGCTGACTGTTGAGAATCTTGACAAGGTCACAGCACTTGGTGGGATGAGGTGGACACCCTGGGAACTACCTTTAGGTCACCACTACTTCTTCATCACAAATGTTCAGCTATTTTATACATATCTAACTGCAGAATCTGATTTAGTATTCTTCCATCCATTCAGAACAAAGCAGTATAAATCGTTAACATTTTTCTGCACCCCTCACATGCTGTATTCAAATATTCTTTCTTGCTGACTTATTAATAGAAATTTCAAACTTATTTGTATTAACAGTGATTTGTTTCTTATAACAATTTTCTTTTCATAGACTACCAATCTATTTTTTTTTTTACAATTCAGTTTATAATCTTGCCCAAAGCACATCAAATCTTCTGACTTATGATTCAAAGAATCTGTCTTTGGTCTTTTTGGAAACGTGAACTACAGTGGCTTATCTTTTGTGTTTTCTGGCTTCTTAAAGATCTGTTTCAAAGACCGCTCTTTATACCCCAAAAATATTTATATTTTTTCTTGCTAGACTGTGAGACCTAAGGGTTTTTCTTTTCCTGAGTTCTTCTTCCAATCTCTGTGCTTATCTTGCGCTTTGGTTTTATCTTACAGTTATTTCTTCTGACCTTTCCAAGTTGAAGATTGTTCTTGACAGAGAAGATGAAAGCACAAATTATACTATAGTTCCATGCTCATGTAAACATTCAATGGTAATGTCCTCTTAACATTTTGACATTGTAAAGTATAATGACTATTCCTGGTTGTCAACTTGTCTATATATGGAATGAACTACAATCCAGAATTGGAGGGCACACCTGTGATCCAGATCTGGAAGACACAAGTTTCTGACTTGGATCTTGGCATGGAGATCTTAAGGCATAGTGGCCATGAAAAGATTAGGCCCAGATAAGGTAGCACACACCTTTAATCTCAGGAGACTGAGGCAAGGAGATCTCTGAATTCAAGATCAGCCTGGGACAAAGCAAGTCCCAGATCTAGGTTTTTAATCTAGGCCACACCTTCTGCTGTAATCCTACATAAGGACATTGGAAGAGGGAAGATACACTCTTCTTGCATTTACTTGCCAGCACATCTGTTGGAACCCATTTCTACAGAAGACTAGCTGAAACAACTAGTCTTGTAGGACTGAGCAACTATTAAGATTCTTGGACTTTACATCCACAGCTTCTCATTGCTGGGTTAGTTGGACTACAGACTCTAAGTCATCATCACAATAGATTCCCTCAATGTGAAGACATTTGGTAAGTTCTGTGATTCTACAGAACCCTGACTAATACATGAACTGATACAATCTTTCCAAACAGACTGTACTCATGAAATGGGTGGCTGCTCTCCTCACACATAACATGTGACATGAAGTTCAGCAATTGAATATTTACTTAAATATCTCTTGCTAAGGGAAAAAAGTTGGTAATTGAATGATAAAATTTTAGAAGGTTCTAGACGGATCCATTACACTTTGATTAGATAGCTCTAGAAGATGGCAGAATGAAGGTCAATACCAATATATAAGTTGTACATGATGTAGTATATATACTAAAGAGAAAATAAACTCCATGTATATTAATTATGTTAACAGGCCAGGGATTTAGTGGTTTTAAGAGAAACCACTGAGAAAACCAAGTTAAAAATAGATTCCTTGGTAGTATTAAGGAATGTGTAAAAATTATGTTTGCCTTAGTTTGGAAATTCTTGGCCAGGCTAGTGTGTTACCTGCAAATATCCAGGTATAGGTGGGTGGGTTAGAAGCCACATTAGAGTCCTGGGTGGGATGGGATTCTTCCTGGTAATGGAGTAGTAACTGAATAGGTTAAGAACTCTCACATCTGATGTTGGTGTCAGGGAACTGAGAGCTCATCATGTTTCAGTTCAGTTTGACGAATGTTTATCAGGCAGCTGCTTCACAACAAATGTTATGTAATCTAAGCGTTGGTAATCTAAGTACATAATACATAACCAGGTAGTGCGCTAGGTGCAGGGTCAGGGATCCTTTCAAGCAGTGAAGCTAGGGATCTCAGGAAATGTCAAAATATGTGCTTTGGAAGTTGTTGCCATGAGAGATCTCAGGGGCAGAGCCCAATTATGAGAATATGGCATGGATTATAGTCCACGATAAGGAATGGACAGAGCAGTTGACAATCTAGAGTCCAGAAAATGGTATGCCATCCTCTGAGACCTGCCGGGCTAATAACTCTGGATTGAGTCTCTTAAGTGAACTTCTCAGGTAGCCTTCATAACCTGTGGTACTCTTCTTAACCACAGAACCCTAACCCTGCAATCTCTAGTCCTTTCCTTTCTTCTGAGGTCATGGTCAACACTGTGCTACAGCTCAGAACTTTACTAGATGTAGCCCAAGATTTATGATTTAAAGATGACCTATCTCTGTTCCATTGCTGTTAGATGTACAGGGATGAAAGGTAGAAGGTAGGCATTCTGGCATCAGTGTTTTGTTAATCTTATACTGAACTATACTGTTAAAACATTAGATAAGCACTTACTATTCAAACTGGCCCAACTGTGGTGCACTGGGAGTGCCAAGAAGATAAGCAGGATCAAGTTTCTGTACTATCTGAGACCTGGGGAAGATTAAGCCTGATGATGTGCTTTCTAAGTTACCATTGATTAGTTTTGTACCATTTTTCTTAGGTCTATCAGCATTGAATTGTGGACTAGATTTCCGGAAGTTATCCACCAGAGTTGTACATTGCACAAATACTTCTAGACCCTAGGACTAGAGAATTCTTCAAGATAAACAACATTTGACCTTTAGATAATTCTGGAAGATGGCAATCTTGAGAAAAGTGGTGTCAAATTGTGTCCATCTTGTCCTTGACTCCATGGTCATTGTCACTTGTAGGCCCCTGTCCTAATTAGGAAGGTCTCCTGGTTTGGACCATATTTAAGACATTAATATAGCTTCTTTTTAAAAATTTCTCTTATTTTTACAAACTTGGTTAAAATGATATTTCTGAACTCTTCCTTTGTGTAGAGTGGTACATTGTTTGAATGACAAGCATCACTTTCCTCTGAAGAATCACGAGACTAACAATAAACAAAATGACTCTTGAGCTTTCTAGTTCCTGTTTCACAAGGATCTAGAGAGTTAAGTTTATTTTTGCACATATCTTGAGTAGTGAGAGCGAATTGTGTCGTCCTCTTATGAGTCCTCACTAACAGACTCGTGTTCTTGTCAGAAATGGACTCAGCATTTTCATAAGGAAACCACTTTACTAACTGCCCTTTATGACTTTGCTCAAGTTAATATACAATCAACATGCCTTTAACAGCCTCTTATAAAGTAAGTGAAAGATTTGAAGCCAGTTCAGAGCACAGTACTTCCTGCTGTGAGTGTGCGGTGAGTGTTTGTTCTTTCACAAAGTTCAACACTTTTAAAGAAACTTAATAAGGACATTATCACTTGTTCAAAGAGACTCCCTGAGAGAGTTCTCCCATTTCTCTCCTTGTTCTCCTGCTAATTCATCAGCAACTCAGTTAGCTTGAATGGTGTATCTTCATGTCTTAAGACTTCTATTTAAGAGACACTGTTAACTCTATAAAAGTTATTGTGAAAATTAATTTATAAGAAACACTTTTTTTTGTTTATTGACATTGAAGCTCTCTCATTGGCTTCTTTCTGTAAACCTTTGCTTGAATGTATGTAACCAACCCTGATCTGATGGTCAGAAGATGTCAACAATGAAATAGAACGGTGTGCCATCACTTGGGACCTGCAGGGCTAATAACTCTGGATTGCGTCTCTTAAGTGCACTTCCCAGGCAGCCTTCATAACCTGCGGTACTCTTCTTAACCACAGAACCCTAACCTTGCAGTTTCTCTTGCTTTTCTTTCTTCAGAGGTCAAGGTCAACACTATTCTACAGCTAAGAATTTCTCTAGATGTAGTCCAATATTTATCCTTTAAAGATGACCTATTGGTTCTAATATAGCAACAAGGCTCTTTTTATTTTTGTGGCCAGAAATGAGAACTGTGACTTTTCCTTTGTGAGGACTTAGTCTTTGCCATGTCTTGATCTGTGCAATGTCCTTTGATCCTCTCTGGATGTTGTTCCATGAACTGTGCCCCCATCTTTATCATCCTCCAGTCGTTCTTTCTTTACAGATCTCTCTTTCACAGAAAAAAAAAGTTCAGGCTAAAGGAGACAATGAGATCAACCATTGTTGACATAAACCACCCCCTCCAATAACTTATAGAAAATGAGTTTATTTCCAGTTTCCTATAAGACAATTTCAGTCTGCCTTGATTGCTTTGATTTCTTTACTGCTCATTGCTTACATTCTTACCATGTCATAATTAAAAATATTATATCTGATGCTGGGCGTTGGTGGCGCACGCCTTTAATCCCAGCACTTGGGAGGCAGAGGCAGGTGGATTTCTGAGTTCGAGGCCAGCTTGGTCTACAGAGTGAGTTCCAGGACAGCTGGAACTATACAGAGAAACCCTGTCTCAAAAAACCAAAAAAAAATATATTATATCTGGAAGGAGATATAGAAGACTAGCCATTCATATTCATTACTTCATTTACTAATATAAAAACAATTAGTCAGTTCCATGTGACTGGGTAGGGTTAGAGTAAGATCCCTATCATGAATTTGGGGGATTCACACTGCAGCACAACTATTAGAGAGGATATATTGTACACAAGATGAAGATGTGATAATCTCCAAGTGCCTATATCCCTTTATTCATCTCTATGGTCAGCTGGTCTGTGCATTTCTTATCTAACTTTCCATGGTATTGCAGTATAGTTTTGGTCTTACCCTGGGAGTACTAATTTTCAGTATCTCTTAATGTATGAAACAAGTGTTTGTTCCTTATTACTTAAACAATGTCTGCACTCCTGCTGTGGTCCATTTTTCATTTTATTTTTAAAGTTTTGTGTGCTTGTGAGTGCATGTGCATGCAGGCTCGTGTGTGTGTGTGTGTGTGTGTGTGTGTGTATGTGTGTATGTGTGTGTGTGTGTGTTTCATGTATACATAAGCATGTATGAAAACAGAGGACACTCTTGGATGTAGGTCCTTCTCTGATACCTTGTTTGATAAAAAAAAGGTATATTGGTTTTTAGCACTATTATAGGCTACTTGGCATGCAGGCTTTTGGAGGTTCACCTCTCTCCAACTCCCATCTAACAATAAGAATGCTTGGGTTATACATGTGAGCTATTTTGTCCAGCTGAGATGCATTCTAGAAATTTAAAGCTGGTATCTATGAATCCTCACACTTGCATGGGAAGCACTTTATACGTTGAGCCCCTTCCGCAGCCCTTTTTGGTCCTTCACATACACTGCCAGCTTTGGCCATTAACTGTAACAGAAAGATGAAAACCGGAGCAAGCTGGAACCTTGTATTCTTCATGAACAGATTCAGAGAGATAGAGGTGGCAAGAAATCAAGAAGAGAGTGCAGGTAAGAGGGCATGACACAGTCTACAGAGAGAAAGAAGATGCCTAATCAGTATCGAGAGCACAGAGATGCTTCACACGCTGGGCCTGAAGGTCTTGAGAACAGAGGGTGGTTAGCTTTACTATCTGTTCAGACTTCCGTTTTCTCTTGTCTCTATGTTCTATTCTCTAAACTAGCCCTAGATTTGCCTTGATGAAGAATATCTGTAATGATGTCACCAACTACAATACCTTCCATCACTTGGAGCTTTTGAAATCTTGCATAGTTGTGTTTTGATTCATAAACCACATCTTGCTTATTGGACATAAGTGTTCTAAAAATCTGTTTTTTTGATCTTGTATTAAGCATGTAATGCAGTGACTAAGAAGCTTCTCTGGTAAACATTTAAAATGAAAATTCTATGTTCTTTTTTTTTTGCCAATCAAAAATGAATTTCCCATTAAAAAGAAAAAAAATCATACTTTTAGAAGGTTCAGTACAAAGCCACTTTTAAAAAGGCTTCCATTTTAATAAATTTGGATCAATTCAAGGATGTTTCCCTGCTGTGGAGCCCATGAATTTCTTATTTGTGGTCAATTGGAACATTTCATTTACTTTCTGCTTTCTTTCTCTAGCCTCGCTATCTCTAAAAGCTACTTTTGATGGCAAGGGCTTAGTTATATCAAGGCTGTTCATGCAGAGAGTGCACCTGAGGGTCACGTGAATGGGTGGCATCCAGAAACTTGGAGAAAGGCTAAAGCACTAATGACAACCTTGGGAAATACATTTATATCTGATAAGGAAGGGGGAGGAGATTGACAGCAAAGACAAAAACAAAGATTTTAATAATCACGACTAAGCAGATAAAAAATGTAGGGGCCAAAAGTCAACTATAGCTGGAGAACAATATGGAGTCCTATCAAGGTTGAACACACCGAATGGTCTATATAAGAGCAGCACTCCTCAGCTAAGGCAGAACATAGCCCTCCTATCTTGCAGTACTACTTCTCATAATGAAGTCAATAATGCTTGAAGGGGACTGATGAAAGTTTCTATTTTCTCTATATCTAAATCAATGGTTGTCCTCAGACTGTCATAATTTTCTCCTAATAAGACCAGAGTGGAAGTCCTGGTGTCTGCCTTGGCAATCTTTTATCCCAACAGAAGGGAGACAGTGAGTGCTAGAACAGGTTTGGTGAACTGGCACATAGGAGGTGGGGGGGTGGGGGAGGTGGAGGGTGGGAGTGGGGGGTGGGGTGGGGTGGGGTGGGGGAAGGAACCAGAATCCAAAGGTACCACCAGGAAGTCATGATCAAGGTCAAGTGATCTTGAACTTGAGCAGATTGTCTATCTTCTGTACCATCTAGCGGGGTTCTGTAGAGTGGGGCATCTTCAGGTTCCACATGGGAAGCATGCATCCAGGACACAACACCATCCACCTTGAGGCATGTAGGAGTGGCTAGCAGCTCCAGGAAGTGTCCCATCCATCATGGCTCTAGAGGTTGTCCCCAAAGCCTCTTTACATAGATTCAGTCACCAGTCTGGAAGCAGTGAGGAGTCTCTGGCATCCCTGGAGCATTTAAGGCAAACAGTTTGGGCCAAATCTCAAGTGTTCCTCCTCCAGAAGGGAGAGGCTAAATTACATTGCTCAGACCACAGGGTTGTCCCTGCGGCTAGGAAAGACCCAGAGTCCATTGGCCACCTACCTCATCCCCTATCAACCATTTAGTTTAAAGGTAACACTCTTCTGCCAATCACATTGTGCCTAATGGCGGCTGCCCAAGAATTGCATAAAAGGCCTGCACAGCCGTTCTGTCTCCATGTGCAGGGCGGCACCAGCATGCTGAATAATAATAAAAATCCTCTTGCTTTTTGCATCGGGGAAAAAAAAGCTTTTCTGAACCAGGAATGTACAGTGGATTACCAATGCTAAAACACATTCAGACAAATGTATTGTTTACCTTCTGAAATTCACCTGACCAACTATCTAAAATAGCATTTATCCCATTCATTCAAATGGCAAGTCCTGGTGAGACCACTATTGGTTCCTGCAAGACTGCCACTACAATTCATGTAGATCTAATTTCTAAACTCAGGTTTTATGTCTCCCATTAATGATGGAGCAATTACTTTATATGCTTATACTAATTTTTGAAGCCAAAGTTAATATTTATTCAGTGATTCACATATGTTAAAACCCAGATTTTCTGTTCCTATGTTTCAAATGCCATGCTATATGATATTATTATCAATGTTTTTCCACTGTTGTAAGAACATGTTCACAGTTTTTTTTTTTTTTGTTTTACCTGTGAACAAAGTCATTTTGGCTTTAGTTTTCATTACCTTTGACCCGGCAATTTAATTAAAACTTACTGATCTATGAAGCTTAACTTCATGGTTAATGCTATTAAACCAGAAAGATAACCTTTAAAACATAAGCACTAGAATTAGTTTCCAGCATTTAAATGCAGTTCTAACTATTGAACTAATAGGCTAAACTATGTCTACTTGCTTGAGATCCTTGTAGGGGGCATGGCTTATTGGTCGAAGTTCCTTTATAGGAAAAGGAGTTGGGCAGGATTGTTGGACCCTTAACCTGAGTATCTAGTCATTACTCTTAGTCAGTTTTATGCAATTCTGCCCTAGCTGCCTGTGACCTGTGGGCCATAGATAGGGACTAAAGAACATAGACTGAAAAGAGCTTAAGGAAGGTATGCCATTTGCACACACTGGGGGCTGGGTACAGACCTTCCACTGCGACTGCTCTAAGGTTGTAGATATTCATACCAGAAACCTGTCACCCATTATAAGTAAGCCTAATAAACTCATTGATTCACAATGTTGAGCTTCTGTAGAATCAAACTTTGGTTTGTCATTGGAATTATGAAAAGAGCAGGGTAGGGAGGGGCGCTTTGGTTCCACTCCACTTCCCCATGAGAACATTCTTACAACATTCTTACATACACACACACACACACACACACACACACACACACACAGTACTGCTAAGTGAAACGAGCCTGGAATCAAAAGGCAAATATGGTAGGATTTCACTTATATGAGTTACTTAGATTGTTCAAATTCCATGAGACAGATGGTACAAAAGAGGTTAGGTGCTGGGGGCGAAAGGAGAAGAGCCTGTGGAGTTGTTATAAGGTATGCATGCAGTTTCTACTTGTGATAATGAGAACATTCTGGAAATGGATCATGATCATGGTTCTACAACACTCTGAAAGTACTCAATGCCCTGGACTGTATACTAAAATGCAGTTATGACAGATTGTGAGCTTATTTTAAAATTTCCCATAAAGTGAAATAGTTGATAATATTAAAATACCATGGTGTATTAAGATAAGTCATATCTTCTCCTCAGCCTTAGAGCACAAAGGATTGGAATCATGAGTTTCTAGGGTGTTGTTGGGTAAACATAATGGGCCAGTTCTAAAACTACAAGAGGAATAACCTAAGAGGCTTAGTTCTGGAGGAAAGAAGTAGAGCATTCGAATGCTGCAGAATCAATACTTTCTCCCAGCCTGGAGACGCCACAACCTTCTGTGTATAGCCTGTCAGGAAGGAGTGATCTCTCAGCAGACTTTCACTTTTGAGCTCAGAGGGGACCAGCTAGGAGAATACAGGGCCTAAGATCAGTGGAGCAGCTAGACTGAAGTCTTCCTGCCTTCATTTGCACCAGGGAGTCGGGAGATTCCACAGCCTTCTGTGCATAGCCTGACAGGAGGGAGTGATCTTCCAGTAGGCTTTAACTTTTGAGCACAGAGGTGAGATCTTCACCTTCTCTCTGGAGGGGACCAGCTAGGAGCACACAGGGCCTAAGATCAGTGGAGTCTTCCCACAGTCATTTGCACCAGGGAGCCAAGAGACTCCACAGCCTTTTGTGCATAGCCCTCCAGGAGAAAGAGATCTCCCAGCAGTGCTTTCACTTTTGAACTCATTGAGTAAGGACAGAGGCTTCCAGGCCCACAGGAGGAACAAAATCCAGCCAGAGGCAAGAATACCAACTAGCACCAGATGGTGAAAGGCAAGCACAAGAACCCTACCAACAGAAACCAAGGCCACATGGCGACATCAGAACCCAGTTCGCCCACCACAGCAATTCCCGAAACCCCCAACACACCAGAAAAGCAAGAGTTGGGTTTAAAATCATATCTCATGATGCTGATAGAGGTCTTCAAGAAAGACTTAAATAACTCCCTTAAAGAATTACAGGCGAGCTGGGCAGTGAGAGCGCATGCCTTTAATCCCAGCACTTGGGAGGCAGAGGCAGGCAGATTTCAGAGTTCAAGGACAGCCTGGTCTACAGAGTGAGTTCCAGGACAGTCAGGGCTACACAGAAAAACCCTGTCTTGAAAAAAAAACAGAAAAAGAAAAAAGAAAAAAAAAAGAAATACAGGAGAACATCAGTCAAGAGGTAAAAGTCCTTAAAGAGGAAACACAAAAATCCCTTAAAGAATTACAGGAAAACACAAACAATCAAGTGAAGGAACTGAACAAAACCATCCAGGATCTAAAAGTGGAAGTAGAAACAATAAAGAAATCACAAAGTGAGACATCTCTGGAGATAGAAAAACTTGGAAAGAATTCAGGAGTCATAGATGCAAGCATCAACAACAGAATACAAGAGATAGAAGAAAGAATCTCAGGTGCTGAAGATACCATAGATAACATTGACTCAACAGTCAAGGAAAATGCAAAATGCATAAAGCTGGTAACTCAAAACATCCAGGAACTCCAGGACACACAAGAAGAAGACCAAACCTAAGGATTATAGGTATAGACAAGTTCGAGGATTTACATCTTAAAGGCCCAGTAAATATCAACAAAATTGTAGAAGAAAACTTCCCTAAACTAGAGAAAGATATGCCCATGAACATACAAGAAGCCTTCAGAACTCCAAACAGACTGGACCAGAATAGAAAATCCCCCCGGCACATAATAATCAAAACACCAAATTCACTAAACAAAGAAAGAATATTAAAAGCAGTAAGGGGAAAAGGGCAAGTAACTTATAAAGACAGACCTATCAAATCACACCAGACTTCTCACCAGAGATGATGAAAGCTAGAAGATCCTGGGCAGACCTCATACAGATCATAAGAGAACACAAATGTCAGCCCAGGCTACTATATCCAGCAAAACTCTCAAACATCATAGATGGAGAAACCAAGATATTCCATGATAAAACCAAATTTGCACAATATCTGTTCACAAATTCAGCCCTACAAAGGATAATTGATGGAAAATGCCAACACAAGGAGGGAAACTACACCCTAGCAAAAGCAAGAAAGTAATCTTCTTCCAACAAACCCAAAAGAAGATACCCAAACAAACATAAAAATAACATCAAAAATAACAGGAAGCAACAATCACTATTCCTTAATATCTCTTAACAACAATGGACTCAACTCCCCAATAAAAAGACAGAGTAACAAAATATTTCTCATGTAAATCTTCAATTTTATCAGAAAATGTTTGTAATTCCCCTTTTAATTAATTAAGTAATTTTTTTCATTTTTTATTGGATATATTCTATATTTACATTTCATTTACTTTTTTCTGGTTCCCCACCCTCCAAAGGTCCCACATGCCCTTTTCCCTCCCCCTGCTCCCTCATCCACCCCTTCCCACTTCCCTGTTCTGGTACTCTCCTACACTGATGCTTTGATCCTTTCCAGAACCAGTGTCCACTCATTTCTTCTTGTTGGACATCATTTGGTATGTGAATTGTGTCTTTGGTGTCCCAAGATTCTAAGCTAATATCCACTTATCAGTGAGTGCATACCATGGGTATTCTTTTGAGACTGGGTTACCTCACTTTGTATGATGTTCTCCAGCTCCATCCATTTCTCTAAGAATTTCATGAATTCATTATTTCTAATGACTGAATAGTATTCCATTGTGTATTTATACCACATTTTTTGTATCCATTCCTCCGTTGAGGGACATCTGGGTTCTTTCCAGCTTCTGGCTATTATAAATAAGGCTGCTATGAACATAGAGGAGCATGTTTCCTTATTGCATGGTGGGGAATCTTCTGGGTATATGCCCAGGAGTGGTATGGCTGGATCCTCTGGAAGTATCATGTCCAGTTAAGTAATGTTTTTTATGTCTGCCATTTAATCTGCATTATGCATTAAGTAATGTTTTTTATGTCTGCCATTTAATCTGCATTTTTAATGATAATCTTCAATTTTAGTATGTCTCTCTACATATTTCCTCCATTTTATCAGAAATGTTTCCAATATAAATCTTTGATTTTATCACAAATGTTTCTAATTCTACCTTCAATTAATTTAGAGAGAGTTTTTACATCAATCATTTTTTATGTAAAATTTTCCATGAAATAGTCAATTTTAAAGTATTTGCCTATTTATTTCTTGAATTTTACCAGAAATATTTTCCATGTATATCTTCAATGTTATCTGAAAATGTTTACAATTCCACCTTCAATCATCTTAGAATTATCTTTATGCCTATCATTTTATCTATATAATTTCCATGGTAATCTTTATTCTTAACATGTTTTTCTATATATTTCTACAATTTTATCTACAGATTCAATGCGATCCCCATCAAAATCCCAACTCAATTCTTCATAGATCTAGAAAGAGCAATTCTCAAATTCATCTGGAGCAACAAAAAACCCAGGGTAGCTAAAACTATTCTCAACAATAAAAGGACTTCTGGGGGAATCAATATCCCTGACCTCAAGCAGTACTACAGAGCAATTGTGTTAAAAACTGCATGGTATTGATACAGCAACAGGCAAGTAGATCAATGGAATAGGATTGAAGACCCAGAAATTAACCCACAGACTTATGGTCACTTGATTTTTGATAAAGGAGCCACAACCATCCAGTGGAAAAAAGATAGCCTTTTCAACAAATGGTGCTGGTTCAACTGGAGGTCAACATGCAGAAGAATGCGAATTGACCCACTCTTATCTCCTTGCACTAAGATCAACTCCAAGTGGATCAAGGACCTCCACATAAAACCAGACACACTGAAACTATTAGAAATGAAACTTGGGAAGACCCTGGAGGACATGGGCACAGGGGGAAAGTTCCTGAACAGAACACCAATAGCTTATGCACTAAGATCAAGAATTGACAAATGGGACCTCATAAAATGACAAAGTTTCTGCAAGGCAAAGGACACTGTCAGAAGGACAAAATGGCAACCAACAAAGTGGGAAAAGATCTTCACCAACCCCACATCCGACAGAGGGCTAATATCCAATATATACAAAGAACTCAAGAAGGTAGACCCCAAAGAACCAAATAACCCTATCAAAAAATGGGGTACAGAGCTAAACAAAGAATTTTCACCAGCCGAAATTCAGATGAACGAGAAACACCTTAAGAGATGTTCAACATCATTAGTCATCAGGGAAATAAAAACAACCCTGAGATTCCACCTCGCCTCAGTCAGAATGGCTAAGATTAAAAACTCAAGAGACAACAAGTGCTGGCGAGGATGTGGAGAAAGAGGAACACTCCTCCACTGTTGGTGGGATTGCAAAATGGTAAAACCGCTCTGGAAATCAGTTTGGCGGTTCCTCAGAAAATTGGGCATGCCACTTCCAGAGGACCCTGGCATACCACTCCTGGGCATATACCCAGAGGATTCCCCTGCATACAATAAAGACACATGCTCCACTATGTTTATAGCAGCCTTGTTTATAATAGCCAGAAATTGGAAGGAGCCCAGATATCCCTCAAAGGAGGAATGGATACAGAAAATGTGGTATATTTATACAATGGAATACTACTCAGCAATTAAAAATAATGAATTCGTGCAATTTGTAGGTAAATGGTTAGATCTGGAAAATATCATCCTGAGTGAGTTAACCCAATCACAAAAGAATACACATGAAATGCAATCAATGATAAGTGGATATTAATGAGCCCAGAAGCCCTAAATACTCAAGGCACAATTAGCAAGTCAAATGATTCCCAAAAAGAAGAAAGGAGAGGACCCTGGGCCTGTAAAGATTGGATCCAGTTTTGTAGACTCAGAACAGAGAAACCGTGGGGGGAGGGGGAACGACTGGGGAATAGTTGGGGGGGGAGAGGAATTATGGGACGTAGGGTGGGGGGGAATTGGGAAAGGGGAAAGCCTTTGGAATGTAAACATAGAATATAGAAAATAAAAATTAAAAAAAGAAATATTTTCCATGTAAATCTTCAACTTTATCAGAAAATGTTTATAATTCCACTTTTAATCAGTGTAGGAAGGAATACTTTTGTGCCTACCATTATTATATCTATATAAAATTTTCCATGATAATCTTCAATCGAACATATTTTTCTACAAAGAAGTATTTCCACGTAAATCTTTGATTCTATCATAAAATGTTTCTATTCCATATTTCAATTAATTAAGCAATGTTTTACATGTCTACCACTTTACTCCTTAATTTTCCATGAAAATTATCAATTATAACGTGTTTATCTGAAATATTTTCCATGTAAATCTTTAATTGTATCATAAAGTGTTTTTACTTCCCTTTACTTCCCTTTTCAATTAAAAAAAAAACAACAACAAACAAACGTTCTCCCAGCTGCACAGAATGATTTGAGGATGTCTTTGTGCCACAGAGAATCCAGGAAAAAAATATGAGGGAATAGGTTCTAGAGCAGAAAGAGAGGGGTGATATATCAAGAACCAGAAGTAGATGGGAAAATGAAAGAATGAAGGCCTGCAGAAATGTAAGTAGCTCAGTAGGTCCATAGAAAACTGGATATCAAAACAGAAGGAGAGACCACAGGCAGCCCAGAGAGTGCAGGAGGTTGGAAGGTCTGCTGAAGGACCAGGGCTGAACAGGAGGAAGTGAAAGGGAAACTCTGTTGTGGAGGGCAGGGGAATTGAGAAGTAGAACTTCTCAAAATGATTGTAACTTCCCCCAACTTGTGTACAAAAGCCTAGAGGAGGAGTGGAGAAGGCCGAATATTGGTTTCCCTTTGTTTAGGTCTTCAGGGCAGGGCAGTAGGGCCCACACAGGAGGAAACTAGTCTGTGTTAGAAAATCCATTGACAGAATCAGGTCCTCTCTGGTTAGAGAAGGAAATCAGTGTGGGGGGAAAGGAGACAGAATTTCACTAGCTCCCATTGACTAGCCTGTCCAATTCTGTCCTTGTCCAGGAACTGATGTGGAAGATCAGAAGGCTCAGAAACCAGCAAGGCTCCTGTGGAGGTTGACTCTACCACTAGCCTGCTATGTTGTATAAAATCTGCCATTTCTTGCCATTGGGTCTCAGGCTCCTAATAATAGAGAATGCATGAGGGCTTGCTGGTATTCATACATACATAATACATACATACACACATACGTACATACACACATTCATACACACATACACGTACGTCTGTGTATACATATATTTATTTTTAAATTTTAATTTAATTAAATTAACTAAAATGTAATTATATCATTTCCTCCATTTTCTTTCCTCCTTTCAACTCCTACTATGATAATTCATGGCCTCTTTTTTCTTTATTATTGTTTCACTGTCACACACACACACATATACACACACAAGTACATAAATATATAAAGTTGCTAAGTCCATTTAGTGTTGCTCACATGCATATAATTTCAAACTGGCTACTTGACATTGGATAACCAGTTAGGTGGCTCATTTCTGGGAAAGGCTAATTTCTCCTTTCTCAGAAGTCATTACTTTCCTGTAGTTATATGTCTATGGTGGGCCCTATATGATGTCCCCCTTTCATGTTAGCATACTATTGGTGTTGTCACTGTGCAAGTCATCTTTAGGCATCCATTTTGTTGAGGTATTTATTCTTCATTTTAAAAGTCTGTGTACAGGTGCATGTATACTCTATACTGCCTGGAGAGGTTAAAAATGACACCAGATCCTCTGGAACTGGAATATAAATAGCCACTAAGTAGGTGTTGTGAATCAAACCTGGGGGCCTTTTGGAAGAGTAGTCATTGATTTTTATTACCAAACTACCTTTCAGACCATGGTCTGTCTATCTATCTATCTATCTATCTATCTATCTATCTATCTATCTATCTATCTCATATGATTTAATCTTTCTATTTATCTATTTATCTATCTTTAATCTATATATATCTACGTATATATGACTATATCTACGTGTATATATATGACTATATATATGACTATATATACATGTAGATATATAGATTATATATCTATATATATGTGTATATATATGATTTAATTTTGAATTATGTGTCTCTATGTGTGTTCATGAACATTTGTACATTGCTTAAAGAAACCAGAAGATGGTGTTGGGTCCCCTGGAGCTGTTTTCACTTGTAACTTGATAGCCAACTCTGTGGGTGTTTAGAACCAGACTCAGATCCTCCACAAGAGCAGTATGAGTTTTTGATTGGTGAGTAATTTCTCCAGCCAAGACTCCTTTCATTTTTAACATTCTGGGACTATATGTCAGGTGATTTATCTGATGAGTAATTTTCCCAGGCTTGTGGAGTGGGAATACTTTTTATGATGATTTCTTAATATCTAGAATGCAAGTTTCATTTTCAAAGAACTTGTCTTTGTTCACAGTGTCAGGGGAAAATCCAACCCATCCATCAATGAATGGTAACAACTTCAGAATTCACATATTCAAGAAAGTCTCTCTTCCTCATTAGCAAGACATTCCTGTACAATGGGTCTCCTGAGAAAACCCTAGTAGCCTTCTTAGGCACCTCCTCTTCTTTTAACCTGGTTTGTCTTCATCTCATCCTTTACTGTATTAACAAAGAAAAGATAGTTGTCATGGCTTTGCTGGAATATCAAGAACTCAGAACAGTGAGACTGTGCAAAACTGTGTAAACCAGTGACAAGTCTTTTTTTTTTAATTTTTCTATATTCTTTATTTACATTCCAAATGATTTTCCCTTTTCCAGTTTCCCCCTCCCCATAAGTCCCATAAGTCCTCTTCCCTCTGCCCATTCCCCAATCAACTCCCTCCCACTTCTCTGTCCAAACAGTGACAACACTTTTGTCCTTCAAAACTGGCATCCTGAGGAGATGAAGTTCAAACCACACATGAATTATCTAAGGCACAGATAGCTAAATTCCAATATTCAAATTAAATGTAAATTAATGAGATCCAAGCAGTCACAGGCTATTGACAACACACGAGTGAAATGGGATTTGAAGACGGCATTGGTCAGTGGGGTAAAATTCTATGAAAAGATTCTCTTGATCATCAACTGGCAGAATCCAGCGTGACCAGGAGGATGGAATTGCTTTGTTCTTGATGGCTATTTTTCTGCTTATCTTTCGTGAGCCTTCAGCCCACTGGGTAGTTAATATTCATATATTTGTGGTTTCTTATGTTTTATGGAACTATTTGGACAGCCATTATCTTTAACATAAAATCTGTCTTGCGGTTGGGAGAATGTGTGTGGCCATTTGCTCAGATTGGCAAACCACTCTCATTGCTGACCCTTCCAGATTCGTTCAGGGATTTGACCTCTGATATCAGAATAGGCAGTTGGCACTCTGTGTTCCCTGCTTGTTGTCTATTGATAAGCATGCCTTGCAAAGTAGTATTTTCTTTGCTCATATCTCTTCCCCCACAGTATATAAAAGCTTGTTGCGATAAGATGAAGCTGTCTATCTAAGAAGGGATGAGAAGGACTTCCCAGAGCTGGTCATGTGGAGTTGGGCTTGAGGTGAAGTGACATTTGATGTAAGTTAAGAATCTTTCCAAAAGTGACTGAAAACTAACTAAGCTGTGATATGGAGGATGTAGGCAGAATAAATGAGAATATTAAACTCTGTGTTTTGACTTTGGAAGCTGTAATATTCATAGTTAGTGTGTTAAGATAACACTGGGGCCTTAAATGCTCATTGTAATCTGTAATTTCTTTAAAATGTAGGGCTTTCCAGGTGTAGGTGATTCTGGGTGAGTAATGTTGCCTGCACCTTGTCAGAATAGAAAAGAACTTTCAACAGTTCCTATTTGTTCACATAAAATTAATGGATATTGAAGGACACAGTGCAAAGATGCTTTAATAAACCTCATGAAGAGGCTATAAATCTAAAAAATGTGACAACAATAATAATTATGACCATGTGTTGAGTACGTATTGCCTTGACATCATTTAGCATTAAAATAATTTTTCATTTTAGTTTTTTGTTTGTATGCATGTATATCTGTGTACAACGTGTGTACTTAGTAGAAATACAGCAAGAAGACAGCATGAACCTTCTGGGACTGGAGTTCAGATGGTTCTGAGCCACCATGTGTGTGATCGGAAATGAACCTGGCCCTTTGGAAGTGTCGCTAACCACTAAGCCATCTCTGTAGTTCCTTAGACTGTTTAAGCTTGAAAGAGCTGAGGAAGTGTGTGACTGTCAGAAGAATGTGAAATTGTGGAGCCAGAGCTTCATAACACTTTGTCTTGTATTTCCTTACTGTCTTTCAGGTCCAATAATGCACCTCACTCTCTTAAAGTAAACTTTCTTAAGACTTAGAATGGCAGAGTCCTCCATACATGCCACTATTAGTTTCAATGTAAATTAGCTTAAATAAAACAGTCTAACAAATTTAACTTCTCAGTTCCATTGGCTATTGTAATGTTTAGTAACAAATTGCAGCTGTTGGCTGTCCTGCTGAACTACAGAATCATGGAGCATTTCATAGATATAAAAAAGGACTATTGAATCTCATTGGCTGTGCTGGGCATCTCTGCAAAACACAGCATCTTTCACAGCAGCGTAGGCCCATCTTCTCTACTGAGTTGCTTTTGTCAGGCTATGCATCCCACAGGGAAAAGAGAGTTTTATCTTTCCAACCATGGTATCTCCATCTCCCAGCACTACTGTGTGTGTGTGTGTGTGTGTGTGTGTGTGTGTGTGTGTGTGGTATCTGATGAGCAATACTATTTTTAACCACTCCCTAGTGTATGGGAAGATCCTTATAGTTGCTTCAATAAGTCAGAATGTGTCTCCCAGAAGAGATAACCTTTGGATTGGATTTGGAAGGACGAATATAAGGTCAGATTGAGCCAGACCAGGCATCCATGAGATAGAGCAACCTATTCAAATACAGTTACTAAGGATTGTGTCTGAGCAGAAGGTCACAGTAAGATGATCACAGCAGCTGAAACAGAGAATATAAGTATGTGTGTTGTATGAGTGGGATACTGTGAGGGGGCCAGTTGGGAGTGGATTTAGAAAGTAAAGGTACAGTTGCGGATCAGATAGATGTACTTATCTATTCTTTTGTCAGTTGGAGGAGCATAATTGTGATTCACACAGAAGATGGATAGGAAAGAGGTACAAAGGAATAAGTTATATTTATGTGTGTTGGCTGCTGTTGTAGAGGAAGGCTGTTTCAGGGACTGGTTCTGCGTAGAAAAGGCAGGGTAGATCGTGGACAAGGTGGTATTGAACAGACCTAAATAATCTGAATCACAGGCTGGAGAGATGGCTCAGCGGTTAAGAGCACTGACTGACTCTTCTGAAAAGTCCTGAGTTCAAATCCCAGCAACCACGTGGTGGCTCACAACCATCTGTAAGGGATCTAATGCACTCTTCTGGTGTGTGTCTGAAGACAGAAACAGTGTACTCATAAAAATAATAATAAATAAATAACATAAAAAAGTGGAATCACATTTTTAAAGAAACTAGTCAAATGGATTTGCCTGAAAGGACTGAAATGCAGTGGGGGAATTTGTGGTAGCATTGTAGAAGCTAGGAAGAAAGTACAGACTGCACAGTCAGATTAATGAGTAGAGTTTCAGTTCTGAGAGAAGCCACTGGAGTCTCCTGAGAAAACCTGTAGTGTTGTCAAAAGTGGCCATAAAAGTAAGACAGACACCAGGAAGCACTAAGTGTTATGTGTTGAATGGGAGATAAAAGCCAAGGAAGCTAGCTCGCTGACACAAAGCAGTCATAGACACGGAGAAAGGAAAGGCCGCAGGAGGCAGAACTGAGACTAGACTTTACAGAAGGCTAAATGTTGGTTGCTAGTGTCTAGGTTTTAGAACACAGGGCTGTACTTGTAGACCAGATCCCAGACCTTGAATCAGGCTATGTTTCCATGAAGCTCTCTCTGGGACAGAGACTGGAGAAGCAGTCTGTGGTGTGACTTGACAGCTCACAAGTTTGGACACCTGGCTTCTTTATGTCCTTTGATTTGAAACTTATTCCCACCCTTAAAAAGTTATAAAGAGTCAGAGTTTTACCTTCTATTGGCATTGGTCTAGAGAGGCCTTAGGTATTGGTGAGGGGGGTTGTTCAGGGAAATACTTTAAAGGCTGCTTGTGACAGAGGTTTCTCTGAGTGTCATCCTTTCATTCCTCTCATAGGACACAGACCCCCATTTTTACTCTTAAGGAAGCATCCATCTCTTTAGGATTTCAAGAGAAGCTTCCCTTTCTTTATAAGCCCCCCTTCCATGTTTATATTTCCATATACTGTCCTGTTTCTGTTTAATTCTCTGTGTCTCCCTTCAAGGCCCAGTGATGTCCTCAAGACCACTCTTTTCCTGATAAACCTTGCCTTCTGAAGGGCTTCATGGGTTACCTTTTCCCGGACTGACGTTAAGTTTAATTATTCCTCCTATTTTTTTATTCTTTTAAAATATACAACTCAGTATTGACAGTTTTTTAAGTCATCAAAAATAATTTATAATAGTTAAATGCCTCTTAAATATATAAGATATTTTCTGAAATTAAAGGTAATGTACAGTCAAACAGTTTTTAAAACCTATTGGGAACATTAAACATGATAGAAGTAGAAAAAATCTCTTATGAAGTCCTCTATGAAAGAAAATTGTGACAAGTTCCTGATAAGACATAAAATGTTCCATCTCTAAGGGAGAATACACAGCATGATTGTGGCTTCATGGAATGAACTGGGTAGTGTTCCTTCTGTTCCTATTTTGTGGAAGAGTTTTAGGAGTATTAGTGTTAGGTCTTCTTTGAAGGTCTGATAGAATTCTGCACTAAACCCATCTGGTCCTGGGCTTTTTTTTGGTTGGAAGACTTTTAATGACTGCTTCTATTTCATTAGGGGTTATGGTACAATTTACATGGTTTATCTGATCCCGATTTAGCGTTACTATTTGTTTTTTTTTATTAATAATATTTAGATTTTTCTTTCTTTTTTTTCCTTTTTTAAAAAATTTTCTATACTCTTTGTGTATATTCCAAATGATTTCTCCTTTCCCCATAAGTCCCATAAGCCCTCTTCTTTCCACCTGTTCCCTAATTAATCTCCTCCCACTTCTCTGTCCTGGTAATCCCCTAAAATGCTGCATCAAGCCTTTCCAGGACCAGGGCCCTCTTCTTTCTTCTTCTTGGGAATGATTTGATATGTGAATTGTGTCTTGGGTATTCAGAGCTTCTGGGCTAATATCCACTTATCAGGGACTACATTCCATGTGTGTTCTTTTGTGGTTGGGTTACTTCACTTAGGATGATATTTTCCAGTTCCAACCATTTGCCTAAGAATTTCATGAATTCATTGTTTTTAATTGCTGAGTAGTATTCCATTGTATAAATATACCACATTTTCTGTATCCATTCCTCCACCGAGGGACATTTGGGTTCTTTCCAGCTTCTGGTTATTATAATTAAGGCTGCTATGATATGAAGATAGTAGAGAATGTGACCTTATTGCATGCAGGGGAATCCTCTAGGTATATGCCTAGGAGTGGTATAACAGTGTCCTCCAGAAGTGTCATGCCCAGTTTTCTGAGGCACTGTCAGACTGATTTCCAAAATGGTTGTACCATCTTGCAGTCTCACCAGCAGTGGAGGAGTGTTCCTCTTTCTCCACATCCTTGCCAACACTTGTTATCTCCTGAGTTTTTAATCTTAGCCATTCTGACTGGTGTGAGGTGAAATCTCACGGTAGTTTTGATTTGCATTTCTCTAATGACTAATGATATTGAACATTTCTTAAGGTGCTTCTGAGCCATTCGAAATTCTTCAGGTGAAAATTCTTTGTTTACCTCTGTACCCCATTTTTAATAGGGTTATTTGGCCCTCTAGAATCTAACTTCTTGAGTTCATTGTATATATTGGATATTAGCCCTCTGTCAGATGTAGGTGAAGATCTTTTCCCAATTTGTTGACTGCTATTTTGTCCTTTTGACAGTGTCCTTTGCCTTACAGAAACTTTGTAATTTTATGAGGTCTCATTTGTCAATTCTTGATCTTAGAGCATAAGCTATTGGTGTTCTGTTCAGGAAAATTTTCCCTGTGCCCATATCCTCCAGGGTCTTCCACAGTTTCTTTTCTACTAGTTTCAGTGTGTCTGGTTTTATGTGTAGGTCCTTGATCCAATTGGAGTTGAACTTAGTACAAGGAGATAAGAATGGATAGATTTACATTCTTCTGCATGCTGACCTCCAGTTGAGCCAGCACCATTTGTTGAAAAGGCTTTTTTTCCCACTGGATGGTTTTAGCTCCTTTGTCGAAGATCAAGTGACCATAGTTGTGTGGGGTCATTTCTGGGTCTTCAGTTTTATTCCATTGATCTACCTGTCTGTCACTGTACCAATACTACACAGTTTTTAACACTATTGCTCTGTAGTACTGTTTGAGGTCGGGGATACTGATACCACCAGAAGTTCTTTTACTGTTGATAATAGTTTTAGCTATCCTGGGTTTTTTGTTATTCCAGATGAATTTGAGAATTGCTCTTTCTAACTCTGTGAAGAAATGAGTTGGGATTTTGATGGGGATTGTGTTGAATCTGTATATTGCTTTTGGCATGATGACCATTTTTACTATATTAATCCTGCCAGTCCATGAGCATGGAAGATTTTTCCATTTTCTGAGGTCTTCTTCAATTTCCTTCAAGAACCTGAAGTTCTTGTCACACAGATTTCTCACTTGTTTGGATAGAGTCACACCAAGACATTTTACAATGTTTGTGGCTATTGTGAAAGGTGTCATTTCCCTAATTTCTTTCTCAGCCTGCTTATGCTTTGAGTATAGGAAGGCTACTGATTTGCTTGAGTTGATTTTATAACCAGCCACTTTGCTGAAGTTGTTTATCAGTTGTATCAGTGCTCTGGTGGAGTTTTTTGGTTCACTTAAGTATACTATCATAACATCTGCAAATAGTGACAGTTTGACTTCTTCCTTTCCAATTTGTATCCCTTTGACTTTCTTATGTTGTCTAATTGCTCTAGCTAGAACTTCAAGTACTATATTGAAAAGATATGGAGAGAGGGGGCAACCTTGTCTAGTCCCTGATTTTAGTGGGATTGCTTCAAGTTTCTCTCCATTTAGTTTGATGTTGGCTACCAGTTTGCTGTATATTGCTTTTACTATGTTTAGATATGGGCCTTGAATTCCTGTTCTTTTTAAGACTTTTAGCATGAAAGGATGCTGAATTTTGTCAAATGCTTTTTCAGCATCTAATGAAATGACCATGTGGTTTTTTTTATTTGAGTTTGTTTATGTAGTGGATTCCACTGATGGATTTCCATATATTGAACCATCCCTGCATCCCTGGGATGAAGCCTACTTAATCATGGTGAATGATCATTTTGATGTGTTCTTGAATTTGGTTGGCAAGAATTTTATTTAGTATTTTTGCATCAATATTCATAAGGGAAATTGGTCTGTAGTTCTCTTTCTTTGTTGGGTCTTTGTGGGGTTTTGGTATCATTGTAATTGTGGCTTCGGAGAAAGAGTTGGGTAGTGTTCCTTCTGTTTCTATTTTGTGAAATAGTTTGAAGAGCATTGGTGTTAGGTCTTCTTTGAAGGTCTGATAAAATTCTGCACTAAAACTATCTGGTCCTGTGCTTTTTTTGGTTGGAAGACTTTCTATGACCCCCTTCTATATCTTTGGGGTTATGGGACTGTTAAATGATCTATTTGATCCTGATTTACTTTTGGTATTTGGTATCTGTCTAGAAAATTGTCCATTTCCCCCAGATTGTCCAGTTGTGTTAACTATAGACTTTTTAGTAGGATCTGATGATTTTTTTAATTTCCTCAATTTCTGTTGTTATATCTCCCTTTTCATTTCTAATTTTTTAAATTTGGATACTGTCTCTATGCCCTCTGGTTAGTGTGGCTAAGGATTTATTCATCTTGTTGATTTTCTCAAAGAACCAGCTCCTGGTTTTGTTGATTCTTTGTATGGTTCGCTTTGTTTCCACTTGATTGATTTCAGCCCTGAGTTTGATGATTTCCTGTCTTCTACTCCTCCTGGGTGAATTAGCTTCTTTTTGTTCCTGGGCTTTCAGGTGTGCCATTAAGCTGCTAGTGCATGCTCTCTCCAGTTTCCTTTTGGAGGCACTCAGGGCTATGAGTTTTCCTCTTAGCACTGCTTTTATTGTGTCCCATGAATTTGGATATGTTGTGCCTTCATTTTTATTAAATTCTAAAACTTTGATTTCTTTATTTCTTCTTTGACCAAGGTATCATTGAGTAGAGTATTGTTCAGCTTCCATGTGTATGTGGGCTTTCTGTTGTTGTTGTTGTTGTTTTAATTTTTTTAATTTTTTTATTTTATTTTATTTTATTTGCTACTGAAGACCACTGTTACTCCATAGTTATCTGTTAGGAGGCATGGGATTAGTTCGATTTTCTTATATCTGTTGAGGTCTGTCTTTTGACTAATTGTATGCTCAATTTTGAAGAAGGTACCATGAAGTGCTGAGAAAAATGTATATTCTTTTGCTTTAGGATGAAAGGTTCTATATATATCTGTTAAATCCAATTGGTCCAAAGCTTCAATTAGTTTCACTGTGTCCCTGTTTAGTTTCTGTTTTCTTGATCATTCCATTGTACAGAATGGAATGTTGAAGTCACCCACAATTATTGTGTTAGGTGCCATGTGTGCTTTGAGCTTTAGTAAAGTTTCTTTTACTAAAGGTGCCCTTTTACTAAGGGTGCCCTTACGTTTGGGAGCATAGATGTTTAGAATTGAGAGTTCTTCTTGGTGAATTTTTGACCAGTAAGTGGTTTCCTTTTGTGTCTCTTTTGATGACTTTAGGTTGAAAGTCAATTTTATCTGATATTAGAATGGCTACTCTGGCTTGTTTCCTGGGACCATTTGCTTGTAAAATTGTTTTCCAGCCTTTTACTCTAAGGTAGTGTTTGTCTTTGACACTGAGGTGTGTTTCCTGTATGGAGCAAAATGTAGGGTCCTGTTTATGTATCCAGTCTGTTTTTCTATGTCTTTTTATTGCAGAATTGAGTCCATTGATGTTAAGAGATATTAAGGAATGATTATTACTTCCTGTTATTTTTGATGTTATTTTTACATTTGAGTGGTTTTCTTCTTTTGGGTTTGATGAAAGAAAGTTACTATCTTGCTTTTTCCCGTGTGTGGTTTCCCTCCTTATATTGGCGTTTTCTACCCATTATCCTTTGTAGGGCTGTGTTTGTGGAAAGATATTGTGTAAATTTGCTTTTATCATGGAATATCTTGGTTTCTCCATCTATGGTGATTGTGAGTTTTGCTGGGTATAGTAGTCTTGGCTGGCATTTTTTTCTCTTAGAGTTTGCATGAGATCTGCCCAGGATCTTCTAGCTTTCATTGTCTCTGGTGAGAAGTCTGGTATAATTTTGATAGGTCTTCCTTTATATGTTACTTGGCCTTTTTTTCTTACTGCTTTTAATATTCTTTTCTTGTTTAGTACATTTGATATTTTGATTATTATGTGATGGGAGTTATTTCTGCTCTGGTCCAGTCTGTTTGGAGTTCTGTAGGCTTCTTGTATATTCATGGGCATCTCTCTCTTTAGGTTATGGAAGTTTTCTTCCATAATTTTGTTGAAGATATTTGCTGGCCCTTTAAGTTGTAAATCTTCACTCTCCTCTATACCTATAGTCCTTAGGTTTCATCTTCTCATTGTGTTCTGGATTTCTTGGATGTTTTGGATTACAATCTTTTTGCATTTTGCATTTTCTTTGACTGTTGAGTCAATCATTTCTATGGTATCTTTGGCATCTCAGCTTCTTTCTTCTGTCTCTTGTATTCTGTTGTTGATATTTGCATCTATGCCCCTTTATTTCTTCCCAAGGTTTTCTATCTCCAAAATTCTCTCCCTTTGTGTTTTCTTAATTGTTTGTACTTCTGATTTTAGATCCTGGATGATTTTGCTCAGTTCTTTTACTTGTTTGTGTTTTCCTGTAATTCTTTAAGAGAGTTTTGTGTTTCCTCTTTCATGACTTCTGTCTGTTGACTCAAGTTCTCCTGCATTTCTTTAAGTGATTTTTGCATTTTCTCTTTATTGGCTTCTACCTTTTGACCCATATTCTCCTGAATTTCTTAATGTGATTTTTGTGTTTCCTTTGTAAGGGCTTCTATCTTATCCATGTTCTCCTGTATTTGACTCTTGGTTTCAGATGTTTAGACTAGTCAGTCTGCTGTGGGCTATGACAAGACAGAATATTGGGGTGCAGGCTCATGGTGAAACAAAACCATTTAATTTATTGCCAAGAACTGGAGGAGAGGCAATGGAACTGTCATCCCCTTCAAGGGTGTGCTACCCTTGTTCCCATCTCAGAAAGGTTTCACTATCTTCCAATAGAGCAACTCAGGGGTTAAACTTTTAACACAAGGGCCTATGCAGAACTTTCAAGATCCAAAGACATCTGCACCTAAACAAAAGTCAGATAACACGCCACTGAATTTCAGTAGAGTTATATTTTATTTTAAGGAATTTAGATTTGTAATAATTTTGCAAGGCAATACACTTCTCAAGATGCTTCTACTTAATCTGACTAAGTTATTAAAGATAAGCAAGGGTTAAAATAGAAACTATGGCATACAGAAGACTGTAGAGAGAATCTCTTGCATACTGTATGGAAGCATCACCTTTCAATAAAAGCTGATGGCCTATTAGCTGAGGCAGGAAAAAGGAGGTGGGATTTCCTATAGGGAGAGAGGAACTTTGGGATAGAGGCAGGCATGGGAAGAGATCGCCTGAACATTGAGGAGACAGATGCATAAAAATGAGGAGAGATAACAAGGCATGTGTTACTCAGAATAGACTAAATGAGTAAATTAAGTTATGAACTAATTGGATAACAAGACAAAGCTTGTGGTCTAGGTATTTATTCATAAATAGTAAGTATCAGAATCTTTGTTTCTGGAACTGGCATATGGTTACAGAAAATTACTGTCATGTGATTATGATTATCTATCTATCTATCTATCTATCTATCTATCTATCTATGACATTATGAATCATATATTTATTTCCCTATATCTTGATTCTCTCTCTCCATGCATCTATCTACTATTTATCTATTTAATCTATCATCTATCTATCTATCTATCTATCTATCTATATCTGTGAATGGTATGACATAACTTGACATAGTTGGCTGTAATGTTTGATTAAATGCATATGTTTAGAATTGCAAAGTCAGGTTTGATTGGAGCTAACTTTGTGAATTTAGGCAAGTAGCTTATCCCCTTTCAAAATCAATTTTCAAAAACATTTTTACTGCTTCTCTGGGAGTTTCACATCATTTTCTAGTCCTTGCATGTCTGCCCCTTCCCCAATTCTGACCTCCCCCCAAAAGAAGTAAAAACTAAAAACAGATTTAAAAAGTATTTTGTGCTTTATGTATTATGTGCTTTACGTATTATGTGCTTTTTACATATGTTCACTGGAGCATGTCCAAATTTTTAGTGGCCTGCCTTTTAAAGAGAACTGAGTCCTTCTCCTCCAGCATCTCTGATAGAAGCTATGAATTGTGGAGGATTACTCTTTGGAATCTCTGACACATGTTTTAAGAGTTCTCTTCAATTGCTTCCTAACTAGTCTGTTACCTTTGGGTGGTAGAGCATGGATGGGGGTAGGTTTTGTCACAGAAGCCTTCTATGATCCCCCCACATCTACTGTGCATCTTCAGTCATTGACATCATGGTAAAAGTATGGCCTTGCAGTCTGGCGAAATCATAGACTGCTAACACTTCCCCCTATTGCAGTAGGTCTAGACTACAGACACAGACAGGCTTATGGACATAGGACATTGATGTCACTTCAAGTTGAAGCATAGACCATGGTCATCCACATGGCCTTCAGTGGCATCACAGGTCATAGACATTAACACAGTCCTCCAGTGGGGTAGGACCATGGACCCAGATATGGCGCTGGTGGCAACACAAGCTTGGGACATCATTATGGTGTCAGATAACATGTCCTACAGGTATCTCAGCCCTGAGTAGGGCATGGCTGGATGTGATGTATGTGATCATGTGTGTGGCTTGCTCATTCTAGCTGTGGCTCTTCCTTCATAATATGTAAATTATGGCATCATGGTGAGAAAAGTGTGCTTTTACTGTTAATTCTATACAAAGGGATTAATTATAATTTGATTCTAAAAAAACAAAACAAAGCAAAACAGGTTGTTTCCAGAGTACTCCATGTAGTAATTTTAATAAAGATTGAGTAGATTATCTTATACATGGTGTAAGAAAACAATATTTTGCAAAACAGAGAATATATTAAAAATATTACTTCATATCCAAGAATCTGACCATGGTAGGAGACTCTCTGCCTTGTCTGCCTTTCTTAACACCTATTGGGATACCTGGGATTATTGTAGAAAGGGACTGGGACTGGTGACTGGTGACTCAGAGGACAGAAACCAGAGAGCAGTCTGCTGAGCCTCTGTGGCCCCAGCCCTCTCCTTCCAGGTTCTGACTGACTCGCCTGGTTTTGTACTATTTTTCCATGGAGAGGAACATTCTCAGGAGGAAGCAAGATTCCTCCTGGGCTTGTCTGCTGTTCTGACACAGCAGGTGTTATGTAACTGTCCTCTTTCCAGCTGCCCTTTGCCTTCTTTTCCTTGTGATTACCATTTCCACCACTGAAGCCTGAGGTTTAGTGGTCTGCTGTGAAAATACCAACCTATTTCTAGGGAGACACCTTTGTGTAACGTTCATACCTGGGCTTCAGACTAGGGCAAAAATCCCCAACACAACTGATGGTACCTACCTAGCCTACCTTACCCATGGGTACTCAGGTACTAACTAGATCAAATATCTCCTGATTGGAAAATAGGGAAAGCAATGACTTTGTACTGAACATTTACAAATGTCATTTTATAACCTAAAACCATTGTTAGAAGTGATCTTTTTGAATCTGTTTCATAGAATAACTCCCTCTGAATTCCAGATAATCCAGGTAGCAGCCTGAACTCTGAAAGCTTGTGGCTTCTACGGCTGCTTCTAGATTTGTGTAAGTTCTTGGCAAACAATTGACGAAATGACTGTGTCTATCAGGTTCTTTCAGCATGTATTATCACTCACATGTCCATTATCTATGTCTGGGAATGCTTAACTTATCTCTGCTCAGTTCTGCTAAGTCAACTGATACAGCTTATTTCTGAGTTGGTCAGGAACAGGCTGGTCTCACGCACATGACTGTCTGGAGCTGAGAGATGTGGAATATTGAGCCATGTTTCTTTTCCGGCAGGCTTGCTTGTTTGCATGTTTGTAGCTGGCTTCCAAGATTGATGTATGGTATGCAAGCCCCCCTAACTGACAGGCCATCTCTTTTATGTATTCAACTGTCCATAGGAAATGACAAAGTAGGTCCAGACTTTTAAGAGCAGAAGGAAAACAGATCTCACCAAGTAAAGAGAATTTCCTGTAAAGGGATATTGCAAAGGAGCTGGGTGCAGGAGTTCTGAACACTTGAGGACCACATGCTCATCGAAATCAGTCCTTCCTGTGGGCACCAACATCCTTGACACAGTGATTAGTGGACTCTTCATCCACTGCATCCCGTCAAAGGTGCTGAAATGATTGTTTTTTTATGTATTGTAGCAAGCACTTTATGGACACCAGTTGGAAGGAAGATAAGCTGTCCTAGTTTCATTTCTGTTGCTGTGATGAAATTAATCCAACAAAAACGAGCTGAGGGGAGAAAGGATTTGGCTCACAATTTTGCAGATCATCATAGCAGGAAAGTCAAGATGGCAGGAACACTTACAATAGTGGCTCACACCACAGCCACAGGCAAAAGCCGAGAGAGATTAATGCAAACAGGCTTAGGACCCATGTAGCTTTTTTTTTTAAATCTAATTTATGACCTCCAAGTCTAGACAATGGTGTCACCTATAGTAAGTGGTATTTTCCACATCAGAATGGTTCTGTGTAGAAGTGCTTACATGCCAGCCTGATCTAGAGAATTCTTCACTAAGATTCTTTTCCCAGGACATTCTAGATCATGTCAAATTGGCAAAACTAACAGTCACACACAGTGCTCTGTACGGGTTAAAGTTTCTGACAATTCTCTTTATTTTTCTCTTTAACTCCCACCCTCCAACTCTCTACTGATAATTTTCACCTGGTGATTCTTTCTACTATAAAGAAAATAAAACAAGGTCGGTAGCAGTTTGCTTTCTCCATGTTCTATGACTCAAGTATCTTCAGCATTATGGTCTTAGCATCAAATTCTGGAGATGAACCACATGTACTGGTACATCTACTGGTATGAGCTAGTAATATTTAAAAGTCCATGGGACCTTTCTGGCCCCCATAAAATGTACCTTACTCTTGGCATTAGACTTTTTATTAGCCTGTGGTCTTTACATGGAACATCGTTTCTCCATTATATGATATTTCCATTTACATTGTGTGTGTATGTGTCTGTGTATGTATTCTATAAAGCCTCTACAGTAGTTTTGCATAAGATTCTCTGGGAGGTCTCTTGATTCTTTTAAATGTTATTTTATGTGTATGGGTATTTTTGCCTGCATATAGGTCTGTAAACCACTTATGTCTCCGGTGGCAATAGAGGCCGGAAGCAAGCACTAGATACTCCGAAAGTGGAATTACAGATGGTTGTGAGACACCTATTGGTGCTGGTAATTGAACCAGTGTCATTCTGGAAGAGTTGCCAGTGTTCTGAACTGCTCATATATCTTTATAACCCCCCCAGAAGCCTTTAGTGTTAGTGATTCCTCTCCATATTCTCTCCTCTGCACTGCCCTATCTCCTACCCCATTTAGCCCTTCCTGTTCCCTATTCCCCTTTAGTCTGCTATACCATTACATGTTTACTCCCCTCCTCGAAGTGCATTCCCATGATGTAATTTCTGACCTCTATGTGTATTCCAAAAGAATCATGCATATCTGAAAATTTGGAGCTAACAAACACAAATAAGAGAAAATGTGATGTTTGTCTTTCAGGGCCCGAGTTAACAAACTCAGGATGATTGCTTTTAGACCCACCTGCTTCATAATTTCTTGTAGCTGAATGATACTGCATTATAAATGTACTGCGTTTTCTCTGTCCATCTGTTGTGCTTCAATGTGCTGTATACGCCACCAGGGAGGAGAGTCATCCTCAACCCTCCCCAGCTGCTCACCTTGTGAGCTCCAACTGTGGCAGGCAGGGCGTGTCTGCTGGGCAAACAATAGAATGAACATCATTGGAAGAACTCACCACTTTCTGATTGGGTTTAAGGACCATTTCACAGTCTGGAAGCTATGCCTGGCACCATTATCTGGGCTGAGAACCTGTGACTAGACAGGTCATAGGCACTAGAGGAGAACCCTATACCATTACTGTGCTAAATAGACTCCTGTTATACCTTAGGTGATTGCATCACTCAACCCCCACCAGAGACACTGCTTTTTTCAGTTGATGGTGATTAACAGAGATACAACTGACAAATGGGAAGAAAATAAGTGACTATAAAATGCTCAACATGGGACATCTATATCACATCTCCTCCTCCCAACACTCAGGGATCATTGGGAAGAGAGAGTGCAGAAAGATTGTAAGAGCCAGAGGTGGTACATGACTAAAAGGACACAGTGTTTTATAGAGAATCCATTTAATGTCATTTAATTCCACAATGTTTACACTTGAGCATAGAACCACCCCTTGTGGAGCTCCTGGTGTGCTCTTGCCTGTGTTTCACTGGTTCAAGAGCATCACTCTTGATCATCCTGCTTAGAAGCCTAGAACTGCTTTGCTCTCTATTTCCCTTCTTCTTCCTCTGGGATAAAGATAAAGCAGAGCATAGCAATTGCAGCAGCATAATGTGACCTACACAATCTCACATCAGACAAAAAAAAAAATCCAAGCATGGAGAGGAGAGGAAGTCATGTAGTCAATACCCCTCGCTGAGGAGCTATTGGGTATATTGGTAATGGCTGAGAAAGGGAGAATCAGTCTTTTTAAAGGTATGACTCCTGATCTGTGGACCACACTCCAGGAAAAGGTCACATATCCGAGGGTATATGGGCTGCACAAATTGTACTTGATGGGTTTAAAAGAAGATAAATCATGTTAAGTGGGTAGGGGAGGGCATGGATATGGGGAAGGGGTAATAATGATCAAGATACAGTTTATGAGATTCTCCAAGAGTTAATGAATGTAAAGGGATGAGGAAAACAAGTATAGAAATTGGTAAGAGAAATATGGGAGTAACATTGATTTTCCAAGTCTTCTCTATTATCTTTGTAACAATCTCATGCCTAAAATAAGCCACCTTGCTCATGTGATGTTCAGTTTTGAGGAACAATTCTCTCTCTCTTCCTCTCCTCCACATGTATTCCTAATATTTCTTTGTAATCATGAAGTTGTTCTTGTAAATATTTTCCTGTGTTCATTACTCTTAGTCCTCCTCCTCCTCCTTACACACAGCCCTATGATGACTAGCATCTGAGAGCTCACTTCCCAAGGGACATTCCCCAAGATGACCTGAAAATACAGCACAGAGGAAGAAGGAAGGGGAATAGAGAGCAAAGCAGCTGAAGACTCCCAAGCAGGATGTTCCAGAGTGATGCTCTCGGACCAGGGAAACACAGGCAAGAGCACACCAGGAGCTCTGCAAGGGGTGGTCCCATGCCCAAGTGTAAGCATCGTGGAATTAAATGACAACAGGATATGGAAATCTAGAATTGTGATTCTTTTCACCTGAAGGCTTGAAAATCAGGTTGGAAAGGGAGATTTTGATCTAATAAAAAAATTATGATCACACAGGAGAAGAGACCCTTATGGGTAAAACTCGGATGGTTTTGCTAGAGAGAATAAGTCATAAAGATGAGCTTGAGTGGCCCCATGAAAACCGAACAACTTGAAAAGGTCAAAAAATGTAGGGAGATTATTTTCTGAGCTAAGTCAAAATGGTCAGATTGCTATGAGACAAAGTTGTTAAGGACATTCCATGTTATTCCTAATTAATTGTTCTGTAGTTTTTCTGACGCACAGTCTAAGCCTTAAAGCGTCAAAGAAAACACTAGAGTTTTCTAGAGAAACTGCTTTCTTTTCATCCTACATCTTAAAATGTTGCTAATTTTCTGCCACAAACCCTTTCCTTGGTTTTGTGAATGGAAGGCTGACTCCTGTGTCACTAACACACCTCCTGTGCCAGAGGAGCCTTGGGCTTCTTCTGAAAAGAAGACAGTCCATTTCCCAGTCCTTCGGCTTCAAAGATTTCATTTCAATCAAAGGATAGCCTAAATATGGAACACAAGCCTTTTTTTTTTTTTTTTTTTTTTTTTTTGTCTGTCAAAGTGAAAAATGGCTGGGTGGGAATTCTAATTATGTGGAACATGTGGAACATGCTGGGCATGGTCTTCCTGTCCAAGAAAGTTGGTGTAACCACTGTCCTTGAAGCAAATAAAGCAATGCTATGGTGACTAGAGAGGCAGCCGAGCTGGCTCTGCACTAGCCCCTCCACCTACCGCCTGCGCAGCACGGGGTTCTATACATTTAGGGAATAGTTTCTGTATCATTTCACTGGGAAGTTGTTCTGTTTGGTACGGCAGACTCAGTTACAGTTACTGTTATAGACTTTCATTTCATTTTCTGATTAATAAACTGACACTTAAAAAAAGCCATGTAACAAATTAGAAGTCAAGATCTAGACTCTGTGTTTCCTGCATTCCTGATCAGTGTATATTTACTAGACTGTGGTGCTTTTTCTAATAAGGCCTACTTTATAAGTTTTTATTTGTTTAATAATTTTCTTTCTGTACAAAGCCACTCCTTTCTATTTTGCATAGATCAATGTCATTGGCTTTTGTGGCTTTCATAGGATTTGTCTCACGAAGTCAACTACGACTTTTGTATCTTTATGAGAACTCTGACTCCCTTTTGATTCAGTGAGATCCACTTTGGAATTTTACGATGTACAAAATGGATTTAAGAGACTAAAAAAAATTATTAAAAATCTAAGCCATTTCTCCCTTTCTACTCTAAAAATATGGGTTTATTATTTGTTAGCACTGACAGCTTCCCAGTGAGGTAAGGGGGTCAGGGACACTGTTAACTGCGTGTTTTTAAATCGGCTACACACAGAGGAAATAACTTGCCCAAGGACATGGTGACTCAGTCATTGGGATGAAAACAGCCCTTATTTTTTGAGTTTCAATACACACTAAGACCATGATCCAGATGGGTTATGGGATTAGAGCCCTTCACAAACAAGCACATATTAGTCAGACATGGAAATAATTATGTCCCTTTCACAGTTTGAACAGAAAGTGAACTCTCAAAGACACTGGCCACAGGGAAAGATTCTCCAAGACATTTTTTATTCTTTTTCTTTGTAAGTCACAGATGGCTAGTCTGAACACCGGGTATGGGAAAAACAAAGCAAAGCAAAGCAAGACAAAACAAAACACCCTTTCTCGTCTTTTCTCCCCGGCCTGGCTTCACGTAGCACCCTTCATCACACCCCTGTGGGAAGAAGGATTACACTTTCTACTATTCTCTAGAGTAGATTTTGTTCTTTTAAAATAAACAAACACTTGAAGACCTTTTTTTTTTCCCTTCTAATATTAGCTTTGGTCTTGAATCAGAATTGATTTGGCATTGAGTAACCAGAATGGACAGACTCTCTTCTGATGCCCAGTAATGGAGAGTCTCTCTTGAGACAATGTCCTAGAATTATCATTAAATATGATGAATCAAAAGAAGGATTAATTTTTACCAAGAAAAATAATGACATGAGATAACTGTTTATCATCCCCCTGGGCCAGTCACTTACTGATGCCAGAGGGGTCAGCTGCCTACATTCCTATTTTCCCAAATTAGACTGGTGATGCTCATGAGTCTCGTTGTGCAATAATAAATTTACTTTCCTTGGGAACTGAAGAACAGCTTCGTTTTTAAACTCACACAAAGATTTTACACAATGCTAAGTAAAGGCCTTCTTCTCCCTGTTCTTATAAATTACATTATTTTTGCTTCTACAGGAAGGAAGTCTTAGTCTTCAGAAATCTACTTACCTTTTCATGGGTTGTAGCAGTGTTGGATTGATTGACAGGTTAGTTAACTTGCTGAGAAGACTCTTTGGTGTTTTTTCTCCCTTTTATAACATCGTTGTTTTTATTTTTATCTCGTAGATAATGGGTCAGAACCCACCATATCCATACAATGGATACAACTCAGCAATACAAACAGTATTGAAACTAGCATGCTGATAGCGTTCTCTTTCTAGTAATCTGGGGAGTACACTAAGGTGGGAGAGATGAGTAGTCCTGCCTTAGCTGGCAGGGTTAATGGAGTCAAAATGACACAGCTAAAGAGGATTTAAGAAATAAGCATATTCATTAGTTTTGGACACTAGGACATGCAAGAGCAAGGGGTTACGATAAGGTATATTTCATTTTATCTTCACTTAGCTGGCCATCATCTCACTGTATCAATAACCTTGTTTGCATGTGAAAGTAAAGAGATCATTATTCTCTTTCTCTTTAAAAATATTCATTGGCATGTAACCACTGTAAGGATATGTTCCATGCATGCATATGGCATGTTTGATCACATTTATTCCCTTTTCCTTTTTGTCCCTTGTCCCTCCCTTCTATTTTCTTCTTTTTATTAATAGTCTCCTTATATTCCATGTGTTTTCCCCTAGATTCCACATACAATGAAAAATGTGATATTTGCTTTTCTGTGTGTAGCTTCATTCAGTTCACATGGCGATCTTCAGTTACAACCATTTTCTTGAAGACTTTTACTTAATGAACCATTTAATAAAGACCATTTAATTATTCTTTATGGGTAAACAACACTCGTGTGTGTGTGTGTGTGTGTGTGTGTGTGTGTGTGTATGTGTGTGTGTGTATGTGTGTGTGTGTGTGTTTGTGTGTGTGTGTGTGTGTGTGTGTGTGTGTGTACACCTCATCCTATCCATCTTATCATGGTCAGATTCAGAACTTGGCAATTGTGATACTTCTGTGATAAACAAGCCGGGTTGTATGCTGATTGATAATTCCTTGTTATACACTGATGGCTCTGTGGGTGCACACTTAGCAGTAGCATGGCTATATCTGATGGGCGTTCTAGTTTGTGATATACAAATCTTCTATTTTCTTGTTCGTATTTTATTGCTTGTATTGCAATACTAGTTTGGTTTCTATTGCTGTGATAGACCATGACAAAAGGAAACTTTGAGAGGAAGGGCTTATTTGGCTTATATCTACTGTTCATGGATCACAGTCCATTACTGAGAGACTTCATAGTAGGGACTAAAGGGGAAAAACTGAAGGAGACAACATGGGAGAACACTTAATGTCTTACTTTCTAGGGCTTGCTCAGCCTGCTTTTTTATACAACCCATGACCATCTGCCCAGGAGTGGCACCCTACATAGGTGGCTGGACTTTTCTTTATTAAACATTAATCAAGGAAGTATCCCACACTCTTCCCTACAGATCAATCTGATGTAGGGCATTTTCTACATTAAGGTTTCATATTCCCAGATGACCTAGGCTGTTTCAAGTTGTCAGGAAACAACAGCAGCGGCAGCAACAACAACAAAACTAATTGGCAAAGATAATAGAATAAACTAACTTGTTTTTCTGATTTTCTTAGTGCATAGGTATCCAATTTATGTTGTCTAGCTTTATCGCAGAAGTTCAACAGCTTACATTTTTGGAGGTACCTTTCTGGTCTCCCACATAAGATCATGTTATAAACAGGGCAAGTTTTATTTCTTTATTTGAATCTCAAATGGACTTTATAAATTTTTTCTTGGCTAATTGTCTTGACTAGCTTTTCCAGGATTATATTGAATAAAGTGGTCAGAGAAGACATTCTTTTGTTGGTCCTGATCATATGTAAAAATGATTTCAATTTTGTATCACCAAGTATCCTGTTAGTGCTGGGTTTGCCACATACTGTCTTTAGGTCTTTAATATGTTGAAGTGCACTCCTTATATACCTAATTTGTTCATAATTTTGAACGATTGTTATTGTATTAATTTACTCTTTGAAAATTTTAGACATGTATATGATGTATTCTGGTCACACCCTCCCTCTGTGCTCGTCTGTCCATTTCCCACCCTACCAACCATCGCCTCGGAAGGTTTATGTATTTTTGTTTTGGTTTTGCTTTGAGACCTGCTGGGAATAACCAGGGACAACCGTGTGGGCATGGGTGTGGAGCTGTCCACTGGGACTTGAGTGACTCACACATGGCAATGTCATTGAAGACAATGATTTTCCTCAGGCAAGGTTGGGCCCCACGTGCCTCTCCTCCATCTATGACAGGCTGTTTATGGACTCAGCTTTGTACAGATCCTATACAAATAAAACCCCCGTAGCTGCTGTGAGTTTATTAATCTCACGGCCATGTCCATAAGATAGTTGTGCCATCCTAGTTCTTGCCATCATCCTGGCTCTTAGTATTTCCTACTCCTTCTTCTTCGGTGTTCCCTACCCTTAGAGTGGATGACATATGTATTTTGGTTAAGGTCCAGCATGGTCAGTCACTTTCTCTTAGCTCCTTTACCAGTCATGGGTTTCTTTCATTAAGCAACGTTTGCAGCACAGAACAGCTTCTTTGATCAGTGATGAGGGCAGCACTACCCTATGGGTATAAACAACGTGTCCACTTAGCAAAGCAAGAGTAAGGAGTTTACGCCTAGTGCCTATGGCCTCCTCATCCATGGGCATTTGACCAAATCCACAATACTGGGTATGAATTCCTTCCTATGACTTCACGTTGGATACAATAACAGATTAGTTCATTGTTCCAATAGCAGTCAAACCACAATTATACCAGTAGGCTGTCTTGTCTGGCAAGGTAGTAATGTACCAACTTCTGGCACAGTGAATGCTAACCATCAGGCAAGAAGCTTCCAGCTCAGTTCTAGCATGGCTTCTATGTGTTCTGAAATCATATGTGGCACCTTCAGTTAGAGTCTTACTATTCAGTTCTGATAATAACTAAGGGCAATTACCATACCCTGCATAGTTTTAGGGACCTCTAAGGACTCCCTGACAAACAATTCACAGAGAACTATCCCATACCCATTGCTTTTGGGTATATGCTATTGCCTATGTATCAAGCATCTGCATCTATGCTTATGTGTATTCGTGTGTGTGTGTGTGTGTGTGTGTGTGTGTGTGTGTGAGTATTTCTGTATCATGGAGTACATGTGAAGGTCATAGGACAGCTCAGGTACTGATTTTTGTCTGTCTATACATTTGAGATAACGTATCTTTGTTGTTAGCCATTGCATATGGCAATCTAGCTAGTCTGAGTTTTCAAGGTTTCTCCTGTCTCTACCATCCATCCCATTATAGGAGCACTAGGGTAACAGATGTGTATGCTAGTTGTGGGGGATTTGAACTCACTCCTAAGGAACAGGGACACTGGTGGTGGTTCCCCATTTAGCTCTGTGGGAAGACGATGGAAGTATGGTGGAGGAAGGATGCCATCGTCGCTTTGAAGTTGTATAGTCTACTATTTGTTCTCTCCGCTTACTGTGTGCAGATACAATGCACTGTTGCTGTTGTGCTTTTCTTGGCATGAGCGATTGCATCCCTTCTGAAAACAAACGTCTCTCCCTTGTAAGCAATCTATGGTCATTTAGCACAGTAACAGAGAAGTAACTTGAAGAGAATGTGTATTACCTCCTTTGAGGATCAGAGGACATTGTTAAAGAGGAGACAAAAAGAATATAAGAGCCAGAGGATAAGGAGGAGTTCTGTGGAAAGTTGTCTTATGAACATGGCATGTCCATTGTGCTTAGGAACTTACATCACCTATGGTTATCCATACAGCACCTGCATAAATTAAGTCTGTCAACATTCTCTTCTCTAATGGATCAAGAAAAGCTCATAAGATGCCCACTCTGGCCTGAGGAGCTATTGGTTGTTAATTTCTGAGAGAGGGAAATTTTGTTTTTGGAGGTATAACCACTGATAAATTGCCCATGCTTTGGTAAATAATTCCCAACTCAAATATCCCCTGATACCCTTACTAAAGTCAATGGGTGCCAAAACAAACAAAACAAGCAAAAAACAGAAACAAACAAACAAACAAACAAGAAAACAAACCCAGAAAATATGTGAGTTGTTTGATTCATGGTAAAGTTTTCTATTTCTTTGACAAATCACTAATATAGGTAATATATTTTTCCCAGCTTTATTGTTTTCTATAGTTCATTGGGCTCCTTGAAGATGATTATTTTGAATTCTTTGGCAAGCAATCTATAGAGCATCTTTTCTTTGTGTTCAGCCAGAAAATTTTATTTTGTTATTTTGTTGGTTTGGTATTTCTTCGATTCTTTATGTTACTTGAAGACTTGTGTCACACTGTTTGCATATGAAGAATTTACTAACTGGTTTGGTGAGAGAAACAGCTTCACAAATGAGCTCTGCTATCATTCTGCTAGGCTTTCTTTGTGGGTACACATGCTCTACTTTGGGACTGTGTATTATCCTTTAATCCCCCAAATTCAGGATTGGTTTTATGTATTATTTTCCCTAAGGTTAGTGTCCTAAAAACTTCTCTCAAACCAGCGTAGTTAAGCTGTCTACTAACATCTGTACTTTCTGTAGATATCCATGTTCTATCTGTGAGGAATGTGGGCCATGTATAGGTATATAAAATTTACTAATCATTAATGGGAGTAGATATAAAAGAGGTAGCTTCAAATCCTAAGGTTTGCTGGTTGTCTTTATGGATATCTTAGAGCTTTTATTGCTTCAACAAAACACCATGACTAAAAAGGAAGTTGGAGAAGGAAGCGTTTATTTGGCTTATACTTCCACATTACTGTTGACCACTGCAGTAAGTGGTCAACAGTAATGTGGAAACTCAAGCAGGGCTGGTACCTGAAGACAGGAGCTGTTGCAGAAGCCATGGGTGGCTGGTGGTGGTGGTGGTGGTGGTGGTAGTTATGCTTATTGGTTTATTCATCATGGCTTGATCAGCCTTCTTTATTATAAAACTCAGGAACACCAGCCCAAGGATGTAACCACCAACAATAGGCTGGGACATCTCCTATTGTTCACCAAGTGAGAAAATGTGTTACTTCTGGATTTCACGGAGGCATTTCCTCAACTGAGTTTCCTCCCTTTCTGAAAACTCTAGCTTATGTTCAATTGACACAAAACCACCCATCATAATGATTAAGACCAATTTTTGTTGATTTGTTTTATGTGTTGATATTTACTATAGCAACTGTATATGGCTACTCATTGTTGGTTTTTTACCCTTCGAAGTATATTGAAGTCATAAGGGCAAGACCTGTACACATGAAATTATTTGTAAACAGAGTTCTTGTAGATAAGACAGGATGAAGACTGTGTCTTTATGAAAAGGGGATGTAGACACAGATATGTATTTGTGCATAAGAATATAAAGTGCAGACTGGAGTCATGTTACCATTATCCCTGAAATCCACAGTAAGTTCTGGAACCCATCTTCCTCTCGTGTTTTCAATGGAGAATGACCCTGTTGACACCTTGCTCTAGATGTTTCAGCCTCTATATTCTGAGACAATAAATTTTCATTGTTTAAAGCCACTGAGTTGTAGTAGTTTGTGACCACAGTAGAGGAAAGCTAATGCAGGGATATTGTTTAGGAATACGCACTTTTCATAGCTTGTACCCTACTGTGATCTGAACCTATGTTTTTCACAGCCCATATGCTGGATAATGAATTTCCAAGGCAGTAGAATTGGGATTTGAGGAGAGGACAAGATCATAGGGCCCATCCTTCTCAATGCCTTTTCTAATGTGAGCACACTTATTCTCAGAAGGGAAGGCTATTGGAGAGAGCTGGCCCTCAGGGTTCTTCTCTTTAGCTTTTCTACACAAGGTCATGAAGCACTCACAAGTACAGAGACTCTAGTCTTGAATCTCCAGCCTGCAAACCACAGAATAAATAGTTTTCTTTCCTTTTAAAATTCTCTAGCACCAGCTCTTCTATAACAGAAAGGGAAGGGAGGCAAAGGCATTTCCCTTGAACATCTGGCTTTGAAAGTTCACTATTAGAAGATGTTAAAACAAAATCCTAAGAGAACACACACTGTCTAGGCCACATCCCTGCAGGCGATTATTCCGGACAGAGAAATTAAGGAGATACTTAAGCTGATAAATGTGTGGAAACCTTTAGCCTCAGACACACATCTATATTTGATGCCTGTGGCCTGGGGCATTTACATGTAACTGAAGAGTTGTACAGCTCTGTTGAGCTCAGATTTGCCTGGCAGATACCTGACACTCATTCGTTTATATTCCCTTAAATCTTAGTATATTAAATGTGCCAGCATTCAAAGGAAAAAAGAACTATGAGGAAAATCTGTCTGGAAATAGGTAATTAAAATACTCTTTTTTGAGTATTACAGCAATTTCATCTATTCATATCCAACTGAAAAATTGTCTTCATAGTGACTAGACAACCCAGAGGCTGTGCCGTTTGACATTGGACATATTTTCCCCTCCCGTTGTAATTGCATGCTGGACAGTGCGTGGGCCCTAATTTTGTGTCTGTGTTTTTTCCTCTGGGTGAAACTTTTCTTAACAAAGAGCAAAGATTGCAATGTTGCTATTTGGATGAGTTTGGAAACACTCTTGTGAATAGAGGAGTGGAAAGAAGCTTCTAGGATTTCTAGTGTGATGTGTGGCTGCAGTTGACAGCACAGCTTGCTTTAACATGACTAATAGCAGCTTGACTAGATTGTATATTTATCAGGCTGAAAATGCCCCTGGCCTTTGAGATGCAGCTGGCAGTGGATTTTATGTTTCAAGTGAAGCAAATCTGAAGAGAGAAGAGGCCTGATGAACTCCTCATTCAACAAGGCATTGAAGCCAGCGGTTGGTGTTTGCTTCTGAACCAGCAAGATATGAGTCATAATTTTATAACAACAACAAAATCCTTAAGCATATGAGTTTTTTTGCAGGGCCAGCATGTAGCTTAGCGACTATCTAAAGAAGTTGGGTTAAGTCAGAAGCAATGGTGTCATATCCACAGAAACCATCTACTAGACTATGGTGACGTGGGCCTGTGCCTTTGATCATTAAAGATTTGAGGATCATCCTTGCATAAAAGAAAGAATCCACAGCAATAGATGCATTCTCCAAAAGAGGAAGAATGGATATTTAAGGATGGGGATCGCTGGGTATGGAAGTGCATTCCTGCAATCCTGACAGGAGCAAGGCTTAGGGTTTCCAATGTAGTCTTGAAAGCCAATTTTGGCTGGATAGTCAGATATTGTGTTGAAAACACAAGAGAGTGTAGACAAAGGTTCTAGTCTTGTGAGAAGTCCATATCATGCAAAGGCAGTGACAGGAGCAGGATAGTCACAAGAGGAAGGACAAAAAAATGTGGAAACACTTTGTGGGGTTCACATACTCTTTCATAGTGAGCACAGTAAAGGCTGTATGATCTGCAAGAAGGGAGCTTCAATGCAGCCCCAGCAAACAGTAGCGAGCTCTGGCTGTGGAGGATGTGAATCCATGGAGGCACAGCTGAAGCAGACTGTGTTGAAAAATAAAGGAACAGTGAAGAGCCAAGGCCATTGGTCTGTGCTACTCAATTAGGGCCATTTTAAAACATTTTTGTGCCAAAACCAACAACAACAACAACAAAACAAAACAAAACAAAAAGTGGAAACAAAATCATTCTGTGTTGACTTTCCATTTTGGCCAAAGAATGTCATACTTCTCTGCTAATGAAGTAAAAGGAACATTCTAGTTCCCTGACTCTTTTAGTTGCTCTTGCTGCAAGGTTGGTGGGTTGCATTGGAGGAAATCATATGAAAGCTGATCTCATTTAGATGTAGAATGTAGTCATCGTTGAAGTACAGAGAGGAAGCCACGATGGAATAGTTAACCAAAGGTTCCCTGTGCCAGCCACGGATGAGAGAACTTCTTCATAGCTCTTTCTGATCAGTGTCTGGGCTCGTCCCCATCTCTTCCCACTACTCTGAGAGTGTCCCCTTATGGTAGGTGCTTAACAAATATGTATTGAATGTAGTGTGGATGTGTTAGTGTGTAGGTAACCATTTGATTGTCTATGCTACTTTCTAAGCTTTAAGTGGGTCCTTCCTGGTGGTATTGGATGGTGAAGGCATGGGTGTGATATCATCAATTAGAAGGATGGACAATGAACACAGACACTGTACATATTGAAAAAAAAGGAAGACCAGGAATTTTATAAATTTTGGCCATTCTCCATTTGTATCTTGGTTTTGGTAAAATCTATTTTAAAGATGCTTTCATTTTACTTTTGTTACATTTATCTTAATGACATTAATAATTAATAAGCATTGCCTTTTAATTTCATATTTTGGAAGCCTTAGTATTTTTCTTACTCAGTCTTCTCTATTGTGAGTTTGCTTTTTGCTTTCTGCCCGTGGCATCCTTCTTTCTGATTCAGAATACAGATTTGCAAAGGAAAAGTTTAGTTAGGATGGTGATTGTACCTTAAATAGTGATTATTTTTAATAAGGAAAACATGGTAGGCCCCTTCAGACTGTAAATAGTACAGAGGAACAATATGAGCAAAAGTACTGACCCTGTATTTTCTTGGTCTCTCTTCTTGAATGGCTGAGCCTCTGCAATTCTATGGGCATATTTTTAAATTGTCTTCTAGTGCCTTTAGAGTTTTATCAATGAACACTTGAGTATTGGCCATTTTGGCTATTTAACTGTATGTTCTGAGATCCAATTTATTTTCTTTCAAAATGAGCCTGACTCTCCATCCTCTCTGTCAACAGATCAACAGATCAGACATGGCATTTGACCTCTTGTATTGCCTTCCCTTCTCTCTCCATGGTCCGCCTTCCTGTTAGAGTAACCCTTTCACCCCAGCCAGAGTTTATGAGCAAAACTGTACTTTCCCTGTCTTTTTATGCTTTCTTATATAACATTTTGTCAAAATATTGGTAATGGATGTGCAATGGATTTTGTCAAAATATTGGTAATGGATGGTTTCAGATTTCATATGATTTTCTTCAATTCAACCTACCAACCTTGCAGCAAGAGCAACTAGAGTCAGGGAACTAGAATGTTCCTTTTACTTCATTAGCAGAGAAGTATGACATACTTGGGGCAAAATGGAAAGTCAACACAGGATGATTTTGTTTCTACTTTGCTTCATCCAGTGTGTATGAAATAGCATTATACATTTGCAAGTGGTTCCAAGTAGCTAATAGATTGTTATTTTGTATAATGAACCTATTTTTAAAATATTTAAATCATCTTGTATTCGTCTCCATTTTAGTGAATTATTTTAAATATCTCTCCTTTTCTTTCCCATTTTCCTTAGCTCCTATGTTAGTCTGTCTCAGTTTAAATAAAGTCTTGATGATTGCTTTTCCAGACCTCTGACTTTGCTTTCTAAAGCACCACTTCTGGAGATATGTATTGACACTCTGAAAAATGTCGACTTGACAACTATCTTACAAGAGTTGTGTTGGTTTCAGATTTCTCATTTTTTATGCAGTAGATTCATAGGTGTGATGGCAGCTGATTACTACAAATGGGATATCCCTCTTAACAATACAATCCTCAAGCTTTTGTTCTTGCCTCTGCTACATTTATAAGTTCTGATTCAAGTGGTAGCGCTCATTTCATTATGTTTTATTATCTCCTTATTTGCCTTTTTAAATACCCCACTGCTTTCTTTCTATTCTGACTGTTTTCAAATTATTATATAATTTATCATAAGGGGACTGTGAAGCCTTTACATTGTATTCTGTATCTATGGCCATGCTTAGATTCCTCAATTTTTTACTTAATTATCAAAATGTAATACAAATTACTGTTTTTTTTTTATAAGGAAGGTTTTACTTTGTTGCCTTGGCTGGCCCTGAACTCCTGCACTCAGTAACCTTCCTGCCTCAGTCTCCCAAGTAGTGGCTATTGAAGGCTCATATGTAAGTGCCCCCTTGATGGTTTTGAATTATTTCTTTTCTGTTCAGTGTCATTCCTCAGGTACCATTCACAATTTATTTTTTGGGACAGGGTCTTTTATTATCCTACAGCTCACCAGATAGTCAAGGCCTGGTGGACAGTGAGTACCTGTTGACCTACCTCTCTTCTTCACCAGCAGGGGTATTACAAGCACATTCTATCATGCCTGGACTTTTCTCACATGGATTCTGTGTGCCAAAACCAGATCTTGGTGCTTATAAGGCAACTGCTTTACAGGCCGAACTCTCTTTGTAGTCCTGGACCCAATATTATTCTAAGTATATATCTACAAGCTTTAAAAGAGGAAAATAGGAAGAAGAAATAACAATAATCAGGCATATTCCTGCCATGCAGGAGTGAAGATGGCAGACAATAACAAACAGGGATTGGGTGCCCTAGAAATGGATCGCCTCTGTGAGCTCAGAATGGAGGCTTCCTGTACAGTTGAAGTCTCTTCCTTCTGAATGCGTAGTTTATCAGGATCGGATTTGAGATTCTGACTAATTCCAAATATCAGTTCTGAGGCTCGTGTTCAAGAGTTAAGTGGGATACAATTAGACCTATACAATGAATGCTATGGGAAACTGGAGGGATGAGGTCAGTATTAACATAAGCTAATACCACTCATGCCTCAGGGTCAGCACACTCTTCTTCTGCAAGTCCATTTCCAGAATTTATCACCAAATTCTTCACTGTCATCTATAGAAGGTTGTCAGTTTTTCTGATATATAACACACTCAACCCGCCTGCTCTTTCTGACTTGTAGATGTGCCTGCTTCCGTGTGTGCTGGCATTCTTGTTGTGACGCTGACCTAGCCCTCCCTGTTCTAGCTACTTTTGCTATTAGGTCACTCTATGCCTATTTAATTCCCACTCCTAATTGTATCATTGGTTTCCCACACAGGACACACAGTGTGGCCATTTTAGTAATACTTTATTGCTATTGTGTAGTTATGTAGGCCACTTTTTAGTATGAATGCCTAGTTTCTTTCATCACTGTAATTACTAATGTCAACATGTTTTATCCTTAAATTCTCCTTATGACTATTAATGAATAAAGTGGAAATGTAAGAACAGTCACACACAAAAAAATTTCACCTTTCACCCTTCATATGCATGCACAGTGTCTTCAGAGGCCAGAAGAGGTCTTTGGCTTTCTCCAGAAGAGGTCTTTGGCTTTCTCCAGAAGAAGTCTTTGGCTTTCTCCAGAACTGGAGTGGTAGACTGTTGTTAGATGGAATGTGGTGTGGACGTGTGGAATCAAGTGCAGGAAGTGCAGGTCATCTGCAAAAGCAGCCAGTGCTCATAATCTCTGAGGCAACTTTCCACCCTCCACTGATAATTTTTCTTGTCTTCTTTTCTTTTTTGTTTAAAAATAATTTTATTTTATTTTACTTATTTACTTTGCATTCTACTCTCTGCCCCCTCCTAGTCACCCTTTTCTACAATCTTTACCCCCACTCCTACCCCTTTCCTTTGAGAGGGTGGGGGTCCTCTGGGTATCCCTGCCCTGGCACTTCAAGTCTCTTTGAGGCTAGGTGCTTCCTCTCCCACTGAGACCAGACAAGGCAGCCCAGCTAGTAGAACATAGCCCATGTACCAGGAACGGCTTTTCAGGATAGCTCCTGTTCTAGTTGTTCTGGACCCACATGGATGTCAAGCTATGCATCTGCTGTATATTAGCTAGGAGGCCTAGGTCCTGTACATGTATGTTCTTTGGTTGGCGGTTCAAACTCTTAGAGCTCCAGGGGTCCATGTTAGTTGACTCTGTCTGTTGGTCTTCCTGTGGAGTGCCTATCCCTCTTTGGGCCTGACATCCTTCCTTCTATTCTTCCATAAGAGTTCTCAAGCTCCACCTACTGTTTGGCTGTCGGTGTCTGTGTATGTCTAAATCAGCTGTTGGATGGAGCCCCTGAGAGGACAGCATGCTCCTGTTGGCAAGAATAACAGCGTATCATTAACAGTGTTAGGCAGCACTTGGGAGGCAGAGGCAGTCAGATTTCTGAGTTCGAGGTCAGCCTGGTCTACAGAATGAGTTCCAGGACAGCCAGGACTACACAGAGAAACCCTGTCTCGGAAAACCAAAAAACAAACAAACAAACAAACAAACAAACAAACAAAAAACCAGTGTTAGGGATTGGTGCTTGTCCATGGGATGGGTCTCAAGTTGGGTTGGCTGTTGGTTGGCCACTCCCCCATCTGTGCTCCTTCCCCCATGCCTACAGTACTTGTAGACAGGATACATTTTGAATTGAAAGCTCTGTGGGTTGGTTGATGTCTCTTTCTCATCAGTGGGGTTCCTGTCTGGCTAAAGGAGGTGGCCTCTTCAAGTCCCATATCCCCAAATCTAGTAAATCTCAGCTAAGGTCATCCCTACTGATTCTTGGGTGCCTCCCTTATCCCAGGTCTCTGTCTTGTCCTGGAGATGATGCCCAGTTCCTCACCTCCATCAGTCGCAGACTTCCATTCATTTTTCAGAGCCATCTAGCCATCTCTCCTGCCCTCCCCCACACCTATTCCTGAATCTCCCGTTTGTTTCCCCATCCCCCCTTCCTCCCAGTTCCCTCCTTCTATCTGCCTCTTATGACTGCTTTATTCACCCATTCTAAGTGAGATTAAAGCTTCCTCACTAGAGCTTGGGTCTTTCTTCTTGTTTAGCTTCTTTGGATCTGTGTAGTACAACATGTTACTTGTATTTTATGGCTCATAAAATACCATGCATGTCCTTTTTGGGGCTGGGTTACCTCACTCAGGATAATATTCTCAAGGTCTATTCATTTGCCTGCAAAATTCATGGTGTCTTGGATTTTAATACCTGGATAGTATTCCGTTGTATAGATATACCATGTATTCTTTATCCATTCTACGCCTGAAAAAGCTATTTTTAACTTCATATGGAAAAACATAAAACACAGGATATCCAAAACATTCCTAAACAATAAAAGTACTTTGGGAGGAATCACTATCCTTGACCTCAATCTGTAGTACTACAGAGCAATAGTGATAAAAAATGGCATGGTATTGGTACAGAAACAGATACATTAATCAATGTAATTGAATCAAAGATCCAGTAATAAACCCACATGCCCATGGACCCTTGGTTTTTGATAAAGAAGCCAAAACCATAAAATGGTGCTGAACTAACTGAATGACTACAGGTAAAAAAATGAAAATAGATCCATACTTATCACTCTGCAAAAACTCTAAGTCCAAGGGGGTCAGGGACCTCAACATAAAATCAGATACACTAAATATTATAGAAGAGAAAGTAGGAAATACCCTTGAATATACTGGTACAGGAGACAAGTTCCCAACCAGAACACCAGTGGTTCAGACTCTAAGATCAACAACTGTGTGTGTGTGTGTGTGTGTGTGTGTGTGTGTTTTGACACAGGGTTTGTCTGCCTTGAACTCAGAGATCTACCTGCCTCTGCCTCTCACATGCTGGGGTTAAAGGTGAGAGCCATCACTGCCCGTCTCAATTGTTGATTTTTAAGTTAAAATTTAATTCCATGGTAAAAGCATATCTTCAATACCTATTTTTCAAAATTATAGATGTTCTTTTCAGTGTCTTGGCAGTTGTAGTAACTTTCTGTTTTCTTTTACATCTGATGATAAATTGGCATAGCATAATATGTTTGACTTCTCAACATTTTTTCACAATTCTCTTGCTTTTTTTCCAAACTACTCTCAATAGTTTTCCCTGCAAAGGAACCATCTGATGCCAACTCTATTTGACTTCTGCAGGACTGCTTTTTAGATGGTTTTGTTTATTCCTCTAATCCCAATATCTTAACCCTTGGGTTTCTTTTCAATCATTTTCTGAGGAACCCTTTCAACTCTAGAGTCAATTTATGGCTGTGCCTACTTATTTTATCCTGGTCTTCTGCTTGTTTTGCATGTGAACTTTTGGATCTGTGTTCTCACTGTCCTCTACTGCACTCAGACTTACATCACCCTTACCCTTTACCTGTACAGTCAAACCTGCACAAACACAGCGGCGGTAGATTGGAAGATCGTTTCCTCCTCCTATTCATATTCATTCATACTGTATTTCTGCTAAGCTACCCTGGTGACCTTTAGATAGAGCTAAGCCTCTAAGGTGGACTTACATCTGACCTTTTCAAATTGCCGGTAGGGAGCCGCTGATGAGTCATAAACTCTATTTAAGTGATTGTTACATACATGAAATATTCTCAGGTGATATAAACAAATCTAAGCCAAGAGATTTTTTTATAGACAGTTACCTGCTGATACCTGGAGGACAAAACTCTAAAATGTCATATTTTGTTCTGTTTCTTCATGTTTTAAAAATTCCATTTTTAAATGAGATTGGAAAGATTATTTCTTGGCTGTGTGAGTAGTTCAATGAGTGCAGAATGAAGATCTCTCCTGGACATAGTAATTTTACTTTCATTGAAGTAGTGGGATATTTAGATACTATTTTATTTCTACTTTAATATATTCTGTGAGAAACTCTTTCCATAATGTCTGCATGAGTTTACATTTCCACTGGCAAAGGAAGAACCCTCTGTCTTCTCCCCATTTCGTTGCCAGCACCTCGACTTCTAATCCTTTCAAAAATAGCAAATCAAATGGCGGAAGGTAATATTCACTGTGGCTTTAACTTGCACATCCTTGATGACTGGTGTTGTTCAGTTGTTTTTTATATGCCTGTTGGACATGTATCTGTCTTCTTTTGATAAATGTCTGGTTAGTGTCAACTCTCCCCTTTTGCATAGAGCTAGGTTTCTTGTTTCTTTAATACATTTCTTTCTTGCAGAGAGGAGCTAAAGCCCTCTGGTCTCTGCAAGCACCAGGCATGCACACGGCACACAAATTTCCACAAACTATCCATACCTAGAAGAAATTGTCATTTTTGTCCTAAACAGAAAGATGTCTCAGGATACATATTTTTCCCATATTTATTACATATTTTAATATGCCCTTTCCCTCCTCTACAATCTGAGATAATTTAGTCTACGACTCTCAACAATGACTGGACTTAAGCTGATTGGTTCTACTGTGCTCATTTTTTTGATATCTCTTCTCTGTTTTCTGCATTCTTGGTTTCTTGCCATTGTTGTTGTTATTGTTGCTGCCGTGTACTTTTTTGCTCAAATCTGTTAGATCTTAATCTGATACTTTTATCTGTAAATCTCAATTTCTCCAATCCTACTTTGTTTTATCATATAAACCATGTCTCCCTCCTAAGGATTCTACACAGTTTACAAAAGTTGCTTTCATTTTTAATCATAATTAGTTTTCTATGTTTATTTATTTATTCTTTCAGGTCTCATAAGGTTGCTGTCTTGTCCGCAGGCTGTGACCTGCTCTCTCTGCACTTGGCATGTGTAGATTTTCAGATCTCTAGCCATAGGACCACATGACATGCAAAGTATCTCACCTAATTAGTTATGTAATGGGTCACTGCTGGCATAAGATGAACACTTGTGCTTTTTGTCTATTTCTTTGATGTTTATTATAATTTATCAGTATTGAAATTCATATTTTAGCTGATTCAGAAATTTGTTAGGACATTAATAGAGAAGCTTGGCTCCTTCTCCAGTAGAAAGAAAGAAACTGTGTCTTTGTAAACTGTAGCACAAAAATTATGTGTATTTCAAAGTCATTTGTAGTCTCACATCCTGGATAACAGGATCATTTTTTTTTTTAATGAAGTAAAGTACAAATGAAGCAGATGCTTGATTCTAAAAGAAGCTCTATTTTTCTTGTAGTTGAAGTTCCCTCACATATGAAGGTAATGGTCTTAATTTTTACCATATATATATATATATATATATATATATATGTATATATATATATACATATATATATATATATGTGCTAAATTTATGCTTATTATATGATGACAAAAAAAAAATCCAGAAACTATACCTAGAACTGGAGATGCAGACTTGTGCGCCGCACATTGACTGTTTTTAAATGTGAAATGTGAAATGATAGAGGGGGTTCACAGGCAGATTTTCTTGACAATCTCTTTTAGGATCAGTTGGTTGATCGGGCTTGGGAATGTTTCAATCAACCGTCTTGAGCAGCGCTGATCAAGGATATAACAAAGGGTCCTTTCCTTTTAGTTTCATTTTATGAAATTGCTATTAAAGTTATAGATCTTCCATCTAAGAGAGGCTTTCTGCAATCTACATAAAGAATTTGTCTAGTACTTAAATGCAACAAAAGTGGTAAAAAAATTTCCTTCATGCCTTCATATCCTTGAATTCCCCTACATAATGAAACACTGGGGATTTAAAATTGCTTGATTGAGATATTTCTGGTAGGAGTTTTGGGACTACCTAAAATAAGGATAAGGTTTTATTGTCATATGTTTGGTTTTGTTTATATGTGCTATGTCAGGTTAATCATGCAGAAGATAGTAAATAGGTGTGTGGGGATTTTTCAATTTAAATTTCTTATTACTTGACATTTCAATGCACTGGCTATGATATCCTAAGGTTATGTAGTTTTCAATAGGCATTTATATTTTTATCATCCCCTTAATGTTAGTATGCTACAATTCATGACTACAGTTCGCCAAATTTTTTCTAGCTGTTGTCACTTGATATTAAGCTCTCCATTCAAGGCTATCTCTAAGAGACAAACATAAATTTTGAGTCACTGAGTGACTTAAGTCAAAATGAATTTTCTAGTCTTTAGGGAGATTTCTCTGGGTGGGGGGTAAAGAAAACTTTTCCCCTGTCAAATCAAAACATAGGGTACAAAGCCAAGTGTTATTATCAAGGATGATTTCACTCTGTATTTCATATGGCATATGCATTTAAAAATTGTCTGATCTCCAAAAGGCAATCTTAAATAAAAAATTATCAACCTTCTTTTTAGTAATCTCTCATGGCACTCACAGCCACTGTCATCTCTCCCTAAGTATTTGAGAATTTCTATGCTGTTGTCTATGATACGGATGTGGTAGTAGAGTCAGCCATGAAGATGGCAATCATATTGTTTTAGGAGTAAATAAATTACATTTTAGCATTTCCAGATAAGAATATGGTAACAGAAATTGAATACTTAATAATAGCAATCCCTAAAAACATGAGAGGGTTTAGTTCACATTTACTATTATGAAAGCCAAAGGACTTGATGAAACTGTGCTTCTTTTTCATCCATCTTCTGGAGAAAGGCCTGAGAAGAGTACGTAGAAAGCCATCCATTACATTTCTTTCTTTCTTTCTTTCTTTCTTTCTTTCTTTCTTTCTTTCTTTCTCTTTTTTTTATGGTGCCACACCATCATCAAATTAGTGTTTGGAGAATATAAGGACTGGTTTTCTAGAATTTTTTTTTTATACAAAAAGGAATTGAGTTTGACAATTAAATTACACAAATCAAGATTCATCAATTAATGTCTTGGCAAACTGGCCCAGGAGTATATTCTTTCTTTTTCTTTTCAGATTTTTATATGTGTGAGTACACTGTCTTTATCTTCAGATACCCTAGAAAAGTGCATCATATCCCATTATAGATGGTTATGAGCCACCATGTGGTTGCTGGGAATTGAACTCAAGACCTTTGGAAGAGAAATCAGCACTCCTAACCACTGAGTCATCTCTCCAGACCCAGTAGAAGAGGAGTATATTCTTAAAGAACTGATACAGGGCCTCCTTATATCAATTGAAATTTTGTGAAATATTTGTTTACTAATACTTTGATTAGTCTGGATTTTCAGGGGTATAGGATCTTGTATATGGAAAAAATTAGGTTTCATGCATATTCCAAAGATTAATTTCCTTTTCTTTTGTATCCAGAAGAATACTATGACTAATAAACAAGATCAAGAACAAAAACAGATGCAACTCAGCATCTTCCAAGCTGAGATGAGAAAATTTTACACCTATTGGGTCATTACTGATTCAAGGTAATTACTAGCCCCAGTTGGTGTGGACTAAGTAAAGCACCGTGACAACTGTTATTTTATTAGAAGAGTTAAAGGGATTCATATTTTATTGGAGTTGAGAAATATGAGTGCTTATAAGAAGCTGGCCAAGGAATCAGTTGAGTTTTCATCTACACTTGGGACAATGATATTTGTTGAACGTCTACATGAAGTAGAGAATGAGCCATCAGAAAGAAAAGTCAAAGATAGGCAGGAATAGACGACCATTGCTTTGTTACATCTCAGTTCATAAATAGAGCAGTTTCCCAAACAGTATTTACCCAAAGTAAAGACACGATGGCAGAGTGATTAGAAGCTTTAGAAAGCAATACGAATTTTATTCATTAGTGTTTTTAAAGAGGTGAAATAGATTCAGGATATACTCATTATTAATGCTCTTATTAGAATAGTAGGATTAAAAAAATTAACATTGTGACAACCTAGGATATTCTTAGCAGCAGCAGGAGTCTAGTCAGATAAGGAAAACTAGTTTACATTTCCTCCTAATTCTCACAGATCAGCACCACTCTTACCTCCTCTAAAACTGGAATTGTCGTCTGTCTTTAGCCTCAGCATCACACCCACCCACTTTAGGTGAAAGGAACCTTCGTGATGTAGTAATCCCTGCTTTCCTTTTATTCTGCAGCTAGATATTTTTGCACTACAGAACTTCATGTATCTGGAATCATCTACAAGAATCCTCTAAGGCTAATATAATAACATACTGCGTGCAGGTAGCTCAAACAATAGCAACTTATTTTCTCATATATCTTGACTTTGGAAGGCCAAGATCAAGGTGCTGCCAGGTTTGGATTCTCCCAGTGGATCCTACTTTGTTTGCAGAGAGACACTGCTTTGTTCATAGATGGCAAGCTTTTCACTATGAGCACAGATGAAGATTCCTGGATATGCATGCTCTTGTTTTGATACTCATCTTCTAAAGATACAGGATATTGGGTCAATACCAACACTTATGACCTTATTTTTTTTTTGGATTTGGTTTTTTTGAGACAGGGTTTCTCTGTGTAGTCCTGGCTGTCCTGGAACTCAACTCTGTAGACCAGGCTGGCCTTGAACTCAGAAATTCACCTGTCTCTGCCTCCCAAGTGCAGGGATTAAAGGCATGCGCCACCATCGCCCGCCTTATGACCTTATTATCAACTTATTCTACAACTTCTTTAAAGGACATATCTTTAGTTATGATCGTATTCTGAAGTAATTTGGTTTAGAAATTCATGCAATTTTGAGAAATAGACACAATTTAATATTATAATAGCGATTTTAATGGTCAAAATATTTTTGAAATACATCTGCTGGCTTTATAGTTTGTTCTTTTTACTGCTTACCACTATTTTATCACACACACACACACACACACACACTCACAATCATAACTTTTCTGTTCTACTAACAGACACCTTGGTTGTTTCTGGGTTTGTTATACACAAAGTAATTTGAATATTACCCTGCTAATCTTTTGTCCAAGATATGCAATCAATGTCTAAGCATGAAATAGCTCATTGGAGATATTTGCTTAATTTCATAAGAAGCTTCCCCCAAATTTCTCAATATTTGTAATACTCCCTACTCCCAACACTCTCTATTTTCAGTGTCAGTTTATGAGAATTGTAGTTGCTCCAAATTCTCAGTACCATTCAGTTTGGCCTGCTTTTATCATGTCACTCCGCACTGTGGATATCTCACTGTGGTTTTAATTTGCATTCTTCGCAGTGACTAATAGTGGAAGATGCCTCTGTACTAGACTCTAGGAAGCATTCTTGTGAAATCAATGTTCTCAGAGGGCCCTTCATCTGATTCCTCACGTTTCGCATTGTATTGGATGCTTTTGATCTCCCCGATGACTCCATGTGTGGCATGAACAAAGGCAGGTATCAATTATCCAAGGGTGTAGCCTTAAATTGAGAGAAAAAAGGCCTGAGTATGTGTATATGACTTCACATTTCTGCTTTTTGGTACTCCAAACAGCAAACATATGAGAAAAGGCAGAACTGTAATTAAAATCAGCCTAGATAACAACTGTAGAGGCAATTGGGAAATTGTGACATTAGATCTTATTGTACAGTATGATCCAATATGAATTCCAGATGGGTTAAAAATACTTTTAATCAAACGCATATTTATTTTTATAAAGTCAAATATTTCTTAGAAGTCTGTAATGGAAAAATCAGTTCTTTATGTCACCACTCTCTTTCTCTTCCTCGAGTTTTCTTAGCTACAGACATTCACCTTTGCAAAGCCAAACTGTGATTACTTTTAGTTTGGGGGTGCCTTCTTGTCTTCCATTTTAGATGTCATCTCTTGGTTTTCTGTTGTGGTAGAAAAAAACTCTTTTTACTTTTCTTAGCACACTTCTCAGTATTGTGATATTAGGACCTTGACAAGATTAAATCAGTACTTAAATTTTGAGAGTATACAAATATTATTCAGGCAACAGACACTAATATTGTAATACTTTCTTTTGTCATCCACCATTCAGTACATGTATTGGCTCAGGTCTCTTTAAATTTTGATGAAGCTATCACCAGATATCATAGGTAGATATTAAAGGCAGAAACTGGGCAAGGGTATGTTGAGCACTATTGCCTACTTGCTTAGAATCAGGGCTTAGGAAGCCCACAGTCCTGAGAAAGAATCTCAAGTGTACCCTAGCAATGTGGCCTTGGCAAAGTTATTGACGTTTCTAATATATTTCAAGCTCTTCAAATGAAAAATGAGGCATAAAGTTTCTTAGATACCTATTATAGGACAAGTCATAATATATGTAATTTCATTTAATCCTCATTTCAGATATTATTTTATCTTTATTTTGAAGAGAAGAAAATAGACATAAAGAAAGTAAAGCTTCCTAAATCCATGGTGCACAGCTAAAGTGGTTCAGCAAAACTGGGATTGAGAATAAAACAGAGAATGCATTTGAGGTGTTAGAGGATCAGATTGACATTTACATGAGGAGATACAAATGTTCTTCATGGCAATTGATATGGAGCCCACGCTCCTCAGTGACACTGGTTAGTATTAATTTTATGCAGTAGTTTTCCTCTTGGCATTGAGAAAGTATGATTTGAAATTTTAAGCTCAACTCTCATTTAATTTCATTTGCTTATTCAGAAACACAGGTACATTTCTAATTTCTAAGAAGCCACGTGTATTGAATAAATACAAGTTTCACAGTTAATGTTTGAGACAAACATAGGCAACTCCATATAGAAGTATCTTTAAAAATATGGGGAAACCTTAGAAGAGGCCTAAGTAGTAATTGCTATGCTGAATTGTAAAATCAAAGCAAACAGAATGTTGCTTAAGAGTTTGTGGCTAAAAGAACAAGTGGGAAATTTCCAGGCACGAGATACAATAAGCAAGACCAAAATTATCTACAAATTTAAAATATCTTTTGTTCTAGCTCAGAATTTAAAACTTAAGTAGTGACAATGTGTGCTCATTATTCTGCAGACTAAGGAAAGTTCAGAGCTATAATAACCCGAGGGCTGTTATTGCACACGGCTAAGATTTGGATTATTGACTACCTCCCCCTGGACTACTTGGGTTTAACATATCCACAGTATGGTTGAAGGGCAGAGAAAGAGATACATATAGAGACAGAGATGGAAACAGAGAAGACACAGACACACACAGAGAAACAGCATTAGATCGATCTATCTGTCTGTCTGCCTGTCTGTCTGTCTATAGGAAAAGTGAGAAAAAATATTGGGCAGGAGGTGTATTTCACATTGTTACTTAGACATGGAAGCTATAGAACACTATAAAAGTTTTTTTGTTCATTAGAAATAATCATGTTCAATGAGAGGGCAATTAGACTTCTCTGAATGGGGACTATCATGCTTCTAGAACAAAGTATGGAACTAGAAACAGTGCCCTGGCCATTGTTTTCTAGAAGGGAATGCAGAACAAGCAATAGTGTCGTGACTATTGTTTGATATCACTTGAGGTTGCTGTACCTATTTTTGTGTTTTACAGGGGAAAGAAAGAATCAGTCTGGTGATAGGTGTCTAGAGAGATGAACATAGATTGGATTATGTATCAGCTAGTCCATCCTAACAGAATTATAGTATATCAAGAGGAAGTATTAGAAATGGAGCAATATTAATATAATTAAAATTCATCCAAATAGTGCACATTTGAATGTAAGGGGGAGAAAAGTGGAAGCAGGAGCTACATATATGAGGCTGCCATTGTAACCTAGCAAAGAAGGAATGCTGCTGTGAACCAGAATCTGGGAAGGGCTGAAAGCAGGTTGGGGATATTTTAGAGGTAATAATTTATATTTATGGACTGAGAGGGGAGTCATAAGAAGACTGCTATTTTCAGTGACAAGGACAAGATGTGTTGGGAAAGATGACATCATACCATTTTTATATAAGGGAAAGGGTCAGGTATGGGATGGTATAGAGAGCAATAAATAGTTTTATGCATGACAAGCAGTGAGATACATGGTAGTCACTAATGGAAGATCGAACCAAGCAATATGATGACGTCAGTTTCAATGTGTAAGGGACAGAATGAGTTGAGGTCATTCAGAGTTTCCATACATGTATTTACAAACAAACCTAAGCAGATTTAGTTTTAGGCTATATCGATGTGTATCATCTATCATCTATTTATCTCTCTATTTTTCTATCATATATCTATCTTCTTTGTGTCTTTGTTTCTTAGTTTCTTAGTTAGATTCTCCCTTTCTTTCTCTCTCTCTCTTTCTTTCTTTCTTTCTTTCTTTCTTTCTTTCTCTCTCTCTCTCTCTCTCTCTCTTTCTTTCTCTCTTTCTTTCTTTCTTTCTTTCTTCCTTTTTTCTATCTACCTATATATATGACAATAATAATTACAGAAGAGCTGATTAAATTAGGAGGAGTGACATGGAAGGAATTGGAGAGGGGCAGGTAAGGAGCAAATGTTGTAGATGCAGAGCTAATCTAAAAAATCCTCAAAAATATTGAACAATACAAAGAACTCAAGAAGTTAGACCCCAAAGAACCAAATAACCCTATTAAAAATGGGGTACGGAGCTAAACAAAGAATTTTCACCAGAAGAAATTCAGATGGCTGAGAAGCACCTTAAGAGATGTTCAACATCATTAGTCATCAGGGAAATGCGAATCAAAACAACCCTGAGATTCCACTTCACACCAGTCAGAATGGCTAAGATTAAAAACTCAGGAGACAACAGGTGCTGGCAAGGATGTAGAGAAAGAGGAACACTCCTCCACTGTTGGTGGGCTTGCAAGATGGTACAACCATTCTGGAAATCAGTCTGGCGGTTCCTCAGAAAATTGTGCATGACACTTCCAGAGGACCCTGTCATACCACTCCTAGGCATATACCCAGAGGATTCCCCTGCATAAAATAAAGACACATGTTCCACTATGTTCATAGCAGCCTTATTTATAATAGCCAGAAGTTGGAAGGAGCCCAGATGTCCCTCAAAGGAGGAATGGATACAGAAAATGTGGTATATTTATACAATGGAATATTACTCAGCAATTAAAAATAATGAATTCATGCAATTTGTAGGCAAATGGTTGGATCTGGAAAATATCATCCTAAGTGAGTTACCCAATCACAAAAGAATACACATGAAATGTAATCACTGATAAGTGGATATTAATGAACCCAGAAACTCTGAATACTCAAGGCACAATTAGCAAATGAAAAGATTCCCAAGAAGAAGGAAGGAGAGGACCCTAGTCCTGAAAAGACTGGATCCAGTTTTGTAGGAGAGTATCAGAACAGAGAAATGGTGGGGGGGTGATTGGGGAATAGGTGGGGGGAAAGAGGACTTATGGGACATATGGTGAGGGGGGAACTGGGAAAGCGGAAAGCCTTTGGAAGGTAAACAAAGAATACAGGAAAAAAAGCAGGCTGAGCAAGCTAGGGGAAGCAAGACAGTCAGTAACATCCCTCCACAGCCTCTGCATCAGCTCCTGCTTCCTGACCTGTTGGAGTTCCATTCCTGACTTCCTTTGCTGATCAACAGCAATATGGAAAGTATTAGCTGAAAAAACTTTCCTTCCCAACTTGCTTCTTGGTCATGATGTTTGTGCAAGAATGGAAACCCTGACTAAGATACCACTCTTGGGCATATACCCAAAACATGCCCCACCATACCACAGGGTCACATGTTCCACTATGTTCATAGCAGCCTTATTTGTGATATTCAGAAGATGGAAACAACCCAGATGCCCCACAACAGAAGAAGAGGGTTCTTCACTGGGGCAGAGAAGCAGCTGATCTGTTGCCCTGGCTGCAGTAGATCTCCTGGGAGGCCTTGAGATTGTTGGGTGTTCAGTGGAGCAGTCAAGCTGTTGTCCAACTGCTCTGGAGTGCATCTGATCCTCAACGGCTCTGAGTGCACTGGATCCTCAACTGTTCTTTGTGTAGAGGGTCCTCAACTGCTCTCAATGCAGCGGGTCCTCTAGGCTGGGTCAGGATATGGTGTGTCTTCACTGGAACAGACCAGGTAGGAGTCTGCCCCAGCAGAAAGGACTGGGCAGGAGGGGAGGAAGGGGACTGGTATTCAGAAGGACAGGGGTTTTGGTGGGCAATAGGTTCCAGGTCCACTGGGCTCCCAGAGGCAACTCTGGAGTCCCAGTATTCTAACAAGTCTTCAATCAGTCATCTCTCCTTAAGGCTGCTCAATGCTTTGGAAGCTGAATCCTAATACTCTCAAACTGTAATGTACAGAGTTCTATTTCAATATCTGCAAGTCTGAAATATAAACAGGTTAAAATTTCAGCATTCATATGTATATCTTAAATGCAGATTATAGTGGTATTATATTTTACTTTCTGTTAATGCTATTAACAGACAGCTAAAAGGTCAAGGTCAGAGTAATAAGAAAATATATCAACTTGTATTTGATAAACAAATAGTCTAAGGAAAATGTAATTTAATTAAAATAAGTCATTTTATTGGCTGTTCATTCTTCAACAATATTTCTATTAGCAAACAGACAGCCACCCAAAGTACTGTAAAGGGGATATTTAAAATTATGAAAACACATACCTGGACATACAAGACTTTACATGTCAGGGCTATATATTACATAAAAAATATTTCCCAAATATCATATAAATTTAAGATGTGTAAGCACTGCAGGTATTTTTTGGAAAAGGGTAATGAACCACTTTCATAAGACATGAAATGAATATGCACTTAGGAACTTTCGTATAAAGCAGTTAAGTCATTGCTTCAAAATAAACATGAAAACAGCACAAATTCACTACAAAGAAAGAATTTTAAGATAAGCTGAAAACATATTCAAATTGATTTTCCACAGGTAGTAAAGAAATCAATTAAAATCTTATTAGAGAGGAGAGACTCCTCCTGCCTGTTGGTTATGTGCAGCTTGAAGAACAACAATAGCAACCAACCAGACAACCCCAGAACTCCCAGGAACTAAACCATCAACCAAGGGGTACACATGGCTCTAGCTGCATATGTAGCAGAGGTTTGCCTTGTCATCAATGGGAGGAGAGGTCCTTGGTCCTATGAAGGCTCGATAGATGCCCCAGTGTAAGCACATCAAGGTGGGAGTGGGGTGGGTAGGAGAACACCCTCATAGAAGTAGGGGGGAGGATGGGATAGGGTCTATCCTGGAGAGGGGGAAACTGGGAAAGGGGATAACATTTGAAATGTAAATAAAGAATATATCCAAATTTTTAAAAAAGGAAAAAAGAAAAAGAAAAAAGGAAAAAAAGTGGAGCCTCCCAGGTTGTGGAAGGAGCTACATCTGATGGAGCTGGAGGGCACATCAACACAGTGAAGGCTTCTGATGAGATCCAAAACTAATTTGACAGGTAACATGTAAAGGGGGGGATTGTAGGCTGAATTTCCTCAGTTCAAATCATGAATGAATGACTTGAAAGATGCATTGAGAAAGGTACTATCAACAATTTCTGTTAGTATTTTTCTTTTTGTAACAATGTAAAGTTTATTATACAGTTAATAAAGTATATGTAATTATAGTCTATATAATTATAGTCAATCATGGAATTAGTTTGGTGACTTCTTTAGATTTTCTATGGAATAATTATGAAAATTAAATGGAAATAACTGTAAAACAGACTTCTTATTTCTATTAGTATGATTACTTAGTTAGGACTAAGAAGTTGGTCATTAGTATGTGTGTGTATGTGCAGAACAAAGCAATAAATAATGAAATAAATTAAATTAAACAATTAAATAAAATAAAAAATATTGAACAATAATTTAAAAAGTTGTACAGAATAAGAGAAATGGGAAAAGGAAAAAAGAAAAGTCAAATGAGTAGCAGTCCACATGAGGATCCTGAGTACTGTAGTATATGTTTCCCCAGAGTTCCATGTGGTAAGACCTGTTGTTCTATGTTCAGGGTGCTATTGGGAGGTGCTAGATCTTTGGAAGGGGGTCTTACAGGCAGAAATTAGCTCAATGGGGTTATAATATTAATGGGGGAATGTGGGACCCTAGCTGCTAACTTTTCTTTTCTTTTTTTTTCTTGATTCATGGCACGAGTGGTTTTGCAGCACACAAAAACCAATTGAATCTACTCATCATGGATGATAAGATTCAAAATTGTAAGACAAAATACATTTTTATGAGTTGTCTATTTCATGTTTTAAGTAATAGAAAGTACACCAACATTACCAAAAGATATGAGTTCAATAATAAATTACAAAGTTAGATTGATAGTCACTAGTCTCTGATTTTTTATTAATGAACTAAACCTCATTGACATCTATAAGAAATATTTTCTGAAAATGAAAAAAATTCTACAATAGGACCTTGAGTGATATTATTAACCAAGGATAATAACAACTACATGAAACCAAAGTTCTTCACACAATGTCTACAAGTTGTAAAAAGGAAAGCAAGAAAAAAAGTAGAGATCTATGGCTATAGCACTTGAGAAGATATAGCATACCATAAATGTTTAACTGCCCAAAAAAAAAAGCCCAGAACAAAACACCCCCCCAAAAAAAATACCCCTGAAGCTAACTCTAAGATAGAAAGTAAATGGGACTAATTCTGCATATAATGTGTGATGCCCGGTAAAGATTAAAAGTAAGTTTTGAAAAGAGACTGCCTTGTCCAGCAGAAGACTGCTTCCTACTAGCCATGCAAAATAGTTATAAGATCTCGGGACCTATAGAAATCTCCACAGCACCCCACTGTGTAGTACTGAAGGGATGTACTGGTCAATGAAATATGGGCAAACAATGAAAAATAAAACCAGACCAAAGGGGGCGGGGAGCACCAATTACTAAATGTAAGAAATAGCAGTTTTATAAATGTCATTGTTTATTAAATTGATTACATCTTATGCCAACAGAAGAGGGTGCTCTTCAGCTAAACAAACTGATAAGCCATTAACTGTCTCACAGCTATCCCACAAAGGTTCTTGCAGACTTAGATAAAGAAGTCAGGAGATATCTAAAGCCATTCAAGTTATCATATGATGCAGGTACAGAAGAATAAAATATTTATTGATGGAGATTTTTCTTAAAACACATAGAGGGCAAAAAAGCAAATTAAAAGTCATTAAATAAACATATGCACAAACATGTAAAATATTCCAATCAGGAACTCAAAATTTGAGAAAGAAGAGAGGCAAATAATGTGAGAACTAAGCAGACTTCCAGGAAGAACAGAGGAGAAAGAGTCATGCCAGGAATGAAGACAAAGATACCAGGTGACAGAGAGTAGAGAAACAATAGGAATTATAATTCAGGACATTAAGGAAGAGAATTAAAATAGCCAAATGCTGTCAATAAGATAAAAGAAAAAAAATCAGAAAGTAGTAGCTTCAGAAGACTGTCAAAAGATGATCTCACACACATGCAACTGGGATTCTCGAATAAGAAGTTGTGAAGCTCTAAATACTCGACACAATTAGCAAATCAAAAGATTCCCAAGAAGAAGGAAGGAAAGGACCCTGGTCCTGAAAAGACTGGATACAGATTTGTAGGAGAGCATCAGAACAGAGAAATGGGGGGGGGTGTGATTGGGGAATAGTTAGGGGAGAGAGGACTTATGGGACATATGGTGGGGGGGGACTGGGAAAGGGGAAAGCCTTTGGAATGTAAACAAAGAATATAGAAAATAAAGGAAAAAAAAGAAGTGGTGAAACAAAATTGCACTTTATAATAATTTTTAAAGACGTGTCAGAAATTTAGAACCTGAATCTGCACACGGAATTGACCTAGTAAAAATGAAAAAGAATTCACACTGAAGTCATCATTTTTGACATGATATGAAACAGCCAACTTTGAAGAAAAAATGCCTTCAAACAGAAGAGCAGCAAGTGTGAGTATGTATATTTTTGAATCCTCTGGAGCTTTGTAAATGCATGTTGGTTGATGAAACAGATCTGTAATACCAGCATGTAGATGACTGAGGTGGCAAACTGACAAACGTATGACTAGTTGGACTATAAGTCTGGGTATGACATAATCAAACCCTGTCCAAGAAATAAAACAATGTTTATGCTTATGGAAAATGAAATAACATTTAATAAAGAGACAAAAATCCTGAGTTTAAGTATCCAAATGGACTTTTGTCAAGATGATAATACAACCTGTATTGGTTGCTCTTCTCATTGCTTGGTTAGATTTCTGACAAATGGCACTTAGGGGAGAAGGGCTTGTTTTGTTTTACATTTTAAAGGGATCAGTTCCATCATGGTCAGGAAGGTTGCATAGCTGGTCACACTGCATTCGTGTTCAGTAGCAGAGAGAGACAGAGACAGAGACAGAGACAGAGACAAAGACAGAGAGACAGAGAGAGACAGAGAGAGACAGAGACAGAGAAGACAGAAAAAGAGATGAATATTGATATATTGATGCTCAGCCAGCTTTGTTCAGGCTGGAACCCCAGTCCATAAGATGCTGCCACCCTCATTCAGGGTGTGCCTTTCTTCTTCAGGTAACCTCTCCGAAAACACGCTCACAGACACATCAGAGGTGTGTCTCCTAAGTGATTCTAAATCCATTCAAGTAATGATAAAGATAAACCATAACATAACACAACACAAAACTGATTTACATAAGTGATTATATACTTTGTGCAGTACTCTATTCAATTATATATGAAGACTTCAAGAACAGCAAAGGCATATTAAACTACATAGTAACTGAAAACAAGTTGTGTATAGTGTGAGATAACACAAATGATTAAGCGTTTTGCTGATTTATTATTGGGCGGAACCATAGTTGATCTTGCAAATACGGAGTAGAAAATGGCAAAGAAAACCTCTGTGATTAAATTGAAAGGAAACATAAGGCCAGGGAATAAAATGCTTTCCTTCATTCTGAAAGGCTTGAATAATGCAAATAGGAAGCAACTAGTTGACGAGGAAATATTGTAAGAACCAGATGCCCATGAGATCTTCTAGGAGAGTGTGTGTCCTAGAAATGACAGGGAATCTTTATCCATGATACTTCAACAATATGGATGCCTCAGTAAGACCTGGACCAAAGTGACATCAATGGATATGCCAGCTCAAAAGTGTGAAATTTCTTGGAGGTCCCACTCCTAGACAAGAACTGCAGGTGTCCAAGGAATGTTGAGAGTGGGAGAATTAGACTACTTCATGGATAAGTTCTCTAATTGGTTAACCAGTTCCATGTGATTGGCCCTGAGATGATGTGAAACTCAGCAGGTAATATTTATGTAATTCTGATGTACACAGTATATGGAAAAGATTGGAGGGAAGAAAGGGAAGGGAAAATGATGTGATATAATTTTAATTAGAAATAAAGTTTAAATTAAAATTTAAAGGAAAAAAGTAATTTGTTTGTTTAGGCATAAGAGGGGTGGGATGTCAGCTTTATAGGGAGAATGGGACATCTTCTAGTGAAGCAGGAGGTGATTGCAAAGGATAGAAATATAGACGTTAGTGTAAGAGTTTTGAGTAAGAAACCCAAAGTCTCTTTGCCTAAGGCAGTTGTTTTCTCTGAAGCAGGTGATGGGATAATCTTCTTAGTGTGATGGGAGGCATGTGGAGGGAGAGATAGGAGAATAAGAGAACAGAGAAAGTTTGAAGTCCACTGTAGAAGATGAGAAAGAGACATGGTTGAAAGAACATGAGATAATCACTGGCCACGGAATATATGTATAGCTTGTCCAAGATTTGGGTTTGGCTCGTCTAGAACAATTGGAAAGGACAAGAGATAAGCAGAGACATTGAGAATAAAACACTGATGTAATGAGCTATGCCACTCCCATGTGGACAGAGAAGGAAGTAAGGCAGGGGTAAGAAAAAAGAAGAATCAAAATGACATTCCAGAACTCATTGAGCAATGAGGACATGTATGGGACTCATGCTGATGCAGGGGAATTGCCTATGACATTCATAGATACTGTGGGTACAAGGGACCTCAGAATGTGTAAGATCTGTGAACGTGAGCCTCCAAGATGGCAGGGATTTGCTAGGAGCTCAGGAGTGATAAGGCTGACCGGAAGCACTGAGTGAAGACCGTCTGGGCTCTACTTTCTTATTCTGAGATACAAGAGGCATTGTGAGCAAGTCATGCTTCTGGCGTGAGCATCTGGAGGAGCCGGTGAGTGAGTAGTTAGTAAAGGAAAGAAGGTGGAATGTGTTTGGAGGGAAGATCTGGGGAATTGAGGAGGAAAGAACTTCCATTAGAACACTAGAAACAGGAGGACAGTTGAGGGTGAGTCAGGAGACGAAGGTCTCCAGTACTGCCAGAATTCATTTGGGGACTCTGAAGGGGAAATCCTGACAGGCATGCTCCTGTTCTATAATTGTATATCTCTTCTTGACAACTGTTAGAGAAGACAAACTAAGGCGAGCAAGATTTAACAGTACCAGTGTTCAGTCACACCATATTGACCTCTTTTATGATAACTTTAGTGGAAAATAAAATCTTATTGCTACAATAAAACGCCTTTGAAGGAAGCAAAGGCTGTAAACTACACTTTGAACATTAAAATGGAATTCATTGGAAGACCGAAGTCAATAATAGTTTCCAGAGTAGATTATATGGGCACATATGAGTTTATTTCAAAGTTATCTTGGTCAGTTAAGCTAAATGGACACTGCTTTGAGAAAATTAATTCCACAGAAAGTGAGTCATGAAGTTAGAACTGAATCTTACAGCAACAAAATTCCCCCAAACTCTTAGTGACCTCTAAAGAAACTGTTGGAGAATTCAAAAGTGTGTGTGTGGCACGTGTATGTATGCATTTACCACTTTGTTAAAATTGTGGCTGTGACAACCAAAATAACTTCTTTTAGAGAATAGAAAGTAAAGAGTACTCATTCTCTGGCAGAAATACTTACTTAAAATATTATATAAACATTTATCATCAACAATTGTACATCATAAAAATATATACAATTCTATTTTTAAACACAAAGCTTTCTTCTTTAATGCTGTAGAACTACATGGAAATTTCTTGGTCTTAAAAGAATCACTTTTTGGAAAGAATCTTCTTGTATGTATGTATATGTATGTATGTATGTATGTATCTATCTATTCTATCTATCCATTATGACCTCTATAAAACATAAAGTGTTTATGAATTTCATATATCCATAAAATAATACAAAATATTCTTTCTTCATCAGTTTGTATTGTTCTTTCATTTCATTTTACCTGTTAAATAAATAGCTTTGGTGATACTAAACGATATCAAATGCAATTCTATAGAAACACTATTCTGAACTTCAGAGTACAAGAAGGAAGTACAAGGCTTCTGTGGAAGCCATCTAGCCATCTAGGAAAGGCCAAAGGCACACCATTACATTTTCCAGAAATAGCACTCTGCGTTGCATGGCTCTGATGGATAAGCTCTGAATTGTATGGTCTTCAGAGATTTTTACCCCAGGATTGTTTGTTTCTACTGATATGTCTTTCCTGTCACTATTACACATTCTAATGATTCCTGGGCATTGGCCCACCCTATTGGACAGATTTTCTGCAGATAAATGAATATGTACTCTCATGTCACAATGCTGTGCAGACATATTGATGATTTCATAATTCCTGACAGTGATTTTATAGAATTCTTAAATTTATACAGATAATTTCCAGCCCTCTAAAATGTTGCAAATAGCAGTCTGTAAACCTTCATGTGCTGTGGACTAATTGCACTAGGATAGGAAAATAGGCTCGGAACAAATTTATGATTGGGGAAAAGGTAACTAAAAGCATAAACTGAGAATGTATAATTTACTGTGAGTGTAAGGAAAGAAAATAAAATATTTACTCATTTATCTATACAAAACTTCCAACTCAATGAGATACAAGACAGATGATTTGGCTCTTGGAAAAACTGTGCTAACTTATGGCATAAGAATTATTGTTTTAAATCTTTAATGAACCTGTGGAGTTAGTAACAGGTATTTAAATCAGGGACTAGTCTTAATGGAAACACATGTAAATAAACATTTCTGCTAAAATTTCTTATTGTTTTATGACTTTAGTTAGTGTCTTTAACTTGTTTATGGAATCTAAAGATGCTTGGAAAACCATGTGATTTATGATACTGAGAAAGTCTAAGAACTAAGAACAACAATAAGAAGGGGACTTTTTCTTACTTTTAGCACTTTAAAGGTAGAAGCCTTTTCTTTCTCCGAGCAATAAAGGTTGGAGCTTCTTTTTCATCCAGATTGAAGGAGATTTTTTTTTCTGTATTGGCTTTAACTCATTGGATTTTGCTCTCGGGAGCTTTTGCTCTCTCCACCAAAAGCACATGTGTTAGAACAGGTGTGTATATGTAAGTATATATGAACACTTGTGGAGTTGATGAGACAGGTGGTCAGCCTGACCAGAGTGTTATGTGTGTGCATGCATGCACACACGAATTGCCTGTGTAAAAGATTTTCTTTTTACATGCATGATTTTCTTTTCCTTTTTTTCTGGCTTACAAAGAGCTAATGAAACTTTGAGCCTCTGGCTGATTAGTGAGGGGCTCCTCAGTAAAAGAAGATCCAAGAGCCCCAAATAAGCTAATTCTTATTACACATAATCAATATATATAATATAGTATATTATATATACTATATGTGTATATATAAACACTTCATCAGCCAAGTTGGATTCCCTAAAAGGTGTTTGAATTTGAATATATTTGACTTACCAATAAATGGTTGCATATTTATTCTGTCTTAATGTATACCTGACACACATGCCATTGAACACAAATGTGGAGAATGGACACAGACATCACTGTACCATTTATAAGGAGGCGACACAGCCCTGTGCTTAGAAATCAGCTCTGCAGTTTGATTAATTAGATTTCTATCATGTCACTTGTTGGTTGGGTGATCCTAGGCAAGTTATTTAAATGCAATGTACTTCTGACACAAGGGCGATGAAAGCATCTTATTTAGAAGTGACATCAGGACTGGGAAATAGAAAAAGAAAGCCCAAAGTGGTGGCTCCCCATCAAAGTCTTCTAGACATTTGTCCATTTTTCACCTTCATCCATCCATTTATTTCTTGTCAGTGCTTCAGCAAATAACTTACAATTTCTTGTATACGGTATGGCATTTCATGAAGACCTGTTTTTAGTCTAGAATGTTTTACTCAATACTGCCTAGGGAAAGCAAGGAATCAAAGATAAATTTCCCCCAATTACTTCATAAAAGAAAGAGTTAATGATCCTATATCCATTGAAAACAGGACATATGTAAGATACATTAAAATTTACTGTGAGAAAGGAGTATTTTAAATGTGGTTGTGAAAACAACACACTTTTTTTCTATCAGAATAGAAAATAGTACAGCAGAATTGATTGAGATTTCAGGATGAATATATAAATAATTCTTACTTTACTATCCATATTTCAAATGTGATCTTACTCTGTATCTCAAACGCATAGCAATCATGCTGGTTTAGCCTCTCACCCAGTAGGATGACAAAGGGTGTGTCCACTCTAGGCTCTGCTTCCTAGTATTTGAGACACACCTGAGGATGACAGCTTAGCTTCATCCTCTCCATGATTCTTACCAACCTTATCCAATCATATTTAGACACTGCAAATCTGCTCTGCTTTCCCCACCAATTTTGCCTTTATCTCTTAGGTCTGTTGAATACATTCCTTGCACTATCTGTCTTTGAAAGCACAGCTCTACTACTCATCATCACATTCATCTTGGATGTTTTGATTTTATAACAGGTCATACTCAACTTAGTGTCTGTCTTAGAAGGCCCATATGTTGGGCATATAATAAAAATACTCCATTCATGAAGAGCTTAGATACGCATCCATAGATTAATGGAATAAGTTTGGCTTAGTTAACAAAACCAGGAGTACAAATAAATTGCAAGTGTTTCATGATACTAATTGGTCAGGGAATTAACCACCTACATGGTCTCTTGACTTCTGTCAATACACCACCTTGTCTATGATACATCTTTTCACAGGTCACTATATGAAGACACAAAGGAAACATCTTGGTTGATAATTTTATGAAAATTTTGAATGAATCAGTTTATCTTTAGCGACTTTTGCATTCTGAGTTTAGTCCAAGTCCATGAAGGCAAAATACTCATGAAGCAGGGCTATCTAAGGTCAATGTACTGCTCTATCACAGATAAAAGGGAGGAATGGCAAGGTCATACACTGTCATCCATTCATCCTTCCCTTCTGCACATCTTCCCCTCCCTTCAGGACATCTTGGGTGGAGTTCTGCCCACTTATTGGCTGCCTTATAGGCAGCCACAGCTCTTGGTGGGATAATCTTCTGTTCCCTATATAAAAGCATCACCTGTTAAACAAAAGCTCATGGCCTATTAGTAAAAGGCAGGGAGCAGGTGGGAGTTCTGCTATCTAGCCATGTGACAGACATAGAATAATATAAATGGGTTAATATAAGATAGGAGCTAATTGGGGAGCAAGCCTAGCTTAAGGCCAAGAGCATTGTAAAGAAATATGTCTTTATTTAGAAACAAGAAAAGCCCTGGACTTTTACAGGCTCTTGCAAGGTTCTCTGTTGGACACTCAAAAGTGGATGGTGAGAAGTTATCTTTATATAACTAGCCAAAATCCCCATCATCTTCAAGATGAAGCACTATCTAGTGATGTTTAGTGAAACTCACTATATAGAGTGTATGCGTCAAGGCATGGGAATGATATGGGCTCCATGATTTATATCTTTTGTTGTATCTCCAAGCAATTGTCTCGTGCTTGCTTCCCAGCAGTCAGTCAGCAAATGTGCTTTGAACGAAATAGTATATTAAAGTTAATCTCTCATAAAGCATAAAGCTTCACAGAGAACACACAGAAATTGGTACATACAGGAATAGAATTCAGCTTACTGTGTGATGGGAAAAAAGAGGATAAAGAAGAGAATGGTGTTGCTATGAAAATGTTCAGAACTTCCCATATTATATGCCCAAGCTTACAGCCACATTCATAAAATGAAAATGAAAAGCCCTATAATATATTATATGCCAAAGTTTTGATTGCAGGTTGCTTTTCACAGAGGGAAACTAAAATTAGAAAAATAAGTGGACTGGGTTTGATATGAAGGAAGAATATAGTTTTTAAACAACATACTTATGGGAAAAGCAAACCCCAAAGACAGAAGCAACCTCTGCCCTCCTAAGACACTGGGTGGAGATTGTTTAACTAAATGAGGCTACTGTGGAGCAGAGAAAAAGAGAGCAGAATGGCAAGAGTAAAGTGACATGAGAGAGGAAATAAATGGTAAAACTGGAAATTGCCTTTGTTTAGAAGAAATGTCTTTACTTCACCCCAAGGCTTACAGGCCTCAGATGCTGTTTGACCCTTGCAATGAAAGAAAAGAAGCATTTTGTTTTCAATTCTTTCTGTCTGTCTCTCTGTCTGTCTCTGTCTGTCTCTGTCTCTCTGTCTCTCTGTCTCTCTGTCTCTCTGCCTCTGTCTCTGTCTCTGTCTCTGTCTCTGTCTCTCTCTCTCTCTCTCTCTCTCTCTCTCTCTCTCTCTCTGTGTGTGTGTGTGTGTTATGCATGCAGGAGTGTTCTTGTGGGTGTATAAATGCATGTAGGGGCCAAGGGTTGATGCTGGTGTTTTCCACTGTTGATTTATACTTTATTATTAGAGACATTTACTGAAATGTCTATTGCCAATTCAGCGGGATGACTGGTCAGTTGGTCAGTAAGCCTTAAAGATTTACCCATTTCTTCCTCTCCTTTGTATGTGGCTTTTATATAGGCAATGGGGATCTAAACTCATCCTCATGCTTGGCTGTCAGGTGCTTTATCCACTAAGCTATCACTCTAGGCTTAAAATGATTTCATTGTTATTGTTTTGTTTAAAATCCATTTGTAGATTACTCATCTCTTCATTTATTCAGAACACTTGATGTATGAGACCCTGTTTGAGTAAGTGTACCTGTGGGAGGGTGTTATTGGTAGAGAACAGGCTTCTAAGAGACACATAGTCATCCTACTGCACAAAGGCAGACTAGTGCAGACCTAGTCTGCATAGCTACTCTATGGCTTTTGGTGTCAGATACTTCATTTCGCTCTTTTTAGTGTTGGCATGGCCATGCTGAATCACAGTTCCAGAATATCATGTCTATACCTGGCTAGCTCTCTATGGCAGATAGTAGGCAATAACAGGTTTCCTTGTCTACTTTTTAATAGATATACAATCAATTGTGAAATTTTAAAAATAGTTATTATATTTATGTGTATGTACCTATGTGAGTTTATGTCCACTATGCGTATGCAGGAAGCCTGCCGAGGCCAGAAAACGGCGTTGGAACCCATGGAACTGGAGTTATACAGGTTATTGTATTTGCCATGTGTGTGTCGGGAACCAAGACTGTTTCCTCTGCAAGATCAGTAAGTGTCCTTAACAGCTGAGCCATTCTTTAGTCCCTAATTATTCAAATTTATGTGTTAACTTTAGGCTTACAAAACCAGTTTTGAAGCATATACTATAGAGAGAAATATAATGAAATTTTTAGCTCCCAGGCACTAAAACACCAACCAAAGAGTACACATGGAGGGACCCTAGGCTCCAGCCACATATGTAGCAGAGGACTTCCTTGTTGGACATCAATGAGAGGAGAGGCCCTTGGTTCTTTGAAGGCTCCATGCTCCAATGTAGGGAAATGTGAGGGTGGGTGGGTGGGTGGGTAGTGGAACACCCTCATAGAAGCAGGGGGAGATGGGAGGGGTTAGGGGGTTGTCGGAGGGGAAACCAGGGAAGGGGTTAACACTTGAAATGTAAATAGAGAAAATATCCAATTAAAAATAAAGGCAGAGTGAAGCTGCTGGTACAGGAGGAGCCTTCCAATCGCCATTTGTACCAGGGAGCCAGGTAGCTCCACAGTGCCCTGTGTGCATCCCGCCAGGAAAGAGTGATCTCTCAAGCAGTAAGGGAAAAAGGGAAAGTAACGTATAAAGGCAGGCCTGTCAGAATTATACTAGACTTCTCACTGGAGATGATGAAAGCTAGAAGATCATGGGTAGATGTCATACAGACCCTAAGGAACACAAATGCCAGCCCAGGCTACTATACCCAACAAAACTCTCAATTACCATAGATGGAGAAACCCAGATATTCCATGACAAAATCAAATTTACACAATATCTTTCCATAAGTCCAGCCTCTCAAAGGATAATAAACGGAAAACTCCAACACAAGGAGGGAAACTATACCCTAGACTAAGCAACAAAGTAATCTTCCATTAACAAACCAATAAGAAGACAAGCACATAAACATAACTCCACCTTTAACGACAATAATACCAGGAAGCAACAATCACTTTTCCTTAATATTGCTTAATATCAATGGACTCAATCTGCCTCTAAAAAGACATAGGCTAACAGACTGGATATGACAATAGGACTGAATATTTGCTGCATCAAGAAACCCACCTTAGTGACAAAGACAGACACTACCTTAAAGTAAAAGGCTAGAAAACAATTTTACAAGCAAATGGACCCAAGAAACCAGCTGAAGTAGCCATTTTAATATCAAATAAAATTGACTTTCAACCTAATGTTATCAAAAAAGATAAGGAAAGTCACTTCATATGCATCAAAGAAAAGATATACCAAGAAGAACTCTCAATCCTGAATATCTATGCTTCAAATGCGAGGGCACTCACATTCATTTTTTTTAATTGAATATTGTCTTTATTTACATTGCCAATGGTAAAATCTTTCCCGATATCCCCCCTCCTCTAATACCTCCAACCCCTCCCCCTCCTCCTTCCCCCTGCCTCTACATATATGCCTCTCCATCCAACACCCTCCCACCTCCCCTCGCTCGGTTTCCTTTTGTTGGGGCCTCTGTTGAGCCTTTATCTGACCAAGGACCATTCCTCCCACTGATGCCCAACAAGGTCTTCCTCTGCCACATTTTTGACTGGAACCATGTGTGACCCTTGGTTGATGGTTCAGTCCCTGGGAGTCTTGGGTCATCTGGGTGGCAGAAATCATTGTTCTTCCCATGGGGCTGTACACCCCTTCATCTCCTCTGGACCATCCTCCAGCTCCTCCATTGGAGACCCCATGCCCAGTCCAATAGTTGGTTGCTAGCATCTGTCTCTGTATTTGTAAGACTCTGGCAGGGCCCCTCTGGAGACAACCATGGCATGCTCCTTTTGGTATGCACCTCTTGTCATCCATAAGAGTGTTGGGGTTTGGTGAGTGTTTATAGGATGAATCCCCAGGTAGGGCAGTCTCTGGGTGGCCTTTACTTCAGTCTCTGCTCCACACATTGTCTCCCTTATTGCTCCTGTGAGTATTTTGTTCCCTTTCTTAGAGGAACCAAAGTACCCTCACTTAAGTCCTACTTCTTCTTGAGTTTCCAGTGCTGGGTCAATTTTAACTTGATTATTTTGAGCTTTTGGGCTAACATCCCCTTATTAGTGAGTGCATACCATATGTGTTCTTTTGTGATTGGGTTGTCTTGCTCAGGATGAAATTTTCTAGCTCCATCCATTTGCCTAAGTTTCATGAATTCATTGTTTTTAATAGTTGAATAGTACTCCATTGTATATATACACCTTAGTTTCTGTATCCATTCATCTGTTGAGGGACATCTGGGTTCTTTCCACCTTCTGGCTATTATAAATGAGGCAGCTATGAACATATTAGAGCATGTGTCCTTATTACATGTAGGAGCACGGGCACAGGGGGAAAGTTCCTGAACAGAACACCAATGACTTATGCTCTAAGAACAAGAATTGACAAATGGGACCCCATAAAACTGCAAAGCTTCTGTAAGGCAGAGGACACAGTCAATAGGACAAAACAGCAACCAACAAATTGGGAAAAGATTTTTACCAACCCTACATCCAATAGAGGGCTAATATCCAATGTATACAAAGAACTCAAGAAGCTAGTCTTCAGAGACTACTATTAAAAATGGGGTACAGAGCTAAACAGGGAATTCTCAACTGAGAAAACTCGAATGGCTCTAAAGCACCTAAAGAAATGTTCAGAGCTCAGCTACAGTTGCAGACCACTGCGGACCAGCTCTCCAGGCTTGCAGCGAGGTGCCATCTTGCCTCGGGACACCCTGCGGACTGCTAGCGGCTGGAGTCAGGTACGTGGACAGAGACCTAGCTTAGCTTAGCATAGACAACACCATCAGGCTCTGGCCCTGCCCAGAACAAGAGGAGCTTGGCAGGAGATCTGTGCACCTACAGCTCAGCTACGGTTGCAGACCGCTGTGGACCTGCTCTAAGAAATCACAAAAGGAGACTATTTTGGACATAGAAAACCTTGGGAAGAAATCAGAGGTTGTAGATGCAAATATCAACAACAGAATACAAGAGATAGAGGTAAGAATCTCAGATGCTGAAGATACCATAGGAACCATTGACGCCACAGTCAAAGAAAATGCAAAATGCAAAAGGCTTATAACCTAAAACATACAGGAAATCCAGGACACAATGAGAAGACCAAACCTAAGGATTATAGGGATAGATGAGAGTGAAGATCTACAATTTAAAGGGCCAGCAAATATCTTCAACAAAATTATGGAAGAAAACTTCCCTAACTTAAAGAGAGAGATGCCCATGAATATACAAGAAGCCTACAGAACACCAAAGAGACTGGACCAGAACAGAAATACCTACTGTCACATAATAATCAAAACCCCAAATGTACTAAACAAAGAAAGAATATTAAAGGCAGTAAGAGAAAAAGGCCAAGTAACATATAAAGGAAGACCTATCAGAATCACACCAGACTTCTCTCCAGAAACCATGAAAGCTAGAAGATCCTGGGCAGACCTCATGCAGACCCTAAGAGAACACAAATGTCAGCCAAGACTACTCTACCCAGCAAAACTCTCAATCAACATAGATGGAGAAATCAAAATATTCCATGACAGGACCAAATTTACACCATATCTTTCCACTAACCCATCTCTACAAAGGATAATAGGAGGAAAAGTCCAATACAAGGAGGGAAACTGCACCCAAGAAAAAGCAAGATAGTAACCTTCTTCCATCAAACTCAAAGGAAGATAACTACTTAAAAACAAAAATAACATCAAAAGTGTCAGGAAATAATAATCATTATTCCTTAATATCTCCTAACATCAATGGACTCAATTCCCCAATAAAAAGACATAGACTAACAGACTGGATACAGAAACAGGACCCTACATTTTGCTGCATACAGGAAACACACCTCAGAGTCAAAGACAAACACTACCTTAGAGTAAAAGGCTGGAAGACAATTTTGCAAGCAAATGGTCGCAGGAAGCAAGCTGGAGTAGCCATTCTAATATCAGATAAAATTGACTTTCAACCCAAAGTCATCAAAAGAGACACAGAAGGTCACTTCTTGCTAGTCAAAGGAAGAATCCACCAAGAATAACTCACAATTCTAAACATCTACGCTCCAAATATAAGGGCACCCTCATTCGTAAAAGAAACTTTACTAAAGCTCAAAGCACACATTGCACCTAACACAATAATTGTGGGGGACCTCAATACTCCACTATCCTCAATGGACCGATCAGGAAAACAGAAACTAAACAGGGACACGGAGAAACTCATTGAAACTTTGGACCAATTGGATTTAACAGATATATATAGAACATTTCATCCTAAAGCAAAACACTATACCTTTTTCTCAGCACCTTATGGTACCTTCTCCAAAATCGACCATATAATTGGTCACAAGACAGACCTCAACAAATATAAAAAGATCGAACTAATCCCATGCCTCCTATGGGATCACCATGGAGTAAGAGTGTTCTTCAATAGCAACAAAACAACAGAAAATCCTCATACACGTGGAGGCTGAACAATATTCTACTCAATGATACCTTAGTCCAGGAAGAAATAAAGAAAGAAAGTAAAGATTTTTTAGAATTTAATGAAAATGAGCTCCATATTGCAACCAGGACACAGCTGGAAAGGCGCAGGTAGGGTCTCCGTCTGGGACTGGAGCAGGGAGCGCTGCTAAGCTCCCGCCCAGAGGAGGGCACAGGCGCCTAGGTTCTGCAGCACGGTCCCTGTGAGCTTAGGACTTGCACCGAGGCAGCCGGACCCACCCAGCTCCCCAGGACCCCGGACCAGCAACAGCAGCAGGCCTTCATATTGCAACCAGGACACAGCTGGAAAGGCGCAGGTAGGGACCCCGTCTGGGACTAGAGCAGGGAGCGCTGCTAAGCCCCCGCCCAGAGGAGGGCACAGGCGCCTAGGCTCTGCAGCACGTCCCTGCGAGCTTAGGACGTGCACTGAGGCAGCCGGACCCACCCAGCTCCCCAGGACCCCGGACCAGCGATAGCAGCAGGCCTCCATATTGCAACCAGGACACAGCTGGAAAGGCGCAGGTAGGGTCTCTGTCTGGGACTGGAGCAGGGAGCGCTGCTAAGCTCCCGCCCAGAGGAGGGCACAGGCGCCTAGGTTCTGCAGCACGGTCCCTGTGAGCTTAGGACTTGCACCGAGGCAGCCGGACCCACCCAGCTCCCCAGGACCCCGGACCAGCGACAGCAGCAGGCCTCCATATTGCAACCAGGACACAGCTGGAAAGGCGCAGGTAGGGTCTCCGTCTGGGACTGGAGCAGGGAGCGCTGCTAAGCTCCCGCCCAGAGGAGGGCACAGGCGCCTAGGTTCTGCAGCACGGTCCCTGTGAGCTTAGGACTTGCACCGAGGCAGCCGGACCCACCCAGCTCCCCAGGACCCCGGACCAGCAACAGCAGCAGGCCTCCATATTGCAACCAGGACACAGCTGGAAAGGCGCAGGTAGGGACCCCGTCTGGGACTAGAGCAGGGAGCGCTGCTAAGCCCCCGCCCAGAGGAGGGCACAGGCGCCTAGGCTCTGCAGCACGTCCCTGCGAGCTTAGGACTTGCACCGAGGCAGCCGGACCCACCCAGCTCCCCAGGACCCCGGACCAACGATAGCAGCAGGCCTCCATATTGCAACCAGGACACAGCTGGAAAGGCGCAGGTAGGGACTCCTTCTGGGACTGGAGCAGGGAGCTCTGCTGAGCTCTCGCCCAGAGGCGGGCCCAGGCACCTAGGCTCTGCAGCACGGTCCCTGTGAGCTTAGGACTTGCACTGAGGCAACCGGAACCACCCAGCTCCCCAGGACCCCGGACCAGCTATAGCGGCAGGCCTCCATATTGCAACCAGGACACAGCTGGAAAGACACAGGTAGATAGATTCCATCAGGGGCTACCACGTGAGGGGATCTGCTAGGCTCTCCCTACTAGGCAGGCCTAGCAGCGCCTACCTAGGCTCTGCTGCACTCCCCCACACTTGCCAGAGTCCTCAGGCCGGGCACAAAGTCAGCCGGTGGCAGCCAGCTCGTGATCCCGTTGAGCAGCAATCACGCATAACCACCAGTAAAGAAACAACAGGTAAGCCCAGCCTCGCAGGAGATTCAAACACCAGCCAGTGACAACAAGGTCAACTAACACCAGAAATAACCAGATGGCAAAAGGTAAACGAAGGAATGTCACTAACAGAAATCAAGGCAACATGACAGCATCTGAACCCAGTTCGCCAACAACAGGAAGCCCTGGATACCCCAAAACACCAGAAAAACAAGACTTGGATATAAAATCACTGGTCAGGATGCTGGTAGCTGAACACATAGAAAAATCTCGTAAAGAAATAGAGGAGAAAATGGATCAAAAGTTAGAAGCCTTTACGAGGCAAATACAAAAATCACTTCAAGAAATGCAGGAGAAGATGGATCAAAGAGAAGAAGACAATAAGGAAGAAAGACAAAAGTCACTTAAAGAACTACAGAAGAACGTGGGCCAACAAGTAGAAGCTATGAAAGAGGAAGCACAAAAATCTATTAAAGAAATACATGAAAACACAATCAAGCAAGCGAAAGATCTGAGCACATCCATCCAGATACTAAAAACAGAAGTAGAAACAACTAAGAAATCACAGAGGGAGACAACATTGGAGATAGAAAACCTGGGGAAGAAATCAGGGGCCATAGATGCAAATATCAACAATAGAATACAAGAGATAGAAGACAGAATATCAGAAGCCGAAGATACCATAGGAACCATTGATTCAACAGTCAAAGAAAATACTAAATGCAAAAAGGCTGTAACCCAAAACATCCAGGAAATCCAGGACGCAATGAGAAGACCAAACCTAAGGATCATAGGTATAGACGAGAATGAAGACGTACAAGTTAAAGGGCCAGCAAATATCTTCTACAAAATTATGGAAGAAAACTTCCCCAACCTAAAGAGAGAGATGCCCATGAATATACAAGAAGCCTATAGAACCCCAAACAGACTGGACCAGAACAGAAACACATCCCGTCACATAATAATCAAAACTCCAAATGTACTAAACAAAGAAAGAATATTAAAGGCAGCAAGAGAAAAAGGCCAAGTAACTTATAAAGGAAGACCTATCAGAATAACACCAGACTTCTCACCTGAGACCATGAAAGCTAGAAGATCCTGGGCAGATATAATGCAAACTCTAAGAGAACACAAACTCCAGGCAAAACTACTTTACCCAGCAAAGCTCTCAATCGCCATAGATGGAGACATCAAGGTATTCCATGACAAAACCAAATTTGCACGATATCTTTCCACAAATCCAGCCCTACAAAGGATAATAGGGGGAAAACACCAAGACAAGGACGGAAACTACACCCGGGAAGAAACAAGATAGAAACCTCCTCTCATCAAACCTAAAAGAAGGTAACCTCTCGAATATTAAAAAAAATAAATAAAATAAATAAATATAATTTCAAAAATGTCTGGAGGAAATAATTACTATTCCTTAATATCTCTTAACATCAATGGACTCAATTCCCCAATAAAAAGACATAGATTAACAGACTGGATACGGAAACAGGACCCTACATTTTGCTGCATACAGGAAACCCATCTCAGTGTTAAAGACAAACACTGCCTTAGAGTAAAAGGCTGGAAGACAATTTTACAAGCAAATGGTCTCAGGAAACAAGCTGGAGTAGCCATTCTAATATCAGATAAAATTGACTTCCAACCTAAAATCATCAAAAGAGACTCAGAAGGTCACTTCTTGCTGGCCAAAGGGAAAATCCACCAAGAAGAGCTCTCAATACTGAACATCTATGCTCCAAATGCAAGGGCACCCTCATTCGTAAAAGAAACCTTACTAAAGCTTAAAGCACACATTACACCTAACACAATAATTGTGGGTGACTTCAACACTCCACTCTCCTCAATGGACAGATCAGGAAAGCAGAAACTAAACAGGGACACAGTGAAACTAATTGAAACTCTGGACCAACTGGATTTAACAGATATATATAGAACATTTCATCCTAAAGCTAAAGAATATACCTTTTTCTCAGCTCCACATGGTACCTTCTCCAAAATAGACCATATAATTGGTCACAAGACAGATGTCAACAAATACAAGAAGATCGAGCTAATCCCATGCCTCCTATCAGATCACCAGGGAGTAAGAGTGGTCTTCAATAACAACAAAAACAACAGAAAGCCCACATACACATGGAAATTGAACAATACTCTACTCAATGACACCTCGGTCAAGGAAGAAATAAAAAAAGAAATCAAAGACTTTTTAGAATTCAATGAAAATGAAGGTACAACCTACCCAAATCTATGGGACACAATGAAAGCAGTGCTAAGAGGAAAACTCATAGCTCTAAGTGCATCCAAAAAGAAACTGGAGAGAGCATACACTAGCAACTTAATGGCACACCTTAAGGCCCTGGAAGAAAAACAAGTTAATTCACCCAGGAGGAGTAGAAGACAAGAAATCATCAAACTCAGGGCTGAAATCAATCAAATAGAAACAAAGAGAACCATACAAAGAATCAACAAGACCAGGAGCTGGTTCTTTGAGAAAATCAACAAGATAGATAAACCCTTAGCCAGACTAACCAAAGGACACAGAGACAGTATACAAATTAACAAAATTAGAAATGAAAAGGGAGACATAACAACAGAAACTGAGGAAATTCAAAAGATCATCAGATCCTACTACAAAGGTCTATACTCAAAACAACTGGAGAATCTGGAGGAAATGGACAATTTCCTAGACAGATATCAAATACCAAAACTAAATCAGCATCAAGTAGATCAGCTAAATAGTCCCATAACCCCTAAAGAAATAGAAGGGGTTATAGAAAGCCTCCCAACCAAAAAAAGTACGGGACCAGATGGTTTTAGTGCAGAATTCTACCAGACCTTCAAAGAAGACTTAACACCAATACTTTTCAAACTATTCCACAAAATAGAGACAGAAGGGACACTGCCCAACTCATTCTTCGAAGCCACAATTACGCTAATACCTAAACCACAAAAAGATCCAACAAAGAAAGAGAACTACAGGCCAATTTCTCTTATGAATATAGATGCAAAAATACTAAATAAAATTCTTGCTAACCGAATCCAAGAGCACATTAAAACGATCATCCACCATGATCAAGTAGGCTTCATCCCAGGGATGCAGGGATGGTTCAATATACGGAAATCCATCAATGTAATCCACTACATAAACAAACTGAAAGAAAAAAACCACATGGTCATCTCATTAGATGCTGAAAAAGCATTCGACAAAATTCAGCATCCTTTCATGCTAAAAGTCTTGGAAAGAGCAGGAATTCAAGGCCCATACCTAAATATAGTAAAAGCAATCTACAGCAAACCAGTAGCCAACATCAAAATAAATGGAGAGAAACTTGAAGCATTCCCACTAAAATCAGGGACTAGACAAGGCTGCCCTCTCTCTCCATATCTTTTCAATATAGTACTTGAAGTTCTAGCAAGAGCAATTAGACAACATAAGGAAGTCAAAGGGATACAAATTGGAAAGGAAGAAGTGAAACTATCATTATTTGCAGATGATATGATAGTTTACCTAAGCGACCCAAAAAACTCCACCAGAGAACTTCTACAGCTGATAAACAGCTTCAGCAAAGTGGCAGGTTATAAAATTAACTCAAGCAAGTCAGTGGCCTTCCTGTACTCAAAGGACAAGCAGGCTGAGAAAGAAATTAGGGAAATAACACCCTTCACAATAGCCACAAACAACATAAAGTACCTTGGCATAACTCTAACCAAACAAGCGAAAGATCTGTACAACAGGAACTTCAAGTCCTTGAAGAAAGAAATTGAAGAAGACCTCAGAAGATGGAAAAATATCTCTTGCTCCTGGATTGGCAGAATCAATATAGTAAAAATGGCCATCTTGCCAAAAGCAATATACAGATTCAACGCGATCCCCATCAAAATCCCAACTCAATTCTTCATAGATCTAGAAAGAGCGATTCTCAAATTCATCTGGAGCAACAAAAAACCCAGGATAGCAAAAACTATTCTCAACAATAAAAGGACTTCTGGGGGAATCAATATCCCTGACCTCAAGCAGTACTACAGAGCAATTGTGTTAAAAACTGCATGGTATTGGTATAGCAACAGGCAAGCAGATCAATGGAACAGGATTGAAGACCCAGAAATTAACCCACAGACTTATGGTCACTTGATCTTTGATAAAGGAGCCACAACCATCCGGTGGAATAAACATAGCCTTTTCAACAAATGGTGCTGGTTCAACTGGAGGTCAACATGCAGAAGAATGCGAATTGACCCACTCTTATCTCTTTGCACTAAGATCAACTCCAAGTGGATCAAGGACCTCCACATAAAACCAGACACACTGAAACTACTAGAAAAGAAACTTGGGAAGACCCTGGAGGACTTGGGCACAGGGGAAAAGTTCCTGAACAGAACACCAACAGCTTATGCTCTAAGATCAAGAATCGACAAATGGGACCTCATAAAATTACAAAGTTTCTGCAAAGCAAAGGACACTGTCAGAAGGACAAAACGGCAACCAACAAAGTGGGAAAAGATCTTCACCAACTCCACATCCGACAGAGGGCTAATATCCAATATATACAAAGAACTCAAGAAGTTAGACCGCAAAGAACCAAATAACCCTATCAAAAAATGGGGCACAGAGCTAAACAAAGAATTTTCACCAGAAGAAATTCGGATGGCCGAGAAACACCTTAAAAGATGTTCAACATCATTAGTCATCAGGGAAATGCAAATCAAAACAACCCTGAGATTCCACCTCACACCAGTCAGAATGGCTAAGATTAAAAACTCAAGAGACAACAAGTGCTGGCGAGGATGTGGAGAAAGAGGAACACTCCTCCACTGTTGGTGGGATTGCAAAATGGTAAAACCACTCTGGAAATCAGTTTGGCGGTTCCTCAGAAAATTGGGCATGTCACTTCCAGAGGACCCTGGCATACCACTCCTGGGCATATACCCAGAGGATTCCCCTGCATGCAATAAGGACACATGCTCCACTATGTTTATAGCAGCCTTGTTTATAATAGCCAGAAATTGGAAGGAGCCCAAATATCCCTCAAAGGAGGAATGGATACAGAAAATGTGGTATATCTATACAATGGAATACTACTCAGCAATTAAAAATAATGAATTCATGCAATTTGTAGGTAAATGGTTAGACCTGGAAAATATCATCCTGAGTGAATTAACCCAATCACAAAAGAATGCACATGAAATGCAATCACTGATAAGTGGATATTAATGAGCCCAGAAGCACTAAATACTCAAGACACAAATAGCAAGTCAAATGATTCCCAAGAAGAAGAAAGGAGAGGACCCTGGGCCTGTAAAGATTGCATCCAGTTTAGTAAAGAAACCGAGGGGGGAGGGGGAATGATTGGGGAACAGTTGGGGGGGAGAGGAACTATGGGAACTATGGTGGGTGGGAACTGGGAAAGGGGAAAGCCTTTTGAATGTAAACATAGAACATAGAAAAAAAAAAAAAGAATTTAATGAAAATGAAGGCACAACATACCCAAATCTATGGGACACAATGAAAGAGGTGCTAAGAGGAAAACTCATAGCCCTGAGTGTCTGAAAAAGAAACAGGAGAGAGCATATACTAGCAACTTAATGGCACACTTGAAAGCTCTGGAACAAAAAGAAGCAATTTCACCCAGGAGGAGGAGAAGACAGGAAATCATCAAACTCAGGGCTGAAATCAATCAAGTTGAAACAAAAAGAACCATACAAAGAATCAACAAAACCAGGAGCTGGTTCTTTGAGAAAATCAACAAGATTGATAAACCCCTAGCCAGACTTACCAAAGGGCACAGAGACAGTATTCAAATTAACAAAATTAGAAATGAAAAGGGAGATATAACAACAGAAACTGAGAAAATTCAAAAAAATCATCAGATCCTACAACAAAAGCCTATACTCAACACAACTGGAGAATCTGGAGGAAATGGACAATTTCCTCGACAGTTACCAAATACCAAAATTAAACCAGGATCAAATAGATCGTCTAAACAGACCCATAACCCCCAAAGAAATAGAAGGGGTCATAGAAAGTCTTCCAACCAAAAAAAGCACAGGACCAGATGGTTTTAGTGCAGAATTTTATCAGACCTTCAAAGAAGTCCTAATACCAATACTCTTCAAACTATTCCACAAAATAGAAACAGAAGGAACACTACCCAACTCATTCTATGAAGCCACAATTACCCTGATACCAAAACCACACAAAGATCCAACTAAGAAAGAGAACTACAGGCCAATTTCCCTAATGAATATCGATGCAAAAATATTAAATAAAATACTTGCCAACTGAATCCAAGAACACATCAAAACGATCATTCACCATGATCAAGTTGGCTTCATCCCAGGGATGCAGGGATGGTTCAATATATGGAAATCCATCAACGTAATCCACTACATAAACAAACTCAAAGAAAAAAACCACATGGTCATCTCATTGGATGCTGAAAAAGCATTTGACAAAATTCAGCATCCTTTCATGCTAAAAGTCTTGGAAAGAGCAGGAATTCAAGGCCCATATCTAAACATAGTAAAAGCAATTTACAGCAGACCAGTAGCCAACATCAAGGTAAACAGAGAGAAACTTGAAGCAATCCCACTAAAATCAGGGACTAGACAAGGCTGCCCCCTCCTCACCATATCTCTTCAATATAGTACTTGAGGTACTAGCTAGAGCAATTCGACAACATAAGAAAGTCAAAGGGATACAAATTGGAAAGGAAGAAGTCAAACTATCACTATTCGCAGATGATATGATAGTATACTTAAGTGACCCAAAAAACTCCACCAGAGAACTCCTGCAACTGATAAAAAACTTCAGCAAAGTGGCTGGCTATAATATCAACTCAAGCAAATCAGTAGCCTTCCTATACGCGAAGGATAAGCAGACCAAGAAAGAAATTAGGATAATGACACACTTCACAATAGCCACAAACCATATAAAGTATCTTGGAGTGACTAACCAAACACGTGAAAGATTTATATGACGAAAACTTCAGGTCTCTGAAGAGGGAAATTAAAGAAGACATCAGAAAATGGAAAAATCTTCCATGCTCGTGGGTTGGCAGGATTAATATAGTTAAAATGGCAATCTTGCCAAAAGCAATATACAGATTCAACACAATCCCCATCAAAATCCCAACTCAGTTCTTCATAGTTAGAAAGAGCAATTCTCAAATTCATCTGGAATAACAAAAAACCCAGGATAGCTAAAACTATCATCAACAGTAAAAGAACTTCCAGGGGAATCAATATCCCGGACCTCAAGCAATACTACAGAGCAGTAGTGTTAAAAACTGCATGGTATTGGTTCAGTGACAGGGAGGCAGATCAATGGAATAGGATCGAAGACCCAGTATTGAACCCACACATCTATAGCCAGTTGATCTTCGACAAAGGAGCTGAAAACCTCCAGTGGAATAAAGATAGCCTTTTCAACAAATGGTGCTGGCTCAACTGGAGGTCAACATGCAGAAGAATGAGAATTGATCCACTCTTATCTCCTTGCACTAAGCTCAACTCCAAGTGGATCAAGAACCTCCACATAAAACCAGACACACTAAAACTAATAGAAAAGAAACTGGGGAAGACCCTTGAGGACATTGGCTCAGGGGGAAAATTCCTGAACAGAACACCAATTGCTTATGCTCTAAGAGCAAGAATAGACAAATGGGACCTCATAAAATTACAAAGTTTCTGTAAGGCAAAAGACACTGTCAAAAGGATAAATCAGCAACCAACAAATTGGGAAAAGATCTTCACCAACGCCACATCTGACAGAGGGCTAACATCCAATGTATACAAAGAATTCAAAAGTTAGACCCCAGAAAACCAAATAAGCCTATCCAAAAATGGGGTACAGAACTAAACAAAGACTTTTCACCTGAAGAAATTCAGATGGCTGAGAAACACCTTAAAAAATGTTCAACATCATTAGTCATTAGGGAAATGCAAATCAAACAACCCTGAGATTTCACCTCACACCAGTCAGAATGGCTAAGATTAAAAACTCAGAAGACATCAGGTGTTGGCAAGGATGTGGAGAAAGAAGAATACTCCTCCACTGCTGGTGGGACTGCAAGCTGGTACAACCACTCTGGAAATCAGTCTGGCGGTTCCTCAGAAACCTGGACGTGATACTTCCGGAGGACCCAGCCATACTACTCCTGGGAATATACCCAGAAGATTCCCCAGCCTGCAATAAGGATACATGCTCCACTATGTTCATAGCAGCCTTATTTATAATAGCCAGAAGCTGGAAAGAACCCAGATGTCCCTCAACGGAGGAATGGATATAAAAAATGTGGTATGTATACACAATGGAGTACTATTCAGCCATTAGAAACAATGAATTTATGAAAATCCTAGAGAAACGGATGGAGCTGGAGAACATCATACTAAGTGAGGTGACCCAGTCTCAAAAGAATACCCATGGTATGCAGTCACTGATAAGTGGATATTAGCCTAGAATCTTGGAACACCAAAGACATAAATCACATACCTAATGATGTCTGACAAGAAGAAAGGAGTGGACACTGGTGCTGGAATGGATCAAAGCATCAGTGTAGGGGAATACAAGAACAGGGAAGTTGGAAGGGGTGGATGAGGGAGCAGGGGGAGGGAAAAGGGCTTGTGGGACCTTTGGGGGGTGGGGAACCAGAAAAAGGGAAATGAATTGTAAATATAGAATATATCCAATAATAATAAGAAGAAAAAAAAAAAAAAAAAACAAAAAAAACTAAAACAAACAAAAAACAATGTTCAGCATCCTTAGTTATCAGGGAAATGCAAATCAACACAACACTGAGATTCTACCTCACATCAGTCAGAATGGCTAAGATCAAAAACTCAGGAACAGCAGATCCTGGAGAGGATGTGGAGAAAGAGGAATACTACTCTTTGCTGTTGGGATTGCAAGCTAGTAAATCCACTCTGGAAATCAGTTTGGTGGTACATCAGAAAACTGGACATAGTATTACCGGAGGACCCAGGTATACCATTCCTAGGCATATACCAAGAAGATGCTCCAACATGTATTAAGGACACATGCTCCACTATGTTCATAGCAACCTTATTTATAGCAGCCATAAGCTGGAAACAACCCAGGTTTCCCTCAAGAGATGAATGGATACAGAAAATGTGATACATTTACACAATGGAGTACTATTCAGCTATTAACAACAATGAATTCATGAAATTCTTAGGCAAATGGATAGAAAATAATCCTTAGTTAAGGAACCCAATCACAATAGAACACACATGGTATGTACTCACTGATAAGTAGATATTAGCCCAGAAGCTCACAGACCACATGAAGGAAAACCAAAGTGTGGATACTTTGGTCCCTCTTAGGTAGGGTGCAAAATACCCATGGGAGGAAATAGAGAGAGATAGTGTGGGGCAGAGACTGAAGGAAAGAGCATCCAGAAAGTGCCACACCTGAAGATCCATTCCATATTCAGTTACTAAACCCAGACACTTTTGTGGATGCCAACAAGTGCTTGCTGACTGATGTAGCTGTTTCCAGAGAGCTGAAGAAGCCTGATATAGCTGTTTCCAGAGAGGCCCTGCTGGTGCCTGACAAATACAGAGGGTGATGCTCTCCGCCAACCATTGAACAGAGCATAGGGTCCTCAATGGAGGAGCTAGAGAAAGGACCCAAGGAGCTGAAGGGGTTTACAGCCCCATAGGAAGAACAACAATATGAACCAACCAGTACTCCCAGAGCTCACAGGGACTAAACCACCCACCAGAGTATACATGGAGGGACCCATGGCTCTAGCTACATGGGTAGCAGAGGATGACCTGGTTGAACATCAATGAAAGGAGAGGCCCTTGGACTTTTGAAGTCTCATTGCCCCAGGGTAGGGGAATGCCAGGTCAGGTCAGGTCAGATGTGGGTGGGTTATTGAGCAGGGGAAGGGGGGATGGGATAGGGAATTTTTGGGGGCAGGCGTGGACAAGGAAAGGGGATAGCATTGGAAATGTATATAAAGAAAATATCTAATAAAAAATGTAAGTCTTCAAACATCTTAAACCAAGGAAGAATGGCCTTCTCTGCAGCTCGGTGCAGGGTGTGCTGCATGGGTGATGGAGTCCCAGCTCCTCTTGTTTCGGCTTCTGGATGTTCTGTTTTGGATCCTTATTTCTCATAAAGAAACTTCATTGCTTTTCATTAGCATCATTACAAAATGGGTCTTTAGTTCTTTGGTCAAAATTCTTATCTTTTAGTTCACTGTTGGGTTAAATGCCCTCTCTAAAATTGGTATTAATGTGACAAGGGCTATTTTTGGTAATTTTACAACCTACTATATAACCAAAAGCAGAACATGTAGGCAGTAAAGTCCAAGGTCCAACTTATCTCTGTGTAGGCTTCATCAAACTTGACCTGGGCAACTGTGCAGGCTTATGCCTTATCCTGTGTTTTTTATGGTTCTTTCTGTAGGGGTGCCACTTCCGTGAAATGTTTAAAATGCCCCCCCCAACCTCTCCAAACCCAACGCCTCTTACAGCACCTTAAGGTCATTATCTCCTACATTATTTTAATTATATTAAAGTAGATAATATGAAATTCATTATTCTAAGCATTTGAAGTTTTTAATCTATTTTTAATTGAGTGACATTACGTTCTCTCACACTGAATGCAAAAATCACTACCATCTATCTCTAGTGCTGTTTCCATGACCTGAAGTAAACTTCTTGACTCATTAGCCAGCAGTTCCTAGAGATGGACAGATGGCTCAGTGGTGAAGACTTTCAGAGAGGACTTGGGTCTGATTTCCAACTCTCATAGTAGACAGCCCACAACCAGCTGTATCTCCAGCTCTGGGGGCTACAACACTTTGTTTAGTTATCTGAGGGTACTCACACTCATGTAAGTGCCCTACACACACACACACACACACACACACACACACACACACGTTCTTAAAAATGAAATGTTGATGGCATTGAAGTTATGAGATACTGACAAAGGATGTGGCTTTAACTTTACTTGATATTTCCATTGCCCAGCACATATTAATATCAAAACTTTACTTGACAGAAATATTTTAGTGTTTTCCGGGTAGCAGTAAGCTGTGGCAAGTGCTGCTGCACAATGAGAAAGGATAATGGGTACAACAATGTATACTGGCTCTCAGCATGTATAATCAAGACAGAGAAGAAACAACATGGAAGCCATATAGAATATTGGAATTCCCTGTTTTGTGACTAAGATGCAAAATATTGTGACTGAATTGCCTAAGTCTATTTTACAGAGAAGAAGTAACATGTGGGTAATACAGAAAATAAGAATCCTTTATTTTGGACTAAGATGGAAAGTATTGTGACATAATTGCTTAAGTCTATTTTATGAAGAAGAGGAAAACGCAGAGGGGACAAAGCTGGTATGACGCTTTGATGTGTGACAGGGAAGAAGGAACTGGCTCTGAGACTTTCTGGGAAGAACCTTCTAGGCAAGACAGCAAGGGCCTTGAGATAACCCCCATGGCTCTCGCAGGGTACAGGAAGCCTCTGGGACAAGGTTAGAGGGAGGAAGGGAGCTCATTTTTCTGACTATGTGTATAGAAATGGTTAATTGAAAGGTATAAATAGAACCTGAGTATACAAAGAGGATTCTGACATCCTGAAGGAGAGAGATGGTGAAAGCTGGGTAGATTTGAGGCTTCATTTTAATGGTAAAGTAAGTGGCATTATTTAATGAATAACTTTGGGATAAGAAAATTAGAAAACACATAGATTTATTTATTTGCTTTAAGAAGCCGTTGTTAGCTTTGAGCTAGATATTTTATTGTTCTGGAAACCATTGATGCTGTTTTCGTTTACAGATGTTTATTCTGTGCCGACACAGGTGCTTACAAGTTTTAATAACCAGAATATAGGAGATATAAAGAATACTCTACTGAGGCTCATGTAGTATGTATGTATATATGTGTGTATGCATGTATGTATGTATGTATGAATGTATGTATGAAGATTGTTAAGACTATGAAAGTAAATAATCCCATTTGGCAGATTAGGTGGGGAGTGGAAGTCTCTGATGGAAGTACAAGCCTCAGATGGACAATACAAAGAGCACAAAGCCCTTACTAGTGTGGGAAGCTAGCAAACCACATAGCTTGTCTGGACAGAGGTATGTCAGGTCAGGATGACAGCTTGACCATGTGCAGAGCTATGGGCCTGTGTCAGCAGAAGGCCGGCAGGAACTGGCTTTTGTACCCTTAGAGCTTTGATGTTCTATAATTTACAGAAGGCCTTTTCTTGATTCAGCCCTCATCATGAAATCGTGAAGGCATCAGGTGTATTTCCTCATATAGAACAGAGATGGGCTACTGCATGTGTGATACTGTCTTAGAGAGCAAAGGACTATATCGATTTCACTTCAAATGGAAAGCCACACCAAGGGATGGGGGCACTTATTTGTTTTCATAGCCATGTTTTATGCTATTCATTTGTCCTTCAGTATTCCATGGATTGACGTCAGAGCCCAGAGCTTCCAAGTTAAGTAGTTTAGACGTTTACCTCCACCTTGACTTTGTGTTGTTCTAAGTTACTTAAAAATTATTGCTAAGGAAACAAAACAAACATTGCCATGAAGATTTCCCTCTTAATCAGTCATTCGGTTTAGTAAAGCCTGCAACTCCAGACCATTTACATCAAGCGTCAAAAGTCATCTCTAGAATGGATAAGCAGCCCAAAGAAGCTTTTTACATGACTTCCTGTTAATTACTGTTTATGGGTGGTAATGGCAGAAAATATCCTTAAATAAGAACAAATGAGCTTAATTTGATGTAATACGTGAGCTATTAAATTGTATATGTCATAGAAGAGTAAAGAAAATCACAATGACTTTGAAATATGCTTGAGCCTTGGAGTTAGAAAGATCAGCCATGTAAGAGATTGAATAAGAGACTCTGGGAATATGTAAGTGATAAGAAGACATTGTTACGGCTAAGAACAGCTGGGAGGAAAAGGTACAAGTGAGGTTCAGTATCGTCCTAAGTACACTCTGTCAAGAGTTCTTTCCATAGTGATATGTGTCCTCTTGAAGTTTCTGTGTTCAACCCAGCTTCTACCACCATGAGATAAAAGTTATGACAAGCTTAAACATTTTCTTCTATTTTACCGAGTGCTTGCTTCTCTTTGACTGCAAAACAACACAACAACGACAACAACAACAACAACAACAACAAATCTACTGAAACTTAGGAAAGTCAGTCACCATTGTAAAGGACCAAAGCATAGTTAAGACTGATATAAACAGAAAGTGTTAATTTTTGCAGAAAGTAGAGCCTTGAAGCAAGGCAGGCAATTATGGTGGATATCACCAGATTAGGAAAGGTCCAGATAATTACCAGTCTTTACTTCCAATCCTTGACAAATCTAGTATTTTGCAATCTATCTAGAGACTAAGTACAGCTTATTCCAGGATCTTCAGGAACAATGAGACGAATACCCAGTGGCTCAATGTCCAGTCAACAGTTACCCAGTACTGACCCAGGCTCAGCTGCGAAACTTACTTATATCTGAATTGTTTTTAAAGAAACCCATTTCATAGATTTGTTTGTTTTCGTTACAGACTCATGCTGTATACACTAAGTGCAGTCACGTTCACCCCTCTGCTCCCTTCCCTCTTTCCATTCTTGTTTGGAGCCTTTCTCAAAAAACCTCCCTTCTCCCTTGATGTCATCTTTCTGTGTGTGGCCCATGGGATTTATAGGATTTATTCACTCCGTGTGGATGGGAGGTTAATGAGTAGAGCAAGGGCTATCTGTGGATATAGTACCGAAGGATAGGCCATACATGTAAACAATTCTAATAGGGTAGTTCTTTTGAGTAGACGATTTAGTTTTTGAGAAGAAAATGTTCTTGAATGCTTTTAAAATTTATAAGAGACTATGCACACCCATAATATAAATCCAAAAGTCATATAATTTTATGCAAAACTGTAAGAAAGTGGTATCCCTTCGTGTTCTAAACTCTATTTTATGAATAATTAAAGAATTATAAACTAGAGAGGTGCCTTTGTTTTCTGAGTCAAAGGTTTGTATTATCAATAAAAATAGGTAGAGTACTATTGGTTATTTGCTTTTTCTTCTGAAGTATATTCATTTCTCTTACTGAAAATAGATTTTTTTTCGGATCATATATTTTTGACTAAGGTGTCACCTTCCCCAGCTCTTTCCAGTCCCTCTCCACTTCCTCTCCCATCTGGTTCCACACCTTTTCCTGCTAGTCATTAAAAACAAACAGGCTTATAAGGAAGAATAAAATAAAATAGGATAAAAATCCAAACAAAATGTAATAGGATAAAACAAGTAGAAGAAAAAGAACCAAAGAAAAAGCATGAAAAACACTCATAGATGCTGAGATATTACACATTTGCACATGTAAAAATCCCATAAAAACCCAAACTGGAAGCTATAATGTATGCACACAGGATCTGTAAGTATAAAAATAAATTTCCTAACCAAACATTCTGAGACAAGAAACCTCCAAAAATTAAGTTCGTTTTCTTTGTTGGCTATTGACTGCCAGGACTGCAGCGTACCCTTAAGAGTAGTTGGTTTCTCCAGTAAGACTCCTTTGAAGAAAACTATTTATTTTTGTAAGTGGCTATCAGTGTTTCTGGGTTAGGAATGGAGGCTTCTATCCATTTCTCCTTTCAGCTCTAGGACCCCATTTGGGGTACACCTGTATACAAGGAAACAAAGACGGTGGCAGCATGGATTCTTGTTTTCGAGGACTCTTTTACTTAATTTTCTTCTGTTCCCATTTCTCCTTGGTTTGGGACCATATCTTTTTCTTGCCCATCATTTTGAATTTTTAAGTCTACATTTGAGTCTGACACATATGCCTTTTCGTCCCAATGGTTCTGGTGCCCTAGAGAACCCCCACGAATACAAGTTGGAAAGTCAGAAACATTGGAATGATCTTGATACCTGTGCTCGGATGATATGTCATAGCTTAACACAGAAACCCAGAAACCTGGTTGTGTCTGGAAGTGCAGGTTAGGGAACACTTTTATGTGGTTGTGTCCTCTGTTACTCTCCCTCCTTTTATGGTAATAATTACTTAACATAATATACCCCATGAAAAGAGAGGATTTATTTTTGACTTATAATTTTGGAAGTTCGTGGTCAGATATCTCAAAAAACTTTGGGGCTAGTTTATCATGGCAGGGGTATATGGGAGAACAAACTGTTTACTTCATGGCTGGGATGAAAACAGACATGGAAAATAGCAAGTGTCCACTATCTTCTTCAAGGCCATACCACCCCAAGCAGCCAGAGACATTCGACTAGGATTTCTGCATGGGAAAACTAATGTCAACAAAGATGAGAAGATCGTCTACAGAATGGAAAAATGTCTTTGTCAGCCATCTAATAGATGAATAATCAACCCCTAGCTGGGCATACCAGAAGACAACTAATCAAATGAAAAAAATGACAAAAAAGATGGTTCTTCAAAGAGTAAATATATGAACATTACTCCACATCTTTAGCCAGTAGGTAAATGCAAGCCAAAATTATATTGCATTTTCATAGATCTTTAGAAGGAATTCAGTTGAGATCTATCATATGATATCACACCTGCCCATATAACGGGGCATAAGTTAGTATACATGCAAGGGTCTGCAGTCCCATGTTTATTGTACCATTATTCAAAAAAGCCAACTTAGTGAATGAGCCAAAGTGCCTTTTAACAAAGAAAGCAGTAATGAAAATACAGCTTATATAAAAAATAGATAATTATTCAGTCATAGAAAAAATAACATCACCTAAAGAAAAAGGGATGAAGCAGAGTTCATCATATTAGACAAAATAAGTCAGACATAGAGACACAGTTATTTCAAGGTGTAGTGTGCCACTATTCCTAGAGAGAAGTAAACAAATGTATAGGAAACTGACCACAGAACAGTTAAGGATACCACCAAAATCCATCCTGGTGAGACAATGAGTTTTATTGGGGGTTACTTATAGGAGCAGAAGGAAGTCAAAGACATCTGTATCACCAAAGGCCCCGCCCATCCAGTATAGCTCATGAAAATTGGAAACCAGGAGTTTACAGCATAACCTGCAGGTGGCTGGACAAATTGGAAAGCGTCTTGGCTGGGCAGTTTGGCTGGTCTCAGTCTCTTCTAGGCAGTGTGGCTTGTATAAGAGAATTCTGTACAGCTCAGGTAGCTCTCAGCAAGCCTTACTGATTATATATACTTGAGGAAGGAGCCATCTAGTGAATCTGGTCAGCTTGGGTGATTTCCTTAAGGCTCTGAGTTTGTTTTCTTCTTGAGTTCAGTGAGCTTCTCTATAAGACAGAGTATTTCATTCACATCCCTGTGGACAGCCTAGTCCATAGTGGAGCTTCCCTCCAATATAGGGTGCTTTATCTCAGAGGAAACTGTTAAACAACACATGATGGCTTTCACATGTAAAAATCAAATTAAAAACTAAAACTCACCTGCAAGTAGTGAAAGGACTACTAGAAAAGGCAAGAGGTCATGGTACAAGAAGACAGGAATGTTAGGGCAGAGGGTATCTCTCTCTCTCTCTCTCTCTCTCTATATATATATATATATATATATATATATATATATGTTGTGTGTGTGTGTGTGTGTGTGTGTGTGTGTGTGTATGTATATATGTATATATATATATATACACACACACACACACGTGTGTGTATGTTTGTATTACTAATTGCAGTAATAAAAAACAAATGACTAAATAAATTAAAAATAATGGAACGCTATTGTAGGAGCTTAATTTACTCATTTAGTAAGCAACAGACCATTGGTTGTTGACTATATAGGCAGTGTGCTAAGGATTCAGTAAGAATCAAATGAACAGAGTCCTTGCCTTGAGACAAGGAAATAGTACCTATAAATACATCATTTTAAATGTTACATGAGGAACGTACCTCCTACCTTAGAGAGACTGAGGGACATCTATCTGACTTCAGGAATCAGCAAAGGTGTCATAGAAAAAGACCCAAGCTGAGTAGTCAGGGCAGGGACTTGCAGGTAAACAGGAAGTAGAAGTGGGGGCATTAAAGATCTGCGTCCAGTAAAGAAGTATTGGGTTTCTCCAACGTGGCAGTGAACAACTGAAGGGTTTTAAACAAGGCTCCATGGGTCATTTCAAAGAATGCTTGCACTAGCCCTCCATCTCTGAAAGGACCACAGTCCCAAGGGGGTGATTTATATGTGTGTTTTAATTTGGTGTGGGATTCAGGCTCAGATGTTTCAACTTATCCAAAGTCAAATGTCAATTGAAAATTACTGTTTACAGAGTAAACTGCCTTTTTAGTTGGGATGTTTTTCCTCACAGCTTTGCCTCAGTGAGCACCATAATCTTGGGTCTCTATTTAGATGTCCTGTAGTGGATATGCTCCTCATTTAGAATGTGAGCGGGTGGGTCCTCCTGACCCCACAGAAGGCAAATGCTGTGAATATTTGTTATCACAAGACCTATTTCAGAGAGGTACTTTTCTTGCCCCCGAATACTTTTAATGTGTTCGTTAACATCCGAGAAGACTCTCATCAAACTAAGGTGTCTTAACAGCTGTTTGTCTCTGCTTTATCAGAGAAGGATTTGGTGGAGAGGTAGTCTGTCTTTAGCTCAAAGAAGGGAGTCTAAGACACCCTGGGACTGGGAAGTGATACACCCAGCTCCCCAAGGCTCAAATCCTGGAAGCTCCAAATGGGAGGAAATATGATCAAATTTGGCTTATTGCCCATGACTGAGCTCCAAGGCTGTCAGATGCACTGCGGATCAGCTTCCCATTTAGACTTCCTGGTTAAGGTGGTTTGCAACGGTGGCCTCCATGACGAAAGCTGACATTACTTTTTGGAAAGGAGATGCAGTTTTTTGTTTGTATATATTAAGTCTTACCCTAAGTGCTCGATGGACCACCAGGCTTTCTTTCGGTGTGTGATTTTGTTGTGGTGTGGTGTTTTCCTCTTCGGGGGTGTATTATAGTTCTGCCTTGCAAAGAGCTTTTTTCTGTCAAAGACAGTTATGTCACATGCAAACCAGCACTGAAGCGAACAAAGACAGTCTAGATGGACTATCCTTTGCTCTTGTGACACTTTGATTTCTGAGTTCATGTCTGGCCCAGCTGGGAAACAATGTGCACAAAGGTCAAGTGGTTTGAAAGGCTGAGGTAATGTCCCGTGAATGAAGTAAGTTAGCGATGACTTTTAAACCCTGGCAACACTTAATCAGAATATACTTAATGACATTATCAGTCTCCTGCTTCTTCAAAATAGTCTTTGAATTTCATTGAATAAAGTAAATAAATGAGGTTAAAACGGGTCAGGAAGCCCATTTCCCCCTCTCCTCTTCATGGTGCCTGGGTATTTATATTTCATTGACATGACAAGCTCTAAGAATTTGGAATGTCCATCTACTTTGTGAAACTTTAAATATCACTTCTGGGAAAGAAAAAAAATACAGTCTGTTGGATAAACCAAAATTGCCTGGCCTTGGCTCGTTTCTCCTAAGCAGTACAAAAAGAAAGCAATTTTTTTGTGTGTGAAAATTTTCTGGAACTGAAAAAAATAAAAATTTATTTTTTAAAAAGTCAACTAAGTCTGTATAAGTATAAGATAGTCATCTGACATCATAATCTTGAGGCACATTGCCAAATAACATTTTATAAAGTAGCCAGTGCACCTCTGAATACCATCAAAGTGTAAAGGAAGCAATCTCCCTTAACATTATGAACAGAATCAAACTGCTTTGCTCAAATAATTCATTAAGTTTCACACTTACTGTCTCCACTCAGCTTTCCAAAACCCTTTGTTATGGAATAGTTTGTTAGAAAAAAAAAATAACCTGTAGAACTAATTGTTTAAAGGATGTGGTTTTTTTTCACCATTTTTTCTCCTGTATTGTTTCCGTGACTGATTTTAGGATTACTTGAAACTTAATTTTAAGCATGTCGTGTACAAGCTAGTCTCAAATTCATGGGGAAAATGTCATTTAATTTCAATATTCCTGGTCATGGATTTTTCTGATCTGTCTGGTTAGCTTCATCAGGGGTCCCAGCAGAGCAGGATACTTGAGTTTTACAGCAGATGCTAGAAAAAGAGGAAAAGATATGTCTAGAATGACATCAGGGCAGTAAGATTTTAAGTAGCTTAATGGTTAAATGGTTTTCGCAAAGTTGAGAAGTTACTCATATATGCCAGTACCTACATGCCCCAGAGCTTAGAATGAGCAAACAAGAAACTGTATGAGCCACGCTTGGCAGTCAGACTGGCTTATGTAGAGTGGTGCTTTAGTTTACACTAGCTTTGTTTTCGCACATTCTAACGATCAACTTTCAGTGTGGGCTGTTGGGCCTCCTCCATATGCTGTGCTGTATGAGCCCCAGAGAGGCCAGCTGTGGGTGAGACTGTCTTGCCACCTGCTACAAGGAATAAATTATTTGTGTGTGTGTGTGTGTGTGTGTGTGTGTGTGTGTGTACACATTATATATATGTTTGTGTAACAGGTTTACAGTCCTGTGTGTCAAGACTATGAGTAGAATGTGAACAGTCTAATACAGTAGACCATCCTTGACCCTGTTTACTTAAAGTTCCTTCTTTCTTCTTTTCTTTCTTTCTCTAGATCCCCATCTCCTCCTTTCGAATGCATACCCCCATGTTATAAGCGTGAGTCATTTCACAGAAAGACGAAGGCACTGTCTAGCACAGACCTCATTAGATGAGTCTCCCTGTGTCTGTCTCTCTGCCCAGTGTGTTACAACAGATTGACCCTCTTAGTGATGACAGCCTAGAGATTACAATCCTATTGGTGTGCCACTTCCTTTATTCTCAAGACAATGAGGCCAGTATGGGAGTGACGGTTAGTTGAGGTAATTGAGTGGTTAGGCCTTGCTGACAACCTTTGCGGCTTGTGCTGGTGTCTCTACTGAGGAGCTTACGAAAGGGAGAAGTGAACAGCTATGCTCCCTGGGGCTTGAGCTAAGAGTTTTCAGTCTTTGAAAACCAGGCAGAATCGTCTGAGGCTGTCAGGAACTGCCCAGTATCAAGCACCCTGTACTTTTTCTTGGACTTAATCTGAAACCAGCCTTCGCTCTTGGTTTCTTGCTTTTTTATGTGGTTTTCCTCATGTGTTCCAGTTATGTGTTTGAATAGGAATGACAAGTTATTTTATCTCTTGAGGTGAGCATCTATTGCAAGGTAGAGGCAAGGTAGCTAACTGACTGGTGGAGTGGTACACACACAAAGACGTCTAGACCAGTCTGATCTCTGCAATTGCTTTGTTCAGTGGATCTGGATTAAGCTGCTTAACCATTCAGCATTGGCTTTCCTTTCAGTGAAACAGACAAAAAAAAAAAAAAAAAGAAAAAAAAAAAAAGAAAAAAGAAAAAGAAAAAGAAAAAGAAAAAGAAAAAGAAAAAAGAAAGAAAAAAAAGCATTTAGGCAAATGATTTGCAGGTGAAAGGAATCTTGCAGAACATTCTAGAATACTTAAAGGAGGAGCACGGAGCATAGGAGACACTGGTAGTTCTAGGGAGTGTAAGACAGTTGCAGTAAGTTTTGAAGGTGGAAAAAAAAAGATCAAAGTAAAGAATGCATTATTAGGATGCAGCAGAAAGACACAGGATGCTTTAGAGTTAAGTCAGTGCCACAGTGGAGTTAGGAACAAACTCAGCCAAATTATTTTTTGAAACCTGGGTTGACTAGCAGGCAGATTTGAGACACAACACCCTTACAAATGTGTTTTATTTGTGCCTCGTAGCTTGTGGGAACATGTCAGTAAAATGGAAATGGCTTGAATGTATGAGCTAATATGGGTAACTACACACTGGTCTGGGTCGTAAACAGGAGTCTTACTCAATACACGGTAGATAGCACAGGTATACTTTTCAAAATTGGACTTTTAACCGTCTTAGCACCTAAGGATTTTAAATGCTGGTGCTGACTTTTTTAAAACGTGGCTCCCCTACACATTTGCATTTTCTTCTGTTCAGTATGGGGAGCCAGGAAGGAAAAAAAAAAGTTTTAATTTACAAAGTAGGATTCAGACAGATGAAGGCGGCATTTAAATCCAGTCACCTTGGCTCTTCAAGAAGGGTGTTGCTTCTGGGTGTCTGAAGTGTAAATTCGGGAACTCTTCAGCTATAACATTTAAGGCTGGTTTCTAAGGTAAGCAGCATCCAAAACACAGACGGCATCGTAAATCAGAATTAACACCTTGAAAGTGTTTCTGGAAGCCAAATGGGAGCCCTCAAGACTCGAGGAGTTCAGCTGATGTCACCCTGTTACCAGTTTCCTGGACAGACAAAGTTCCAGCAGTCTCACCAGCTAAGGTTTCTCTCCAGTGACCTTACAGAGCTCATGTGAAGCCTGGTATGTAGGGCACCTCAATGCCATCCAACTGCAAAGTGAGGCACCCACGCTCTCCGTGACCGCCACAGAGCGCATTTCTTTCCTCTTCAACTAGATGACCTAGCACTCAGGTCAGCCTTATGCTTTCTTCCTGGAAAACTTCCCACCCTAAGGCATAGGGAAGCACTCAACAAAACTGGTCCCAACCCAAGGGAACTTGGTCTGCTCTAGTCAGGCTATGGAGCTATGGATGAGCTTTTAGGATTCAGGACAGAGGCAAAGGAGCATAGATGACAGAGAGAAGCTGGTTCCTCCCACCCCCTGAATTCTTGATTTTTGCTTGTTTTATTTTTAATTTTGACATCAGTTAAGAAAAGGGTAGCTATCATTAGTGGAGTGACTGTTGAAAAAAGTAATGAGTCTACAGGAAAGGAAATTTGAATATTTAGTGGGTTTTGCCCATGGGAAATTAGGCTGGTGTGTGTGTGTGTGTGTGTGTGTGTGTGTGTGTGTGTGTGTTTATGTATGTGTGAATTAATAGTCCCAGAGGCAAAAGGAGTTCACAGCTCTATACACTTTTTATTATCTCTTACATGAAAAACTAGCTTGGTAACATAAATGAAGGTTTCAAGGAAACCAGTTTGGCAGTTTGGCCACATTAATATTTAAGACTTGATTAACACACTCTCCTGCTTGTGCTTGCGTTTAGTCTGAAGGAACTTGGAAAAATGTCAAAACTGGTTAAATGATATAAAGTAAACACTTTGCTGCATTCTCTTGGCTACAACTTTCAAAGTATGTCATAGGACAACCCAAAGGATTTTGTCCTTCTTTGATGAAAATTTCCCAAGTTTATCTTCAATACCAAAATTAAAAGACCCATCTTTGCCTGCTTTATGGGGTTACTGATGTCTCTGGCACTTGCATAATCAGAGAGTTCATTGGCTGAACTCAACCAGAGATCAGTAGAGATACTTGGATCTACAAAGTGAAATGGCACCAGGGACTTACGGTGAAGACCTTAGGAGGCACCCTTTGGCAACATGTGCTCGTTTTCTGGATCCCTTTATGAGGAAGTTGCAGCCTGGAATCTTATACATACTGTGGGGTGTTTCCAAAACCTCTGCTCTCACTCTGGGCTCTCACAGGAATTTACTCAGTAACCAAGTCTTTGGGGGGAAAAGATAGACAGGAAGAGGGATAATCATAAGGAAAGCCAAGTTCACAAAAATCACTGAAAGAATTTAACTTCTTCCATAGCCAAACCCACAGAAGATGACATCATTCTGCACGCTGCCCAGCACGTGTGTTTTTCTGTAATTCCCAGGGTTGACTCACTGTGTTCAATCATAAAGATTCTTTGGACTTTAATGTTCCCACCTGTAGAATAAGGATAATAGTACCAGTCACATGGACGGTGATAAAAGGAAGTTGATTTGAAAGGACTTTGTGACTCCCTCCCACAAAGTGGAATGTATATATCTTTATGGTCATAGTAGTAGTGTTCAGTAAAGAAACACACGGGCAAGCAATTTTCTAAAACATTAACCACTACGTTCCTGGCATTCTATACATAGCAAATATTTGAGTTAGATGAAAAATGGGAGCAATTCTTTTTGCATAGGTTCAATATTACTCTTCTTGTGACTTGTTACAAAATTGCTTCTCTTCCTGCTTTGCTTTATCTAGTTTCTGCTGGATTGCTGATATTTAAGTACTCTTCACTTATGGTCATACCTCAGCATAACTGAATAATGTAACTGAAGCATCTTTGCTCTCACAATTTTCTTCACTTGAATCTGAATTATTCTGTAACTATACAATTAATTGATTACATTAATTGTTTGTGCTATCTTTCTTTAGTAGGTTATAGTGTCTAAGAGGTCACGGATTTCTATTATGTTCAGTGGCATAACCCTAGGACATCATCTGGCGAAGAACACTGGTTACATGATTCCCTTGAATAACACACAATTTGATTCCAGCTTCTCAATCTTACAGATCATAGTTGAGGTTTGACTTTAGGATTTTTAGCTCATCTGGCTTAAATCCAACCAACTAGCCACATTTCCACCTTTTCTTTTCTTCTTGCTTTCTTCCTGCACATTTTTCTCCTTCTCTCTCACATTCAAAGCATTGGTTCTTAACCTGGGGGATTGAATATCATATATCCTGCATATCAGATATTTACATTATGATTCATAATAGTAGCAGAATTAGAGTTATGAAGTAGTAATGAAATATTATGGTGAGGGGTCACCACAACAAGAAACACTTTATTAAAGGATTATAGCATTAGGAAGGTTGAGAATCATTGTTCTAAGGGCTTCTGATTTGGCTAGACTTTTTCTTTCCACTGCTACATCAAGTTTGGTTTGGATACATTCTTCTAGCTATTAATTGTGATTCTCTGGTTAAATGCTACCATAATCTGCTAACTCTCTTACCTAAAAACAATTATGGAAGCCCAATCACTGCAAGCAAAATGGCCACCAAGGTTTTGGATGAAGCCATGTGTATGAATGTATGAATGCTAAATTGATGCTTCTTGTTCTAAGAATAATGTATGCTATAAAGGACCCCTCTGGAAGCAGATGAGCCCTCATGTGACTGATGCTATTGTGTAGTCTTCTAATTTGTTCTAAAAATAATGTATGCTATAAAGGACCCCTCTGGAAGCAGACGAGCCCTCATGTGACTGATGCTATTGTGTAGTCTTTTAATTTTCCAACTCATTTAAAATGTTGCTTAAATAACCTATCATTCACGGTTTCTTCCCCGTTGGATGAGTCATTCATTGATCCAAAAAAACAAAAACAACAACAGCAAAAAAATTGAAAACAAAAAACCCCAAAACCCTCAAACAAACAACACCAACCCCCCCAAAAAAAAACCAAAAAAAAAAAAAAGAAAGAAAGAAAAAGAAAAAGAAAAAAAAACAGATGTGGGCAATGGAGAAGTCAGGGAAAGTGAAGGAAACAAAAAGGGAGAGAAAAAAGGTTTTTGATATCAGGGTATGAGCTGGGAGGTGGTGGCGCACACCTTTAATCCCAGCACTTGGGAGGCAGAAGCAAGCGGATTTCTGAGTTTGAGGCCAGCCTGGTCTACCGAGTGAGTTCCAAGACAGCCGGGGCTACACAGATAAACCCTGTCTCGAAAAAACAAACAAACAAACAAACAAACATAAATAAATAAATAAATAAATAAAATAAAAATCAAAAAAAGATATCAAGGTATTGTGATATGGATTTTACTTCTTAAAAGTATAGAGACAAGAATCTTAGTTTCCTTTGGGAAATTCAAAGTAATAATGATACAAACGTGATATAGGTTTTATGATTTGACTGCAGTGTTTGCACTTCTATTCATTTATTGCAGTTATTTATTTAATACACACACACACAGACACACACACACATATACACACATGAATCAGGTTAGAACAAAACTAATGCAATAGAAATAATGGAAATATTGAACATTTAGGGTTAAAAGGTGATTATACTTGAATTATTTGATTTTGTATTTTTAAGTCACACAATAAAATGTGTTACATTTTGTATACAAAATACAAAAATAGTTTGTGTTTTTGTCATAACTCCTTTTGTGATTCACTCAACAAACATGGCCGAGTACCTTCCTAACACAAGGCATTGCACCTAATGCTATGCAGCTGGAGACGATGTCAAATGGACAAGAGCTTCTGTCTTTAACAATATTAACTGTTCATATATTTGAAAAACTCTCTAAGCCTCAACTTTCAAAGTTAAACAAGCAAACACAATTGGAGATAAGACAAGTCACGTTTCTAAAGTCACACTGCCTATATATGGCAGGACCAGAATTCAGAGCTGTGGCACCAAAGCCATGTTATTTGAAGCAAACCACCTTCAAGTGATCTGAACACAGAACACATGCCTCACAGCTGCCACCATCCCCATCCTAGGCACAGAAAGAAAGAGACAGACAAACAGGAACAGGGGGATTATTATAAAGATTAGACTGTGTAATTGTGAAAAATGACAGATCCAAAATCTACAAGACAAATCTGGCACACCAGAGACTTAGGGAAGAGTTGTACCCTGGAAAGACACCTTTTTCATCCTCAGAGTTCTTTGTTTTTGTTGAGACCTCAACTGAATAGATTAAGCTCAAATGGAAGGAAATCTGAATTGCTGAAATATTCCTTGATTAAAGTCTCACTGTTATTCAAAACATTGCTTTTCCAGAATCAGGTTTGTGCAAGTATCTCAGTAGTGTGGCTTAGCCAAGCTGATCTATAAATTCATTTTCATAAAGTGAGATTAGGAAATGTCCTATGAAGGCACAAGGAAAAAAAATTTGAAGTCTCACAAATTTAGAGTCAAGATGGTCAGAAGTGGTCTTCTCTGGGTCTTTCTTCCTCTGGTTTGCTCAGCCTCTTCCTTTAGAGAGAGAGCCTCACCTTATAGCACACTTTGACTGAAGGCACAGGGATGTCCAAGCTTCTGATGTTACAATGTGGTTTGCAGATGTACGTGGATTCATTCAAGCTGGGTTGGGATGCACATGGACCATGGAGCACAGGTTGGAAGGGTGTACCTGCTAGGATGTACACGTGCCGTTGTGCTAAGAGGGAACGGCTCCATTATTTACTTCTTTCCACTAAAGTTTGCATTTTTTTTTTAAATTTCTTATTTTCCTAACTTGAATAGAATCTAGACACTTCAGGTTGGGGTGAGAGGCAAAAAGAAAAAACAAATTATATCTGCTTCGAATATAAAAATATCGGTATAGTACTGTTTTCTCTTAGTTTCATGTTACATGTTCTTAGTTGGAACTTGTGTAGGAAACAGAGGAGTGGAGACGAAAGAAAGAGAAAGGAATTGTGGCAGAGGAGCAGCCTGAAGTCTGTCACTGCCTATCCTGATGGCCAGATGACACTCCACCCAATCCCTAGGCTTTCTCCAACCCCACGTGTCCCCTCTGCCTTCCTTGGGCGCACTGCTCACAGCCTTGCTGAATTGCTAAGCTCTGTTTTTGCACATGGTTATGCCATGTTAATCATTATCTACTTCCAGTATCTTTCCCTCCACCCTATCAAACAAACTTCGAACCACTGAGCCATATCTACTGTAAGTATAGATATTTGATTAAAAAACGTGGACCTTGAAGTCGTGGGCTCGCCTGCTCCAGTATTATGCAGCTCTGGCCTCAGTCCTCTTATCAATAAAACTGGGATAGTGTTGGTACTGATGTAATAGGCCGGTTGAAAAGAACAGGTGAAGGAGCAGAAGAGAAACCTTGCTACAGCATCTGTCAATCAACGAACCCTCAGTGTCTGGCAGCTGCTCTTTCTGTTTGTCTGATGTGGTTTCTTTCTGCCCAGTGCTAATTATTTAAGTGCAGGGAATGTAAAGATAAAACAAGTGATAAACAGAGGCGATACAATGAATTATCTGGGAATAATTGGAGTTATTTACTATGTTAGTTACCATGGTTGATGGCAACCAGGTAAGGGAAGGAAGGACATATTAACAATTACCTGTGAGGCTCAACAACAGGTACACGGTGATGATCTTGGTTATTTAATTTAATGTGCTTGGAAGACAGGCTTTTTATGGCTATATGTGGGAATTTAATTTTGTTTTCTTGGAAGTAACATTCCTTTAGACAGGGCCCACTCTCTCTTAGACACACTTTACCATCTTACAAAGAAGATTTTACATGATCACTAACACTTACCAACTCGTGTGTCCTACTATCCATGAGTTTGTGCTCTCTTTTATACATTATAAGGAAATAGCCACATGTTCAAAGAAGCAAAGGAGTAAATGTTTCTTTCCTACTCTTAAATATAGCAGATAGCACTGGAGAAAAACTCCTAAGAAATGAAGATGGGATGATTATCCAGTCTTCCTAAAGAAATATTCCCAAGATTGCCTATATGTACCTTATTTTAAGCTGCATTTTAACTCCTAGGAAACCTATGGCAAAAGTAATGGGAATCCTTGGCCAGTGTGAGTCAGAACTTAAAGTTAAGACCCATTGATGAACACAACACACACTTTGGATACAGGGCTGTAAGAACTTGAGCTAGTACTGTCTTAGAAGCCCCCTCCTTGATAGCTGGTTGGTTCTCATAGTACCTGAATGTGATATTCATGCTGACACAGGAGAAAAGTAATTGGTGCTTCAAGAGGAACAATGACCAGCCCAGTAAGATATCCCCAACAGTGCAATAATGGCATTTATATCTTGGGGATAACCAACTGTTGTCTGATTGGACCTAAGGACCACTCAATAGTAGGGTGGTATTCATATGTGGTACTGTAAACATAAACAACTATGCATATCTGGAGAGATCATATGATATGAGTGGTATCTAATTCTACTATTTTCCTACATCAATATAGTATCTAACTGTATTTAAATCTTGATCATCACACCAACTGTGATCCCATGTTGCTGGATTAAAATTCCTCTATACATAAACATACGAATAAGAGTAAATGGACTCAATAAGTAATGTGTATGTATGTGCAATAATAATAGAATATTAATTTTAGAGGAAGTGAGGGGACATGGGAAGAGCTGAAGAAATAGAAATGATGAAAATAGAATATATTTATGTATGAAATTATCAAAAAACCTTAAACTAGAATGAGAAATGGGTTTTAGAGTATTTGAGTGCCTAAAGCACCTTGCGTGGTCAAATAGGGAGAGGTACAAATGATGATTTCCATCTTGGATTGACAGGTGATATCCTTTGGAGCAATTTCATGCTTCCAAATTTCATAGTTATGTCTCACTGTACAAAAGGAAGGGGAACAAATTCTTGTCAAGCTAAATTCATTTCTAAGGATTGTGACTGTGTGTTTGGGCAGGATATATCACTCCCCTTTTATTTAACATAGTGATTGTGGCTAAAAAAAGAAGCACTATAAAGGCTTCAGCTTTCCTGCTTTGCTTTAGCTCAGACTATAAAACAAGCCTGGAAACCATACCTCTCCCAGAGTGTAAGAAAACAAAAAAAGCCCATACAATAAAACGTCATCGTAAGTAAAACTGATCCTTGTCTGAAATAAAATTTAAGTCAAGCAATAACAAGATTACAGTGAGACAAACAATACAACTAGGTTATGACTTTTACATGTAAACAAATTCTGGGTTTCAAATGTAGAACCACACATTCCATCTCATGGGTGTTCTGTGATTCTAATAGTTAGGCCAATACTTGTTGCTTTATTATTCAGGAGGCACACACAGTTCCTGATGTGTAAAAGACTGAGATATTTGCAGTTCCCCTTGTTCTGATCCAGGACATTACTTGAAAAACATAAAAAGAAAAATGGCATTCATTTGTCTGCATTAGGAATGTCTGATGTGCTTCTCCTGATGGGCACTGGTAACAAAGGACAGCAAAGGGGAAGCCCTCTCCCATCTCCATGGCTACCATACAGGGAATGATCAGTGTATGTCACCTTCTGAAAGCAGATGTGATATGCAGACAGCCTCCCTCCTTGACAGTTTATTATATTTTGCTCTGTAAGTCGAAGCTGCAAATCTGATGGCAGTGCTGAAGCTTCTGACTTGAATGCATAATTAAATTTATAAAATCATGTTCTCCATTTCAAGAAGCATAGGCAACCAAGTATGTGTTGATTCTCTAAAATGAATTAGTTTTTGAGTTAGATGGAAAATTGCTGTGATTTGAGCCTTTAATACATATGAATTCTTAAACACCGGTTCCCTTAATCTATCGTCCTCCTCTTCCTCCCTCCCTATTTTTGTTAGAAAGCTTTGAAGTTTTTTATTTAAAATTGCATGAAACATGTATTAACCTTGTAGATTTGTTTAAGTGCCTTTTGTTATTAGATATTTTAGAGATTCATGGAGGCAGAAGTTCTTTAATTAACCAGGATTTCCTGCTTCTGTTGCTATGGTGTCAGTGAATTGGTTCCCAGTAGGAGATTTAATAGAAAAACATTCAATTTAAGAATGGGCTGGATGCATCAAAGGGATTAAGCTATAATGCTTTTAATCTTTGCAACTTAAACAAAGAGAGAATATTCTTGCACAATGAACTGCATCAAGTGTGTGGGGAGGTCAGCAAATGGTAATCGTGATACATCAGCTAAATAGCAGGCTGTATAGCCCAGCCATTTACAAAGGCACAGCCAGAAACACAGCCTGGGAAATTAGCAGCTTTTAAACCCTAGGACTTGAGTAAAACAACTACAAGTGTTATTTTGAAAAGTCTAGACTCTGTAACTCCCATATTGTCAGAGTCAAGACAGATACGACTTCTGTTTAAAACTCTCTGTCAAGAATAGCAGAACAGTCTAAGCTGTAACCTCTGCTCCCGGACCTCCGGGCAGACATTCATCTCCTACTTCATCCCTCTTCTCCCAACAATAATGCATCTGAGGTTAATGGACTTGTTGACTAGCCTCCAAGTCAAACAGCCGCCATTTTTAAGGTGTTCTTCTGCGCCTGCTCACAAAGATCATCACCGCCCAGTCTGTTGTCTGTGTGTACTCTCTCACAGAAGGGAGGTGCTGAGGAGGATCGTGCTTTCTGGAAAGGAGTTATAGAGCTGGCACTTCATTTATAGAATTTCCCAGCACAAAATCTTGCTTTGGATCTTTCTTTCTTTCTTTTTTTTTTATTTTAGTTTTTAGAAATTCAAAAGAAATTAGATTCCGTTTCTTTTGTGTTTTAATAGAGCGTTTTATTTATTGAGATTACTGATATGTTAGAATCTAAGTATGCCATTTTCTGTTTTTCTGTTTGCTCTCTGTGTTGTGTGTTCTTTCTTGTTTCCTTTCCCCTGACTTTCCGTGGGTTACTTGACTCATTTTCAGAATTTCAGGTTTTTTTTCAATGCTTATGTTGTTAATGCATCTATTTTTATAATACTACAATCCCCTTTTTGTAATCCTAGGAATTCTGTCTATATGCATATGTGAATACATAAACACAGCCCTTACCTCAAATAGAATAAGAAAGACTTTATTTTAAAGCTACATATAAATCATTATCATCCAGGAGCATAGATTCAGGTTATTTCAAATTCTATGTTCCAATGTGATAATAGAGTCACAGAATGAAGAAAGTCATAAATGAAGGCCCATTTCAAATACATGAGTGGGAACATCAGGCAATCAGGTTATAACAAAGAGGAAAACTCTCAGCTAGCCCTTTGGTTGGAGAAAACTAGTGGTTCGATTGTACATTGTTTGGAATATTAGATTATCATAGAGGTGGGCAAGGGACGGCTCTGAAGGGGGCTTAAGCTAATCCAAGATAAATTGCGATTAGCTCCTAGACTTATAACATCCCAGCTCCCAACCTGAGCACCATCACTGAAGTTCTAGTCAGTTAACATTGCTGAGGGCTCACTGTAAGGAACAGTTCCCCACCTAAAAGAGCTTTTGTCCACACTGATCCCCAACCAGCTGCGACATTTCAAATCTTCATCCCACTGTGGATAACCACTTCACGGAACCTGTTTTATGGAGTCCCCATTCCAATTAACCCTTGGCTTCATTTGTATTCTAACATTTGTCAAGATCCTCTCTATCTGAGGGAGGGTGCAGACAACAATGGGTGGAATATCAGGTGATGGCCTCTTGACCCTCTATCTACAAGGGAGTACCAGGAGCACCACTAACGTTATAGTAGACATGGATACCATTGTGTTTTTGCCCTGAAAGTGTGGAGAAGAGCTTACTTGAAAGAGACAGATTGAAGTTAAAGGAAAGTGGTCACTATGGAGAGGATGGCTGGTAGAGAACCGGAGAAGAGCTCTTAGAGCCCAAACAAAGGAAAACGTTTGACATTTAGATCCTTTCAGAGCATTGTAAGAAGTTCCACACCCACTCATTTAGCTCAGCATAGCATAGCCTACGTGAAAAGGAGCATGGAGGAGCCAGGCATTGGGGAGGACCATAACTTAGGAGCTGTTAAGCCACAGAACAACAAGGCTTTTTAACTCTGCCTCAGAGAAACTGCTGCACGGAGCTATAGCCTGGATTTCTTTAGGCTGTGGGAGTTGGCCACAGGAGTGACATGTGTCTTGAAGAGGAAAGGGATGGAAAATGATGTTATTATATTTTAATTTCCAAAAAAATATTTAAACAGGGCAGGATATGCAGATCTGTGATCTAATACAAACTAGCAAAGTGATGACATCAGTAGAATAATTATGCCCATGAGATGGTACAGACACATGCAACACACACCTGCAGTTCTGAGTTTAACTGATAGTAAAACATTGTCCTCTGAACTACACACACACACACACACACACACACACACACACACGCACACACACACATACACACACACACACACACACACACATGCACACTGAATACACTGAAAAAGTATACACTAAAACCTGCTGTGGTGGTGGCCCAGGAACTAGCACTATTTGGAGGTGTGGCTTTGTTGGACGAAGTGTGTCACTGTGTGGGTGGGCTTTTCAACCCTCATCCTAGCTGCCTGGAGGCCAGTCTTCTCCTGTCTGCCTTTAGAACAAGACGTAGAACTCTCAGCTCCTCCAGTCCCACGGCTGCCTAGATGCTGCCATGCTCCCACCTTGATGATTATGGACTGAAACTCTGAACCTGTAAGCCAGACAATTAAATGTCCTTTATAAGAGTTGCCTTGGTCATGGAGTCTCTTCACCCTAACTTAGATACCTCCCATAAGGCTGAATGATTGATTAGAACTTCAGCAATAACAGTAAGATGGGAAGGTCTAATTTTGGTTATCTTGGATTGTTCTGAGTCTAATTTCAGTTTATTTTGGGCTAGCTTTAGTCCCCTTAATAACCATTCCTTGTCCACCTCTGTGTCTGTCCTAACATCTTTGTGACTAAGCTGAAACCTTTGGAGTGTAACACTAACCATCACAAACTTTTTGTTTGTGACCAATGATGTCACCAGAGAGCATCTGAGGACTATAGCTCTATACTTTGGTATAACCCACATACCTGATGTCTCAACTGAAGCATTTGAAATGGTCCATGACCTATGGATTTCCTCATTCTGTTAGTATAAACAGTTCATGCGACTGTTACCACATTGGAACATGGAACTAGGGATGAGCCGAATCTGTGGTCCTGGGTCATGGTTATTCACATTTGGCTTCAAAAGAACACTTTCTCTGGTACCCTTTGAGGTTAGAGTTGTGTTTTTGTGCTGACATAAGTATTTTTACACTGTGTTCTGTAAGAAGCCCTAGTAAGAGCCCATGAGATGGTACAGACACATGCCACACACACCTGCAGTTCTGAGTTCAACTGATAGTAAAACATTGTCCTCTGAACTACACACACGCGCGCACACACACACACACACACACACACACACACACGCACACACACTCATATACACACATGCAAGTACACACACCCATAAAATAAATAGGTAGATTAATTAATTAATCAATCAATTAATTAAAAGAAAAGAAAAGGAAGTCCAGTAAATGTAACAGTCTCAACCAGTTGGAGTTTGGTAAAATTGTGCTTTGTTCTGTCACTGGTACTAATTTCATGTGAACAATGTTTCCATCTCCAGAGGAAAAGTTAACCCAACATTGTACAGTTCAGAGTTGATAGTTAATTTCTTCAAATATGTTTTTACGTTGTGCTTTTTCTCTGGTATTTCTGATTTCTGAAAAAAAAAAACAAATTGACAAAGTTTGAATTGCTTTTCTCATTGGAGGTGATAAATTTCTTTCAGTCTTTTAGATTTTAGTTTTTGAAAGTTTGGTTGTGGTATATCTTACAATAATTTTTCTGGCTTTATTCTGCTTAAAGCTTGATGAAACTTCCCAAATCTTTACCTTTGCCAAATTTTAGAAGTTTTCAGCCATAATTACTTCAAGTGCTTTTTCAGAAACACCTACTTGCTCCCATCCTTCCACAATTCTAGGACCATGAATGTGAGATTGTGTTTTAGTCCCACGAGCTGCTGATGTCTTCTGTTCTCCAGTATTTCTGTCTTCTTGTTTCTTCGTCTTGGATGACTCTCACCATTTTCTACCTTGCTGCTTGCTCATAGACTCACCTTCTTTGGGATGGATCTGGAAATTGCATCTTTTATTTCACACGTAATCAATCTCCTTACTTGCTGGTATAATGAAGAACTTTCCATTAAAACTGGGTCCTTTACAGAATTGCTGCAATACACTGACTCTTGTATCTTTCCTCTCATTTTTTGATACTGTTCCATTGGGACACTCACACTTCATGTTATCAGGTAGAAGTTTTTCGTAGTCACCATGTGTTGATACAGACTCCTTTCTATTGCCAGGTGGCAATAGGGCTTGGTGCTCCTCATGAGCTCTCTAGGGACTGTGTAGTGCTAGCCTTGGTGGTTGTGGACAGTAGTAAATGACTTGACTCTTCATGTGCGTTCTCTGATGCCTGCCAATGATATGGGGAACAGCTCAGTGATTTAAAGGAAGTGTCAGCGTTGCTTCCAATGAAGTCACTGTGGATCCATCTGTTGTGGGCTTAGGGCCTCTCTTTGATACACACCATCATGAGGGAAGAACTAGGAAGGCTCCACTATGACCTGGAATATGCCAAACATTGCATGAAAGGAATGTTTCTATCTAGGCTGAAGTCCTTGGTCTTTTGGCTAGAGACAGCAAACATTGTTCTTTGAACACATTAGCATTTCTGTGCGGATCACTCTCTTTTGTTTTGTTTTGTTTTAATTTTGGAATATACAAATCACAAAGGATATCCAGAAAGTATGCTGTATTGCCCCTTGAACCCCAATTCTTTCACTATCCTTCTACCTTTACATACAATGTCAATTCTTTTCATTGTACTCAGTGAAAGGGAAATGGGAGAGTAGATCTACTCCACATCTCTAGAAGTAGCCCTGTCCTTGTGTTCCTCAAAAAAGCTTAAACAATACCCTTGTGTGTTCTATTACAAAGAAAAGAACCATTAGGAATAGATCTAAGAACACTGTTTATATAAGTATCTAAAGTCCACAAATAACTTTTGAAATTTTCTTGTACATCAAATTGCATTGAGTACACTTCAATATTAGGACGTAGAAACAGTTGTCTGTATTCTAAAACAGAAGCATCATCACCCCATGCATGATGGTCAGTGTGGGTTCTCATTCCCTGCTCTGGGATAAATTCTACCAACCTATGGGATGTTTTTGTTTTGCTCTGAGATTCATTGTGCATTCTGCAAGGGCTTCCTGGCTCATAGGAACTGAAGAGTATAATAAAAACTACTCGTATCCACTTATTCACAACTGTGTTACTGTGCTCACGGTATCTGTACTTTAAAAGATGGGCACCATAAAAAGGGCAAGGCTCAGTCCAAGAATGGGCTTCATACAGCAGTTTTTGAGCACCAGTATATTATATCTTTTGAAAGGGAGAGACATTTACCAGAATTGTAAGAAATTGCAAGAAATTGGTAATTATATTAACTCCCATGGAAGACTCATGCCATGTGTTCGTCTACTACTCTTTTTTTTCCCCTAAAGACAGGCCTGTTTAAATCTATATGTTTGTGTGAATTCATGAAGCCTTCCTGGGTGGAAAGTCAGCAAGTGGAAATATGAACACATTGTACTCTACAGGTCAATGTATTTCAGCCTAGAACTTAAGAGAAGAAGGATTACAGATTCAGCAGACCATTGGGCTCCTGGCCATTCCGTCTCAAAGAATCATTTCTGTCTATCAAAGCTGAGGACCACAATTACGAAGGTCGCTCTCAATTCAATGTGACCTCATTCAAATTCTTGCTCTGTATTTTATCAATGTTGTCATCTTTCTAGACTGTGGCTTTCCCACGTGTGTAAAATAGACATCATAATATCAGCTATGTCATGTGAAATAATTCATGTAAATCACTTAGCAGGGTGTCAGGATATCATACAGACTCAGCATTGGGCATTAAGAGTCAAACATCTTTGAATTCCCGTGTCACACCTCTCCTTTAGCACAGTTGTGCTGCTTGGGGACAGAATTAAAAACTTGTAAAAAAATATTCTACAGGGATGGGAAGCCAGGTGATTTAACAAGAAGTCTAAGTCTTTCTGAGTGCACGTCTCATCTCTTCCCTGAAGGTTGAGTGAGAATCTGATCATTCTTTATACTTTTTTTAAATCATGGTTTTAATAAATGTCTCATGAAAAAGGAATGGATCCTGACCTACACACATACCATATTAAACTTTAATAAGAATTTGCTAATAGGGAAATTTCCTCAAGCCAGTAGTTAGTAAATATTCTTTATGCTTTTGACAAACATCTGTACTTCCACAGACAGTGCACCTTGTTTCTCTCTTCTAATGATATCATTATTTCAAACCATTATGAAATGAGAGGTGTGGTATGAAGCCGAAGTTAAAAGCTCCGGGGGGGGGAGGGAGGGGGAAGAATAGTCTAGTCAGGGGAAAGGGTGCCAGCCTGGCAAGACTTTCCCTTGAGCTGATAGTTTTTGTAATCAAGAGCAAGCTTCCAAAATGGTAGTCATGTTTAGAAATCATCCGGTTTATTTCTTTAGTCACACCCAGTACTTACAGGAAAAGGTGCACCTGCATCTTAAGGTTTCTGTTGCCCAATACTTGATATCAGATAAAATTAGTCATGGTCTCAGCAAACTGGATTAATCCGTCTTCCGAAGGTAGCAACATGCCGTTCCATCCAAATGTGGAATTGCGTTGAAAGCAAAAGAAGCGCCCAAACACTTGCAGGCAGCTCCCCACATCCCTTCAAGAAGGAAGCTCAGCACATAAGAGTTGAGGTTTTGTTGTAGTGAGGCCCAAATAGAGGAAAGATTTAGTTCCTGAGGGTGGGCTCAAACTCCCAGCACCTCCGTAGATGTGCAGTGTGACCTCAGGCATCTGAACTCTGTACCACATAGACAACTCAGATGACAGCAAGTGTAGGCAGGGTAGAATCCAAGGAAATGAGTTACTCAGAAAAGATTCCGTGCTCCTTTTCTGGGCAGAAGGAAGAAGCACCATTTGGGAACTGGTTTTCAGGCTTCTCAAGGAACAGTGCAAAGTTGGCATGCAGATATGTGAGAACATGCAGAGAATAGGGGCTCAGAAGGGAGGGGTTCGTGTTTGTCATCAACCAAGCCTAGATCACATCCTGGAGGAATGGTCACAACTCCCGCAATGTGATGATACTACCTTACTTGGGAGAAAAGTAAGAGAAGATGCTGAGAAGAGGGAGCGGGCCTTCTTTGAGCAGCTACGTCACAAACAACGCAATTCTCATTCCAGCTTCTAGCATCCCTCTGAAGTGCACGGAGGCCATGTTAGCTTCTGTCTTAGGGTTGCTGTTGCTGTGATGAAACGCCGTGACTGAAAGCAAGGTGAGGAGGAAATCTTCGAGGCATTTTTAAAATTGAGATTCCTTCCTTGCAGATGACTTTAGCATGTGTCAAGCTGACATAAGACTATCCGGCACAACTTGACACACAAACACATCACTGTTAAGCCATAACCTTCATTCACGTTAAAAATGACAAATAATTTTAAAAGTCTTTACGAATTCAAGCACATTAAAAATTGTCTGCTTAAAAATATCCAGTCCCTTTTTAAAATCCAAATTCTCTGTCTCGGTCTTTGTCTCTGTTTCTGTCTCTGTCTCTCTGTCTCTGTCTCTTTCTCTCTCTGTCTCAAGTTTAAAGTCTCTCACCTGTAGGCAACTGTAAAATCAAAAGTAAATGAACTACTTTTCTTACTTCAAGAGGGAAGAATCAGGGCACAGTCACAGTTAGACCAAAGCAAACCCAAAACTCCAACAGTGTAAATAAATAACACAATGTCCATTATCTGAGATCTACTCATGATCTTCTGGTTTCTTCCAAAGGGCTTAGTTCACTTCTCCAGCTCTGCTTTCTGCAGCTCTGGAAAGCTCCCCCCACCACTGAAGCTGGTCTTGGTGGTCATGCCATGGTGATGGCCTCTCCAAAATGCTGGACTTCTGCTGCAAGTGGGCAACCCTTCACCAATAACCTCTCCTAGGCTCTCCTCATAGTGCTAAAACTGCCCCACGTGACTCCTTCCATCTTGCTACTGAAACTGAATCTTCGCCAGTGGCTTCTGTCCTTTCACAGAGCCAAACTTCAGCGGTCCTTTATGACCCTGTCATGTCTTCAAAACCAAGACCACCAGGACGACTTTTACACCACCAAGTTTTGCTGCCAGTATGAGGTACAACCGTAGCCACTTCTGGAACATAGCTTCTGTGTGCTGAGTCTCAGGAAACACTTTCCAGAAGACTTTACCTCAGTGATGCTAATCTTGTCTTAATCACTGCTAATTTCTCAGCTCCAGTAGTAGACTGGCATCAATCACAACAAGTCTTACTTTAGTGATTCTGGTCTCTTGTTAATTATGGCTTATTCTTCAGCTCCAGCTGACTAGACACCACAGATTTGTCACACAAAAGGTCCAGTAGAGTTTTTGTTTCCCTATGAGACTTTCCAACCCAGCCTCTGTCATCTATACTGCTTTCAGCAGTCCTGTCTTCCATGCTTCTACAGCTCACTGAGCTCTCACCATTCAATATTGCTTCTCTCATCTAAAGTTAAAAATTCTTCCATAGTCCTTCCCAAAACAACATGGTTAGGTCTATCACAGCAATATGCCACTCTTGCTACTGGCTTGCCTTAGTTAGTGTTAACTATTGTGATGAAACACCATGACCAAAAGCAAGTTGGGGAGGAGGAATTAATTTGGCTTATACTGCCATAGTACTATCTATCATCGAAGAAGTCAGGACAGGAACTCAAACAGGACAAGAACCTAGAGGCAAGAGCTGATGCAGAAGCCATCAAGGAGTGCTGCTTACTGGCTTAACTCCTAATGGCTTGCTCAGTCTTCATTCTATAGAACTCAGGACCACCAGCTCAGGGATGTCACCACCCACAAAGGTCTAGACTCTCTACCATCAAATGCTAATTAAGAAAATGTCTTAGAGGTTTGCCTATAGCTGGATTTTAGGGAGACACAGTTTCTTAATTGGGACTCCTTTCTCAAGGATGACTTTAGCGCCTGCCAAATTGACATAAAATTATACAGCACAGCATGTCTTCTACATTCACGGAGACCTCAGACCCAACCCATCTTTATGATATTATTTTATTTTATAGGGAAGACATTAACTTTTCCTTATAGAATGAGTTCCAGACCCTTTATCATTCCCAGCTCCCCTCTCTGATTGAGCATACTCTGTATGTAACTCATTCATGGCACCCAGCCCTGCAGCATGGCTGTACCAACTGATAGCACTCGCCCTATTTGTCTGCCTCCTTTCTGAACTCTCAAAGTACTCAGAAAACTGAGTATTTTGGGAGTTCAACCCCATCTAAAGTACTTTAGATGGGGAGCTCAACCCCATCTAAATTGAGTAGATTTTCTTCCTTCTCTGATTGTGATTCCCCCTTGAACTGCTTCCCATCTTTTCTGTTGTCAAAAATGAGTCAGAAGGGAATGTGTGCACACCTTTTCCTGTCACCTGTGAATACACATTCAAAGGTTTCCACAAGCAGCTGGCTGCTCTTTGCAGCCTCTCCCAGATCTCTATCCTGTTGGGCTTCTCTGCTACTTCCTAAAAAGAAATTCTATCATTTTCCAGACATTCCATCACAATAGCACTATCCATGAGAGGGTAAGAGATAAACAATTTTTCTATATTCTTTGATGAGATACCCAACTTTTATCTGATCCACTATAGATCTAATGTTATCCTGACCCTGAGAATGGGTTAAAAGAAGAAAATGTGAGTGTTTTTTAATCTTAAAAATCTCTGAGTGATAGTTTGACTTCTTCCTTTCCAATTTGTATCCCTTTGACCTCCTTATGTTGTCTAATTGCTCTAGCTAGAACTTCAAGTACTATATTGAAAAGATATGGAGAGAGGGGGCAGCTTTGTCTAGTCCCTGATTTTAGTGGGATTGCTTCAAGTTTCTCTCCATTTAGTTTGATGTTGGCTACTGGTTTGCTGTATATTGCTTTTACTATGTTTAGGTATGGGCCTTGAATTCCTGTTCTTTCCAAGACCTTTAACATGAAAGGATGTTGAATTTTGTCAAATGCTTTTTCAGCATCTAATGAAATGACCATGTGGTTTTTTTTCCTTGAGTTTGTTTATGGAGTGGATTGCATTGATGGATTTCCATATATTGAACCATCACTACATCTCTGGGATGAAGCCTACTTGATCATGGTGAATGATCGTTTTGATGTGTTCTTGGATTAGATTGGCAAGAATTTTATTAAGTATTTTTGCATTGATATTCATAAGGGATATTGGCCTGTAGTTCTCCTTCTTTGTTGGATCTTTGTGTGGTTTTGGTATCAGGGTAATTGTGGCTTCATAGAACGAGTTGGGTAGTGTTCCTTCTGCTTCTATTTTGTGGAATAATTAGAAGAGTATTGGTGTTAGGTCTTCTTTGAAGGTCTAATAGAATTCTGCACTAAAAACATCTGGTCCTGTGCTTTGTTGGTTGGAAGACTTTCTATGACCCCTTCTATTTCTTTAGGCGTTATGGGAATGTTTAGATGATCTATTTGATCCTGATTGGTATTTGGTATCTGTCTAGGAAATTGTACATTTCCTCCAGATTTTCCAGTCATAGAAGGCTTATTTATAATAGCCAGAAGCTGGAAAGAACCCAGATGTCCCTCAGTGGAGGAATGGATACAGAAAATGTGGTATATTTACACAATGGAATACTACTCAGCAATTAAAAACAATGAATTCATGAAATTCTTAGGCAAATGGTTGGATCTGGAAAATGTCATCCTAAGTGAGGTAACCCAATCACAAAAGGACACACATGGAATGCAGTCACTGATAAGTGGATATTAGCTCAGAATCTCTGAATACCCAAGACACAATCCACATATCAAATGATTCCCAAGAAGAGGGAAGGAAAGGGCCCTGGTCCTGGAAAGGCTTGATCCAGCATTGTAGGGGGGTACCAGGACAGAGAAGTAGGAGGGGGTTGATTGGAGAATGGGCAGAGGGAAGAGGACTTATGGGACTTATGGGGAGAGGGGAACTGGGAAAGGGAAGATCATTTAGAATGTAAACAAATAGTATAGAAAAATGCTTTGGAATTATTAAAAAATAATCTCTGAGTGATTTCCTCACTTTTTCATGCACTGACCCATGTGATGTCATCCATTCCTGGTGTGGGAGGAATTACACACTATATAGAGCAGAACAGAGACTAGAGCTGGCTATCCTCTTGGCATTCCATGCCCATAAGCATGGTATAACACTGTTAGACTATGGGGAAGGCAAGGACAGTGTAGATATTTACTAAGCTTGTGGTCATGCAAAAACTCCCCAAATTAACATTGGAAGCACAGGTTTTATTTAGTATAACTATAGATTTTGCAATAATGCTTTATTTGAAAGTAAAAAGGTTTTCTGTTATTTTTGTTGTTGTTGTTTCTGTCTGGGTTTTTTTTTGTTGTTGTTGTTGTTGAAACAGGGTTTCTTTATGTAGCTGTGGCTATGTTGGAACTCACTATGTATATCAAAGAGATCTACCTGCCTTTGCTTCCTATGTGCTGGAATTAAAGCATGACACTACCACAACCAACCTAAAATTCAATTTAAACAATAACAGCAGCCACAGCTCCATATAAACCCAAATAATAATATGAGGTATACCAAGTCTACGCATTAGTCTAACTGTAGCTCTCATCTAACCTAACCTACCTGTAATCCTAACACTGTGCCTTGAGTTCTTATGTTAACCCTAAAGCCAGCTCTAACATGAGCCTCAAGACTAATACTAACTCTAAGGACAACTGAGCCCTAACCTTAGGTTAACATAAGAAACAATATTGATACTGTTCCTAGCTGAATCCTTATCTCTGAACATCTGTGTAACCACAACCAGACCTCTATCTCAAACATTAATCTTAGAAATAAATCTAAAACAGTCTCAAGCCCTAACCCTGTCTAATACCAACAATAACCCTAAATAGAACCTAGCCCAAATGCTAAAGCTTTCTCTCTCTATAGCCCAATCATTAAAACAAAGTGAAAAACTAATCATTAATAATTACTAATACTAACTGCTGTAGTCCTAGCCTCCAAACTCTAACCATAACCTTAATTCTAAATGTATTTCTCACTTACCTCTTTTAACTTTAGATTTATACCTCTGACTTTACCCTAATCCCCAAACAAACCATAACTGCATAATACTTAACTCTGACATGAAAGCAAACATACACACACACACAAATACATATATACACATACATCCACATATACATACATGCATACACATACATCCACACACATACATCACATATATGTATATATATGTATGCATATATATATATATGTATACACACATATACACACATACACACAATGGTTATATGGAAGTAGTTCTTTCCTTTGTTTGGCTGCAGAATTTGATACATACCTACTTCTTCGCACTGGGTTAATAAGCTTGGACAGTTGAACATCTGTTTTCTCATTTCTTGTTTGCTCATCTGAACTATCCGTTAGACAAAGTGCTGGTTTCTGTACTTCAGTATTACAGTTCTGTTGATCTCTCTTATGTCTCTCTGAATTTCTAGTAGATTTTGTTTTGTTTTGTTTTTTGTTTTTGAGACAAGGTTTTTTTGTGTAGCAGCCCAGTTGTCTTGAAGCTTACTCTTCAAGACCAGGTTGACCTCAAAATCACCAAGATCTGCTTGCTTCTGCCTTCTGTGTGCTGGGATTAAAGGAATGAATGTACCATCACCTGTGACTTCTAGTAGATTTTTATTTACATATTTTGACCTTTCAGCTCATCCTTTCACTGTTGTCACTCAGGTCAACCATCCCTTCAGTATAACAAGTGATTTATGTCTTATATGTCTCAAGAACTCTTCCATAGCATTGGATAATTTTGGTAGAGACCAGTAGAAACATAGGAAAATCCTGTGCTCAGATGATGCTCTAAAATGTAAAAAGAAATGTTCAACACATATATGAAATCACTTGAGGTCACATGGACAGAGGAGTGTAAAAAATGTGATAATTTGGCAGAGATTTTCGCCTACTAAGCTAGGAGGCCTTTATAATACTTAGCTGTAGATTTGAGTAAAATCATCAAAATTGGTACATTAAAAGATAATATTGACATTAAACTGAGCACAGGGTCCCCAACGGAGGAGCTAGAGAAAGGACTCAAGGACCTGAAGGGGTTTACAGCCTCATAGGAGGAACAACAATATGAATCAACCTGTAAGTCCAGAGCTCCCAGGGACTTAACCACCAACCTAAGAGTACTCATGGAGGGACCCACGGCTCCAGCCACATGGGTAGCAAAGGATGGCTTGGTCAGACATCAATGAGAGGAGAGGACCTTGGACCTGAGAAGGCTCATTGCCCCAGGGTAGGGGGATGCCAGGTCAGGGAACTAGGAGTGGGAGGGCGGGTGTTTGGTGAGCAGGGGGGGGGGGGGCTATGGGATAGGGGGTTTTCAAAGGGGAAACTAGGAAGAAAGGGGATAACATTTGAAATGTAAATAAAGAAAATATCTAATACAAAATTTAAAAAGATAATATTGAAATATATATTAAAATCTATACCCTATCATATTGCATTTCCACATGAGTTTTTAAAAATTACCATAGGAAATAAAATTATTTCAGAGAATTATGAGAAGTATATGTAAAACTAAATGCAAATGACATTAATCACTGTTATTTAAAAATCACATGAAAGACAGAATTGAAATTCCATTTAATATTTTATTCAATGAAACATAACAAAGTCATAAATTGTAAAGTGAAATATCCCTTAGAATCCATAGGTCAGAAGAATGGTTAGGCATTTGTCTTGAGAAACCCACATCTACTCTTATTTCTTTTAAGTACCCATACTTAAATCTTAAGATAAATTCAAATGCTGTTTCATAAAAAATTTTAACTATTTTGTCACAAAATACCTGTGTGAACTGCATGCTGTACAATACTTATTCATGATACATAGAAAAATTTGGCCATGACTTATATGTATAAACACACACACACACACACACACACACACACACACACACAGATCCTAAGATATGAAAGAGCAGTTAGGACACAAACCCAGTGTTAACATTGGGACTAGGAATTATTTTCATTTTTCCTTATGTTTTTAAAGATCATCAAATATCATTCTAGTATAACAGGTACATGTATGAAAATTTCATAACAAAATTCATTTGTTTAAAATCAATTATAGAGGGACCTGATGGAACAGTCAGTCCTATTATTCTAGCTTCCCAGGAGGCTGAGGCAACAGGGACACGAGTTAAGCCCTGTTTAGGAGACTTAAAAAAATGGCCTCACAATAAAACGTCAGAAGAAAAATAGCACTAAGGATGGGGCCATGGCGGAGAGGTCAAGCAACCTTGCCTACTGTTTCCGAGTCCCTTCTTTGCCCCCAGTACAATACTAAATATGGAAACAAATATACAGAAAATAAAGGTTGAAAAATATGTTTTCCAGATTATGAAAATGGAACACATATTATTTTCAGTCATAAAAGAAATAATCTATTTCCAAAAAGTGAGCCGTGCCCTGGCAAAGCACTAGAATTTCACTCCCAGGCTGACACATAACTGCTTTTCAGCATGTGATTAAAGAGCTCCATGTCTCCCTCTGTGTTCAAAGCCCTCTGGTCTTCATACCCACAAGCTAGTGACAGTAGATTGAGCTTGTCAGTATTCATGCATTTCAAGAAGGCAGCAGTAATTCACTGAGCTGCTACTGTGTGGTTTCTGTATATCATCCCATTTCCTTCTCCCAGCAATATTAAGCACAGTACCATCTTGACAATCATAGAGACTGAGAAATCTGAAAAACTGGTTAAAGAGCCACCCAAGGTTACATCAGTATTTTTAGACCAGAGACCAGAAGGCTTCTCCTCTCTTCCAGGGTTTATCTTTCCATCCCATGTAACTAATCAACTAGAAGGGGTGTTTTTTTTTTTGACCTTTGATGCTTGTCTTGTGGCTTTTAACTGGAATCCAAATACCTTGGGGCTGTGAAGTGACTTTCTTATCAAATGCAGTCTTCTGGGAAGTTGCTGCTATAGGACCTACGTGACCTCTATTTCTGCAGCTGGGGCAGATTTGGGGATCATTCTGGAACCCTGGTGAAGGGTTTTCTATAGCCAGAGAAGGATGTTCCTGATGGGATATCAGACAGGATCAGAGCCAACACTTTAGAAATTGTGCCCAGATGAGTTTTGTTTCTCTTCTATTCCAAGGTCCTTCTTTGCTGTCATCTTAAGAAAGTTCATAGCTCTAATCTCGTGGCGAAACTTTTCTTGTAATAAGTTTTCAGTCCTCCAGCTGCTGTCTAGACAATAACCTTGAGCGGTGGAGAACTCGGGCAATAAGAAAGTTGCTGCCAGGCCAAAGTAGAATCTTTTTCGACCCTTAATCCAGGTCTGCCTGTGGGATAACATATCTCTGTACCTCTCTCCTTTCATAAACACAATACCTACGTTAATAAGGCTCCATTTGAGAACTAAATGAGATGGGTAGGACAAGTGTGTAACCCTGAGTTCCTTCCTTTTCTCTGCTGTTAACTAGCATTCAGTAGGAACTAGCATGTTGGATTTTCTGGAGATATTTGTTATTTTATATTCATTTTTATTAAGTTCACACATTGACAGTAATCCAATGGGCATAGGACAAGATTGGATATTTAGTCTTTAGCACATTCATTCTCATGTACAATAACAGTGATGCGTAATCTGAGAGGGTCAAACCTCTCCTTGTGAGTTAACAGAATTTATTATTAACTAGACATATTAAGAAGCAAGACTGGAGGAAGTATATATGCAAATTGCGGGACTTAGATATTTTAGTTAAGGGGAGGGAGTGGGGTCCAGTCAATGTTTATAAATTTATTCTATAAATGTTTGCTGAGCATGCTCTTTTGATCTCAGTACAATAAGGAAGAGGGGAATGGGACACTCCTAATGTCTTAGGTTTATAGTCTGTTGGAGCTTTTGGTGAGGAGGGCGCACAGATAATTGTAATGCTAAGTAGTTTGTGGTGCAGGAGACAAAAGGCAAGGCGGGAGGGACTTGGGCAGCTGATGGAGCCCAGCATCAGCAAGGCTTCAGAATGCCTCAGGGAGAGAGGCAGGGTGGAGGCAGTCAAGACTGTCTGCCAAGTCCACAGTTTTTCCTCCGACTGGCTTTATGACTCATATACACAAATCTGAATCTTCAGATCTATGTGCAGATCCACTGAGCGCTTCTGTAGCATGTCCTTACTGCCAACATGACTACCAGTATATCTTTGGATGTGCTTGTGGAGGCAGGGGTCTGCAATTCAGCATTATCTGAAAGCAAATGCAGACCTATAGTGCTGTGTAGGGTGGGGAGCAGGGCACACAGGCTCAGAACCTATTGACCGTTTGCTGGAAGCCCAGGGCACAATAGGTTATTTCTATGAAAACTTCATTTTCTTCTGTTCTGCATGAATATAATATGTATTTTAAAGTTTGCTTCAGGATTAAATTACAGCCTTTTTTATATTTAGATAATTATAAGCCTTTGACTATTGCTAATCCCTTCTGCATGCCCAGTGCCTTAATGAGATGGGAAATTTCTCATGATCTTTAGTCTTTCTACTAAGTTATAAACATAAATGGTTTCAATAACAAAAATGTTAGCTTTGAAGCTTCCAAAAAAACTAAACATTGATTTAGGAGAGAAAACTTGGGATTTTTTCACATTGACAAAAACAGGAAACTCCCTTAAAAAGAAAAATACAGAAAGACAGAAAGTAACCATTCTTGTCCCCAAAGTAGTCTGGATGACAGAGTATAACCAATCAACTCATGCATTTGCTAAAGCTTATTTATAGTTTCTTTTCCTTCTTCTTCTCCACTGTGTGACCCACTGCAGTGCCAGCAGCCTACAGGCATGGAGTCCAGGCAGTGGTTAGGAGCCATGGTTTGCTCTGGCATGGGACACTCTGAGGCCCAGGGGGACGAGCCTGCCATAAATCCAGACCTATGCATGGTTTGTTGATAGTTTTATAGCACCTATCTATACAAGGTCTGATAATATAGAAGATATTTAATATTCCCTTAGGTTTTTTCCCTTGTTAAAACGTGAACTAAATGAACTTTAAATTTGGCTTCTGATTTTTGTCTTCACAATTACTTCTTTGCCTTATTGTATATTGCCAGTTAGGGATCACTGTGTGCTTATGAGTAAGGTAGCTTTGCCGCTCCTAGATTTAAAAGGTCTATCTAAAGAATTGGATGGCTACACTGGGCTTGGACCGACCATTTACAGCATTCTTCTGCTGAACTCTTCCCTTGGAAAATACTAATTTCCTAAGGCCACTCTTGAGTTAATTCAGGAACTGGAAAAGGTCTTGACCATTAGTGTTAATATATAACAATAAAAACAACCAACCAAACAAACAGAATCAAAAAACAAACCAAAATACAAATTGTGGTATTAAGTTCAATTAATTTTTGTTGTTTTGTTTGGTTTGTTTGGGTTTTTTTTCAACAAAGGGTAACTCTAAGTAGCCCTGAGTGTCCGGGAACTCGCTTTGTAGAGCAGGCTGGGCTCCAACTCACAGAGGTCCATCTACCTCTGTCTCTGAGTGCTCAGATTAAAAGCATGTGCCACCAACCGACTGGCTTAAGTTAAAGTCTTTTCTTCACCTTATTTGTAAATGGAATGAGATGCGGTTTCCCATAGCATAATGTTAAGACATTACAGGTGTACGTTCTATGTGGTTGACTTTAATTTGATTCACATGGGAGGGTAACACGTGTTTATGAGGCTCTTACCCAGAAACTTAGCTCCTGTGTCTGTTTGCTCAGAGATGCAGGGTAGTAGAAGACTGGGCGTCTCAAGCGACTCAGAGTGTGGCATGTTGCTTCTTCTAATGATGAGTTTTCTCTAAAATCTCTGTGGCTTTGGCAAAAGTAGCCTCAAATTTAAAATAACAGTCTGAGTTCATAGTAGGTTATTTTTATATGACAGTGTCTAAAGTCAAAATACGTCATGGAACAAACAAATTGAATAATGGGTCTGAGGGCTTTATTAGTCACGGAAGTGTTTTGTAAGTGGCTATTAACTTGCTTGAGCTGGTTACCAGCTACTGGAACTTGGAGTGAAACCTCAGGACATCAAGCAGAATCAGAAAACATTTACCTGTTCTTACAACACACCAGAATCCCCAAGCATCCTCTCATCATACTTTGGAGTCGCCCTCTTCCAAAAGTTCCAAGCCACAGTCCAGACTCTCCTGGCCTCACATTCTTGTCTTCTACATATTTCCAATCACATTTTCTTTTTCTCCTCTTTGTCTCGGATCTGAGATTTTGAAGCTTCTGTGGAAAAAGTAGGAAACAAAAAGTGTCAGAATCAATGAAATCAGTTTGGAATGAGTTTGGGACATCAAAAGGATTTCCTGGTTCTGGTCCCACTTCTGGTCCTTTGGTTTCACTGATTGGCAGGAAATAGTCCAAGTTGTGAGACTCCATAAGCACAGTTCTCCCTGTGCTTGAAGAAGATTTGGAGGAGTTGGGGCAGGGATGTGTGGTACCTCAGCAATGTTCATCAGTTTTATCTGAAAGCAAGAGAAATGTTCTCATCTACAGACAATAGAGTAAACACTTCATGGCCACATTTATTGGCTGCTTTTCTCTGCTCACAGTACCCCTGCCTTTGTGAGTTCTCCATTTATTTCAGTGTCATCTTCTCTGAAGGTCCTATAGCAGCCTCTTCAACAGGTACATAGAATTTAATAATTAGCTGAGGGTTCTAGTCCTATTAACAGAACTAAGAGTTATCAGAATAAAAGAGAAAGGGAGAGAATGTGAGTAATAGATTCGAAGATAACCATGAAGAATAGAATGGGAAAGCACAAGTAATTGGTCTGAGTTCCTGAGCCCAGTCTGCACCCCTGTAGAGCACGCTGCCCACCGGTACAGTCCACGCCATTTCGAAGAAAGATCACCTCAAGCTGATGTTGTTGATTGCATCTAGTAACCAGTCACAGAGGCCAGTGACTTGAGGGAACTCGGGCTTTCTCATTGCCAGCTTCCGTCTACTTCCCCAGTGCTGTGGTTTGCTGGGGGCGTCCTTTGTACTGTCTCCTCACTGATAAACACTAACTGGAATCAACTTCACAAGGAGATTATTTATGATAACCATTTGGCCGTGAGGCTCCCTGCTACCCTGAAACAGGAGTTGAAACTAACAAGACATAAACAGTGTTTTCGTACCTGTGTGAAAAAGACTGACCAAGTAGTTTTGGTGGGTCATAGCTGAAGATGCTTTTACTCAGGACACACCCAAAAGGCAGTGGCTTAGCTTCTCCCTAATCATACGCTGTCTTTCCTGTCTCACACATGCTCTCATTAAACGCTCTCCTTGACAAAGTCTCCTTTTTCTTCAAAAAAGCTCTTTTCTCCCCCTCTCGGTTTGTCTGACCTATTTATTTTTGTGTGTGGGTGGTTTTCTGTGACTCCGCCTGGCTCAAAAATTTAATGACCAAATCTAAATTTTCAGCTGTGAGCATAATGGAAATCCAAACCAGAGCACAAGCACACCTGTTTTCCTTTTAGAATCGTCTGGAGTCTGCATATCTGTGGCTCTCAATCGCCGTAGCTCAGATGCTAACAGGCCCAGGTTTTCATTTTCTAATGTAGACGCCGGGTAGCACACATGTCCTGCAGACCACATTATTTGAACCAAGTGAGGCACTGTGCTTACATATGGGGACGGTTCTGAAGAACCGGAAGAGAGAATGAACTTGAAGCAGAGAATCAGCTATGATAGACCCCACCCCCCGGAGCGCCTGGGGACTGGGTCACCAGCCAAATAGTACACATGCAGGGACCCATGGCTCAGACCAAATATGTGGCAGAAGATGGCCTTGTGGGAGGAGCAGCCCTTGGGCCTGAGGGGGTTTGATGCCCCAGTGTAGGGGAAATGGGGACTGTGTAGGAGTGGGTGGATGGGTGTGGGAGCCAGGAAAGGGGAGACCTGGAAAGGGAATAACATTTGAAATGTAAATAAAGAAAATATCCAAAAAAAAAAAAAAAAAAAAGAACATCTCAGTCATCAGCCTCCCGGTAGCAACTTCTTTGCATATGGAAATGAGTGGATAAATATGTGGTGGATTCATCTGCAAGTTTTCAAAGTGAGAACTTGACAGGTTTGGGCAAGTCCCAGAAAGCAAATAAGCACAATTACCCTGGTGCCAGCAAAGGAGCGGTGGCTCCCAAGAAGAGCTGGGCTGCTGCTCCTGAGGACTTCCATTTTAACCCTGGCGGGGTGGCGGTGGCCGAAGCAAGGTCTACAACTCTCTTTATAAACCTTTGTATAATTCCCTCTGTGGGCTAGGGGATGGGGTGGTGAGGCCCCTAATCCTTTTGCTGAACTGTCTTCTCTCAGAGAAGGCGGCTGCCTAGTGAGCAGGAGTTGAGCCTATTCCTTACTTCCAGTTGACACCATAGAAGGAAAGGAAGCAGGTGGGGACCTTCCCACCCTTTAGAAGTGAGGACAGACCCCACACAACTAAGACAATAATGGAAGCATAAAGAAATCCAGTTGGTTCCTATTATCTATATTTCATTTACCGTGGTTTATATCCCATGGCAGACCACAGTCAAGAAACACTAAACGGAAGATTCCAGAAATAATTCAAAAGTTTTAAATTGGGTGTCATTTCAAGTAGTGAGAAGAAATCTTACAGCATCGCATTCCAATCCACCTCGGCCATGAATTCCTTTACCAGCAAATCCAAGTAGTAGTACACATTACCCATTAGTCACTTTGTAGCTGCCTGAGGTGTCAGATTGACTGTTGTGATATTGTGTGCTTGTATTCAAGTAACACTTGGATCTGTAACATTAGTCCCTTAATGCTATGACACAATGCCTTTGTCCTCATTTCAGCTGAACGGTGCTGTCTCATAAGAAAGGCAAATCTACATTTTAACATATTTCGGGCTGAGCAGTGGAGCACGCCTTTAATCCCAGCAATTGGGAGGCAGAGGCAGGTGGATTTCTGAGTTCGAGGCCAGCCTGGTCTACAGAGTTCCAGGACAGCCAGAGCTGCACAGAGAAACCCTGTCTTGGAAAACCCCAAAAAAGAATGCAAACAACAACAGCAGCAACAGCAATAACAACAACAACAACAACAACAAAAGATATTTCAGAAAGATGCTAGGTTTGTATAAGTTACTACTGTATAGTATTATAATTTTTTAAATGTTATTGTTCTTAACTTCTCTCTCTCTCTTTCTCTCTCTCTCTCTCTCTCTCTCTCTCTCTCTCACACACACACACACACACACACACACACACCACATGTACACATATGTGAAAAGCTTAGGACATGTGTAGGCAGTATTATTCAGTGTCAGGGATGCACTGGGGTGTTACAATGTACGCTCTCACCTATGGAGAAATAGTTTATACTTACTTAAATATAATGGACTCATGGAGACAAGTAGCTTAATCAGAGGACAGCTTGGTGTATGGAGCAATTTTGAGCAGTTTTAGGTTAGACTTGCCTTGACCAGTGAAATAAGGCGGTTTGTTAAAACAATTCTTCATTGGCATGTGCCCCGCCCCCAGGCCTGTAAACAACAGTTATTCTGATAATCAGGGCCATGTTGCACAATTAGGATTGAACCTGGGTTCTATCAAATCACTAAACTTTTGAGAGCTAGTCTCATGGGGCAGATATATATACTATGTTTTTGACCTTACAGTCTTTCATTCATGTCTGAAACTCCACATTCTGATTTCTACCCTTGAAACTTTAATGAGACTGTCGGTAAAGACTTCAGAGTTTATCGGACTCCATGCCCTTCTGCACAGAACACTACTGAGCACATCCGCCTTCTTCACGTTCCGTTCAGCCTGGTCTTGTGTGACACTACTCTTTCAATTCATCATCTACATCACATACGTCACAGAGGGTCTCATTTGTTCCATGTTTTAAATCAGTATTTTTGTAATTAACATGCTGATTACTTTCTAGGTGTCTGTTCCACATGGAGACTTGTATAGAGAAGACGATTCTAAGAAGAAACAAGTCTACAAGAGAATCTGTCTCTTTCTGGAACTGATGCTTCTTCAAAGTTACAAAAATCATTAACTGGGAGTCTTGCTTGGCTTTCCCGCCCCCTCGGTCACAATGCCTCAAGCCAGAGTGTGGCATGATATTACAATTCTGTTTCAAATCTCATCGCTTTGTTTCTCAATCATGGATGCCTTAACACAAGTCTCATGATTTGCATATGGACTTCCTTCTCTTCCAGCAGTAATTCTGCATAGGATGTTTGGGAAGGCCTTTATAAAACAGGAAGGATGAAATGTTTTAGTCTATGTGCTTAATGTCGTAGAGTCACAGATGTGACCATATTACAGTAGAGTTATAAATTCTCAGAGGTCTCAAGCTATGCTTCCTCAGTGGTCTTCTTGTCACATATCACACATGCCAAGTTCATGGGACTTTGTGTTCAGATCTCCTGAACCTGGACTTGACTCATCTGACCAAAAAAAAAAAAAAAAAAAAAAAAAAAAAAAAAAAAAATCCAAAACAAAATACTAAAAACACTCAACCACAAACAGCCCAACACTCCAACCCAATCATCATCTTTAATCCTTTCCTCTCTTCATTGAAACTTTACAACTCTAGGTAGCAGGGGTCTTGTCTCCAAGCTTGTATAGTGCCAATGAGAGTGATCAGTGGAAGGCCATGGAGATATTAGTTCTCTTCCAACACTATAAGCCCATACTTTATCTCTATAGTTTCCACACTTAGAGAATGTCTGACCATGTACTAGGTATGCAATAAATGCCAGATGAATGGTATAGCTGTGGGTCTGGACAGCTGTGACTGTGGGATTTACTTTTAAAGGAAGGACGTTTGCGAGTCATTACAGACCTCGAAAGAGAATGGTGCATCCAAATAAAGCTTCCTGAAAGGAGTTAGAATCATAGGCATCTGAAATGTTTCAGCAGTGGCCTGAAAAAAAAGTTGGGGATGGAATGAGGAGTTATAGGACTGTGGTTTTAGATTATCCACAGATCTGGTTTTGTTTGTTTTGTTGTTTGTTTTGTTTTGCTTTTTGTTTTTTGTTTCTGTAGGTAACTTGCTTTAAATATGTTTATAGTAGGCATAATGTGCCCACTACAGAGATACTAGGGACATTGAAAAGATAACTATCAACACATTTAAATAGATAAATATTAAAATCTCACACTTTAATTCTCGTGAAGTCTTTCATAGATTTCATGTTATTATCCTCTTAATTTTGACACTTACAAAGATCGTTCTTCAAGAGATGACACATAGGCTGGTTTTGCTTTCTTTTTCTAGATCAATCAAATCCACATCCAGGAGACAGTATGCACAAAGTGACAAGAACTACAGCAAGGCATGTGTGGTAGGTGACAGCTCACAAAGACGCTGTAACTCTACTATAATAAGGTCACGTCTCTCTTTCTCTCTTTAAAAGTGGAAAACCTGGGGCTGGAGAGCTGGCTCAGCGGTTAAGAGCACTGACTGTTCTTCTGAAGGTCCTGAGTTCAAATCCCAGCACCCACATGGTGGCTCACAACCATCCGTACTGAGATCTGACACCCTCTTCTGGTGTGTCTGAAGACAGCTACAGTGTACTTACATATAATAAATAAAACAAATCTTAAAAAAAAAAAAAAAAAAAAAAGTGGAAAACCTGACTATTTCTTATTTTCTGAACTAATCTCAAGCCCCACCCCCACCCCTTTTACTTCTTTTAAATACAATCGCAACCGGGATGTGCAGAGCCCCTGGAAATGGAGACAGGATGATGGAGAAGGGTCAGCACTTGCTGGAGGCACCTAAGTAGATGAGGGATAAGCCTCTCAGCATGCCTAGATCACCCTCAGTGTTCCCCCTCAGTGTTCCAGGATATTGTGTCCTCCCAAGTCTTCCAGGGCTGGAAACTTGCTTATCTTTAGTGAACGCTAGGCAGAGTTTCAAACGTTACATTGTGGAGAACATTACTCTTCTTGTCACCAAGGAGGAAAGAGAGCAGACAAGAGATATGTTGCTTTATATCCAGAGTCTGGCACTGTCAGCCTTTTGGAACTTGTGTCCCATATTGTCTCTGGCCTTGGCCTGCAGAAGGCAAGGTTGCTGTGTAGCCCAAGGAGGTGCAAAAACAAACATGGGCAGAACCCCAGATATTAGACTGCAAGAAACATTCTGAAAGTTATAAAACTGAAATACTGCTTCCGGCTGTCCCTTTCTTTATACTAGGATTAAGCTGAGCTCAAAGAGACTTCCAGAGACCAGGCAACAACGGTGTCATCTATTCCAGAACACGGCAGGTTGCAGTTCCCTGAGCTCTATGCTAAGGAGGTAATCCCAATCCCAATCCTTTTCTCTACTCACCGCTATACTCTCTAACATGTCTTTATGTGTGCATTTGAAGACACATAGTTGCTGATGCTGGGGGAGAGAGCAGTGCTTCATAATCTTCCCTTTCTGTAGCCAAGAGCCTCCTGCATTGTCAAAATAAATGTCACCCAGGGTCCTGGGATAAGGGATGTACCCAAGAATGAAGGTCATCTTAGCTGTGACACACAGCATTGGGAATATGGAACCTGAAGATGCCACCTCATGATGCCAGGCAAGAATCCCAGTGGAGCGATAGGGAAACCAACCCACTCACAAAACCTTCCATCTAAAATCTATTCTTTCTTCAAGAAATATAGGCACAGGAGCATAAACTGAGGGAATGGTCAACCAATGACTTGCCCAACTTGAGACTAATCCCATTGGTAAACACCAATCCTTGACACTATTAAAGATACCCTGTTATCCTTGCAGACTAGCATGGCTGTCCTCTGAGAGACTCCACCCAGCAGCTGACTCATACAGATACATACACCCACAGTGAAACAGTAGATGGAGCTTGGGGACTCTTATGGAATAGAGGGATTGATTGTGGGGCCCTAAAAGGATAGAAACTCCACAGGAAGACCAACAGAGTCAACTAATCTGGAACCTAGGCGCTCTCAGACACCGAACCACCAACCAAAGAGCATGCATGCACGAGCTAGATCTAGGCTTCCCTGCACATATGCAGCAGATGGGCAGCTTGGTCTTTATGTGTGTCCTGAACAATTGGAGCAGGGGCTATCCCAAAAGCTGTTGCCTGTCTGTGGGGTATGTTCTTCTAGCTGGGCTGCCTTGTCTGGCCTCAATGGGAGAGGATGCTCCTAGGCCCAACTTAAGTGTCATTAGGTCAGCATCCATAAACTGCTTAGATTAAAGAACACACCATCTTCCATGTTCATGTTACCATTCTCCGTTTTTAGTATTTGGTCTGGTTTTGAGACAAAGTCTCTACATCCTGCATTTTCGTTTTTAATATAGTAGTTGTTGCCCGAAGCTTATATTGATGCTTCTTTGGTGTTCAGATGAGTGGGCATGGGAGAATGTATTTTCAAATAGTGCTAAGTGATGACTCACATGTTTGTATCATTAAGTGTACTCAATAAGATCCCCTAAACCTGGCCTCCCTCAGCTCGGCTGTCTTTTATTAGGGTCTGATTCCTCCCTTCTGAAGCAACACTTGACAGTTGCTGCTCTTGGAGACTGAGACCATTTCCACACGTGGACTTGAGAGTCAGGCCCTGGGAGGGAAAGAGGCTAATCTGATCAGAAACCTTGGAGCCCCTCTAAAACTGTGTAAACATGGGCAGAGGCATTTCTTAAAGTTCACGCCAGAAGAAAGGCAACATTTTTGTGAGGTCTGTGGAATCTTTGCCCGATTTCAAAGCCTTCATTCAGAGTTAGGAATTCACACTGAGCAGCAGTTCACCCAATGCCAGCTGACGCTCAGAGGAATATTCGGCAAAATTAAATATTTTTGCTAATGCCGGTGTTTCTCCGCTCTTTGAAAATATTTCTAATAAAGGAAAATGTCAAAGCGTGTCAAGAGCAACACCTTATCAGATTCAATCATTAAAGTCTTAAGCCACATAATGAAACTCCCAACCTTCTCCTCGGTAACTTTCATCACCCTGAGTTAGTCAATCATTTTGAACAAATTCCAGTAGCTAGCCTTGTCCTTTGTCTACAGATAAAAATGTAGCAGGTGTAAAATTTAAGATTCTTCACATGTCATTGCAAATCTTGCCCAGCCGCAATTTATTTTCTTTTAAAACTTCTCTTAAAAGGAACTATAGTATTGCATTATAATGCCAGACATTAAGAAAGGAGATACATTTATGTGCATTTACATACATGTTACATATGAATTTACATGCATTATATATACACGAAATACTGAAATATATTTTGAGATGGAGTTTTGCTTTTCAACCAGGACTTATGTAGCATTCTCCATGTGGCTCAGGCTGGTTTTGAACTAACAACAGATTTCCGGTCTCAATCTCTTGTTATAGGCATACCTGACCACACCCCAGGCAGTTGTATTTTTAGCACAAAAAGGCATCATAAGTGCCTTCACACTTATGAGTCATAAATGTTCTCAATGAAAACTTGCATTGCGGAAAAATGAGATGTTTTATGTGCAGTTATTATTTTCATTTTACAGTTGTGAGGTCTGAGGCATGGAGAAGTTTAAGTAATCAAGAATTATGGGCAGAGGAGTGAGGCAAGAAGACCAGGCTTAAGTTTGGGAAAATATCATTTACATGTCTAGATATTTTTATTGGCTTTCTTTAGCGATGTGTTATCATAATGTATATTTACATGAACTTGGATCGTTTATGTAAATGACATACCATTCTTGTTGACATCTTTTTAAAAAAAAATATTAAAAAGAATTTTCTTTCTTTTTTGTTAATTGAAAATAGATTTTTCTCTCATACAATATATCCTGAGCACACTTTGCCCTCCATCCACTTCTAGTTCTCTTCTACCTCCCATATCCCCCAGATCCACGCCTCCTCCATTTCCCTTCAGAAAGAAGTAGGCCCGGGAGAGTCAAGGAACAAACACAATTAAACAAGATACAATGAAGCAAGGCAAAGACTTCACATTGAGGCTGACAAGCCAACTCAACAGAAAGAAATGAGTCCTAGGAACAGGCAAATGGGTCAGAGACACCTCTGCTCTCACCTCTCACTCTTTGGATTTCCAGGAAAAGGCCAAGCTAAACAACCATAACATATACACAGAGGATTTAGGTAGACACATGCAGACCCACCTGGCTTTACCCCGCTAAAGCTTGCTGCTTTAGTCTCTGTGGGCCCATATAAGCCTCTGCTTAGTTTATTCGGGTGGGTCATGTTCTTCTGGTATCCTCCATCCCCTCTGATTCCGTTAATCTTTTCTTCTCTCTTCTGCAGGAATCCCTGCACTCTAAGGCTAGGGACCTAGGGAGACCTCCAATTTAGAATTTCTCTCTCAAAGCCTCAAGTTAAACCAAACATTGGTTGGGCACTCCACAAGTTCTGCACCACCATTGCCCCAGCACATTTTGCATGCAGGACAGATTGTAGGTAGAAAAATTTGTGACCGGGTTGGTGTTAAGATTTCTTTTTCTGTAGCCTGCAGAATACCTTCCTGCATCAAAGAAATTAGAACATAGGTGTGAAGGCACCAGTGGTGGTGGTGGTGGTGATATGTTTGTTTGTGTGTGTGTGTGTGTGTGTGTGTGTGTGTGAGGGTGTGTGTCCCTTGGTTTTGCTGATGTGAGATTATTAATTTCTGTGTTTTTACGGGTATAGTTAGCCTCATTATGTTGAAGTTTTCCTTCTAGGACCTTCTATAGGGATGCTTTTGTAGACGGGTATTGTTTAAGTTTGATCATATTATAGAATACTTTATTTTCTCTATCTATGGTTGTTGACAGTTTTGCTGGGTATAATAGTCTGGACTGCCATATGTGTTCTCTTAGAGTCTGCAACACATCTGTCCAAGTTTTTGTAGTCTCCATTGAGAAGCCAGGTGTCATTCTAGTAGGTTTGCCTTTATATGCTACTTGGCCTATTTCCTTGCAGCTTTTTAATATTCTTTCTTTGTTATCTATGCTTAATATTTTGATTATTGTGTGTGGGGAGCCGATGGCTGGCCCAAAACATCCTGCCGGCCCAAAACATCCTGCCGGCCCAAAACATCCTGCTGACTTGAAGTAAACAAGTCAGTGCCAGGTGCTGGGTAGTTTACCATCCCTTGGTCTCCGCCTCTCCCGAGCTGCAGCCAATCAGGGGATGACACGTCCGAGGCAGGGGTTGCAGCCTATATAAGGGATCGGCTTCTGGGTATCTGGGTCTCCGCTCTGTAGGCTTATGCTCTCCCTCTCAGGAGCATTAAAGCTTTTCTGCAGAAGGATCTTGAGTGTGCCGCATGGTTCTTGCTGGCGAGACGGTAGCGCGGGACATCTGGTGCCGAAACCCAGGAATACGAGACTTCATCATCGTCAGCACCATCGGAGACCCCTTGGCTACAAGGAAGATTCAGAACTGCAGGCAGATACGTTCGGAGAGGTATGTTCTTCTTTGGCTTCGACTTGGGATTGTCGCCACCCTGGGAAGGTAGCATTGAAGCTTTTGTGACCATTCTTGGAGCCCTTTTAATCTTTCTCTTTGCCATGTATGAATGCTCCAGGTCTTTGACTCTTGCCTCACAGAACAAATTAGGTAGAGATCTTGACCGAAAAATGGTGGAAAGAGACTTGAGGCAGGGGACAAAAGCAATTGGGAAACTTGTTAAAAACTGTTTAGAAGATAAAGCTTGTAGGGCTGCCGTGGCGGAAGGTCGGAACACCCTTGAAGAGGTCCAGTATAGCATATCAGAAGGAAAAAGGACCTCCCGGAGAGTCTAGAGACCAGGGAGTGAATGTGTTAGATCCTAAGGAACCTTCTCCTATTGTTAAATCAAGAGGAGGAGCTAGCTTGTATACAGTACATGATCTTGAGGCTTTAAACTTTGATAACTCTGATAGCTCTAATAGCTCAGAGGATGAGGTCTTGGACCCCGATGAAGAGGCTGAGTTAGAGGAGGAACCTGCCAGATATGAGGAGGAAAGATACCATCCAGATGATCGAAGGCAGAATAGTAAAGAACCTCGAAAATGGCAGCCCCTAACAGCCCTTTCACAGGTTGTTCCTTCGGCGCCTTCTCCCTATGAGACACGCCCGAAGTCTTGCTCCTTTTTGTCTGAAAATGTAAAAAGAAAGCTGCATCTTGCTTACCCAGTCTTTGAAGGTACAGAAGGAGAGCAAGTAGTACCTATATCCCCCGTCCAAAATCAAGGAAGACAGGGCCTGGGTTTTTCCTAGGTGCCACTGGGGCAGCACGACCCATACCATGGAAGACAGAGGACCCGGTGTGGGTTCCCCAGTGGCCGTTAACCTCTGAAAAACTAGAAGCTGTGACTAATCTTGTTGCAGAACAATTGGCTTTTTGTGCACAAATGCAAGTCACACATATTATGGGCTTGCCATATAACCCTCAAGGAGAAGGTATCATTGAGCGCGCACACCGTACGCTCAAATCATATTTAATTAAACAAAAAGGGGGAATAATAAAAGATCTGCCCCCCGTGCCACGGGTTGCCATAGCAGTGGCACTCTTTACTATAAATTTTCTAAATTCAGATAAGCATGATCAGACTGCAGCAGAGCGACATTGCTCAGACCCGCATCGACCTAAAGAATTGGTAAAATGGAAGGATGTGTTGACTAATGAATGGAAAGGCCCGGATCCTATTCTAATAAGATCCAGGGGAGCCGTTTGTGTCTTCCCACAGAGTGAAGAAAACCCCTTCTGGGTCCCTGAGAGGCTTACTAGAACAATTTTGGAGCAGAAGGACACCGCAGATCGCCCAGTCACTCACACTCTGAGAGTTGAGAGCAGCCATTATCCAGGTCAACTCTACGAGCCTTGACCTGTCCTTGACGGAGGGACTATCATCATGGATAGCTTCAGCTGTCTCCTATTTTAAGGAATGGGTGGGGGTGGGATTGTTTGGCGCAGCCCTTTGCTGTGGACTGGTGTTACTTCTCTGGCTGGTCTGTAGGCTCAGGGCTTAAACCAAGAGAGACAAGGTGGTTATTGCCCAAGCGCTTGTGGCTCTGGAACAAGGAGCTCCCACTGACATTTGACCAACAATGCTCAAGCAGTAGGCCGCCAGCTGGACAGCTCTTGCACACCCAGAGCTTAGACTCATTGCACAGGGTAGAGTGTCCAGCTTGAGCAGCCCATGGGGGATGCCGAGCAAAGCATCGCACAGAGAGACACCTGACATAAGGGTCTCTCTGGGAGGCATGTTGTCCTGCATAAGGGTTGCCTGCCCTAGTTTCCCTTTCCCAGAAAAACGGCAGAGTGACAGGTCGAGGGCGCTTCGGGTCAAACCAACAGCCTAGTGGTGACTCTCATACGAAGTCTTAATTTTGTTGCTTGGGAGTTCGACCTCTGTCTCCACCCCTTAAAGATTGGGTGACCTACTTGCTATAAGAGCAAAAGGGCCTCATTATTAGATTGTTTTGAACCCTGAAGGTCCAGACAAGAGCCTGAAGGTTGATCGACAATCTGAGGTCTTTATTTTAAATAATAAAAAAGGGGGAGATGTGGGGAGCCGATGGCCGGCCCAAAACATCCTGCCGGCCAAAAACATCCTGCCGGCCCAAAACATCCTGCTGACTTGAAGTAAACAAGTCAGTGCCAGGTGCTGGGTAGTTTACCATCCCTTGGTCTCCGCCTCTCCCGAGCTGCAGCCAATCAGGGGATGACACGTCCGAGGCAGGGGCTGCAGCCTATATAAGGGATCGGCTTCTGGGTATCTGGGTCTCCGCTCTGTAGGCTTATGCTCTCCCTCTCAGGAGCATTAAAGCTTTTCTGCAGAAGGATCTTGAGTGTGCCGCATGGTTCTTGCTGGCGAGACGGTAGCGCGGGACAATTGTGTGGTGAGCGGACTTTCTTTTCTGGTCCATTTGTTGTTCTGTAAGCTTCTTGTATTTTTATCCTGATGCCTGCTGATCTGGATGCAGAACTTTCAGCTACCTCTTGAACACCATGTCTGCCTGTGTGGCCATGCTTCTGCCATGATGATGATGATAGACTAACACACTGAATGTAGTCCAACCCCAGTTAAATGCTTTTCTTTCAAAGAATTGCCATGGTCACGGTGTCTCCTCACAGCAATAAAACCCTGACAGACTCCTTTGGAGAAAACTGATTTTTGCTTTGCAAGCAGTTGTTAATTGAGGATAGCTTCTAGGTTAGGGGTGGAAACTTGTGTCCATTTCCTCCTCTTAGCACTGGAGCCTATATGTCTTGAACCTGTGCAGTTCCTATGTATGCTGCCGTTCACTGTGACTTCTTGATGCCAAAAGTACATTGAAAGGTACAGTTAACAAGAAAGTTTTTGAGGCTGCTGCAAGTGTATTTTATTCATCTGTATTAAAAATAAATAGGAGTAATGATAACAAGGAATAGTGCAGCAAACATCTGACCACTCACCTGCCCATGTATCATTATCACCCACTGTGTATTATGAATAACTGCAAGTGATGTATTTTCTTATGTCTAGTAATGTGGTAGGCTTGTCTACACTAGCATCATGAGTGTGTGTGAAATGCAGCACATTAAGTATGGTGGCCATGATGTCACTGAACAATAGCACTTTTTAACCACCAGGATGAACTTCAGGGATGACTAACTTGAGTGTGGTCTACCATTGACTGAAATGTTTTGTGGTACACATTAGTACCAGATAAAAAGCTTTTGGTTGCTGGTACAAATTTATGTATTCTTGCTCTTTACTTTATCTTATTTTAATTTAATTAATTTAATTAATTTTCAAAATATTTTAGCTTGGAATTTTTGTGACAATATTCTGGAAAAAGAATTTTCAAACTTTTCTTGGGCATCTGTTCCCTGTCATATTTCCTTGGTAATTTCAAGCTCTAACCATTTCTATAACCTAACTTCCACACTATTGCAATTTCCCCCAGGAAATCAAAGTCTGTGTGGTTAAAAATTGCTAGTACCTTGACTGAGTTAAGGCTGTCACTCCAGACTGTACTTTGTGATTCAACATAATAAAATACATAATAAACACATAAACAAAAATAAAATGGCCAGTTCTCTTTACAACTTAGGCTAAGTAGCAAGGTAATTACTAAACTTACTTCCTTCACTCTTGAGTGTTTAATGCTACCTGTGCTGGACACACAAACCCCTCTTGTGCCAGGGTGTGGTGATTATGGTCATGGGAAGTTCTTGTGTGGCTATTTAGATCGTCATCTAACTAGTTTTATTTTTCATAGAATCCCACTGTTATCTGGAAAATGACCTGATTATCAAAATGTTGACTTTAATACTTTGTTACACATTTTCTTAAAATATGAAAAGTGAGCCTATCTCAAGAAAAATAACAACAATAGTGATTACCAGTTTCAACATGCACATTTAAAGAAAAGGTCATGAAGTTTGAAAACTTGCACCTGTCACCATGAGCTCAAAAGATGCCTAGGTCTTAAGACCTTATAGTGATGCTGAAGCCTCAGATCTTTATGAACCTTTTGGATATTATAAAGGAACAAGAATAAGTGACAAATGTATATAGTCTTATTTAAATTACTTCTCAGCAAAAGATTCATTTAAACCCTGTGGTAGACCAGTAGATTTTAAAATAAATGTACAAAGCTTTATTAAAGGTAATTCAAATTCCTCATTGTAACTAATTCTATAGAGGAGACCACTTGCTGGGCTCTCGTAAAATAGTAGAACCTCACCCATAATTCCCTGAGAAAAGCTTCCATCTACATCAAGTAGAAAACATGACACATCCGAGAAGGATGGGTGAGTTGTGGATTAGAGAATCCAACCTTGCTTATTAATCCGGATGCTCTAGGGATCTGTAAATATGTCAAATAATGCTTGATTCCTGATTTGTGTTTTTGTTTTATTTTTTTAAAGCAAGTACAAATATGCCTAAGTTCTTATACAGTAACCTTCAGCAGATAGTGCAAATGGCCTTTGGCCTTTTGTATTTTGATCATTTAAATGAGTATAAAGAGTTCCAGCCCCCAGACATTTACAAACTGCAGTCAGAGGGACCAAGAAGAGTTTATTTGTTCCCATAGCCAGCTGAGTAGAAGGTACGAGTTCCTATAAGAGGATGATGGAATGATGATCGGAACAAGGCATGCTGGGGCAGATCAGGGCCAGCCAGCAAGTGCAGTAGATTGTCTAGGTCTTATTCCAGTTGGGTAAGAACACTTTTCTTCAAGAGACTTTTCAAGCAACAGGACTGGCTTGTCCTGTCTTTAAAGACATTTTGCTTTTTATCAAATTATAGCCTGGAAAACACACTGTGTGTTTAGTCTCAGAAGGCAGCCTGAGCTGTTTGTTAAATGCCAGATCTCAGATTTGTGGTTGTTCCTCAAAAATAACTACATGACACCGGCAATTAAATTTATGTATCATTTTGATTATTTATACTTCAGTGAATCAAAGGCAGAAAATGAGGATCTGTAGCAGAGCACCTCATCAGCACCTCATCATCGGCAAAGCCCTTTGCAATCCCTGCCTCACTGAGTTGGATAGAAGGTATAGTCTTCCCATTAATTAGTCTGGAGGCACCATCGTCTAGGCCTGCTCCCATCCCCCCATCCCATCTTCTTGCTGCTGGGGTCTGGGACTTCAGTGTCACAAGCATTTCTCGGGAAACATAGACAGTGACACATTCAGCCTCCACTGGTTGGACTCTTCTTCCTTTTACACACCATGCTGTGGATCATTCCAAATTAGAGCCATCTGAGTCCTGTCTCCCAACGAATGACAATATTAGACTCAGATATAGTATCTTATTGAGTCAGGATTGAGTGGTGGCCTCTTTGTGGAAGATGCCTGAGCAGGTGGGATCTCCTCCTTCACAGGTCTCACTGTTCTGGGTGCATCTACTTTCGTTCATGGGATGGACAGTCCTTGAGTTATATCTTGCTAAGCCAAAAGTAACAGATAATCTTTCTAGTTTGCCTTAGTAGTGGCAGGGAACAGCATGGTAGAGGGGACAGTGAACTCAATGTCCTCTATGTTTCTTTCACAGCTAATATTGGGGACTACTAGATTTATTTGGCTCAGTAAGTAAAAAGCTAAATGATGGAAAGGATTAACGAAAGCAACTGGTGTGTGTGTGTGTGTGTGTGTGTGTGTGTGATGTAAATGCTTCCCTATGTTCAAGAGGAACGCCTAAGCAGGAAGCTAGGCTTCCATTCACTCTGTGTGAGACAGTTAATGACTCTGCTCACAGCTTGCCTTGCTGAATCCTTAGAGCACACCGCAGTTCCCTGAACATGGGAAAGTACATGATATATGGAAGCCAACTTCAAGAGACCAGTCAAGTGTTTAGGAGACTTTTTGTGTAATTGGTATGGACTAATGGCAATGATCTGGTCAAACATGCAAACTGAATTAAAACAGAATAACAGGGGCTGAGAGATGGCTGTGCATAAGAGCGCATCCTGCACTTGCAGAGGACCCTTTGATCCGCAGGATCCATAAAAGGTGTATTGTGTAATCCTGTAACCTCAGCTCCAGGAGGATCCAATGCCTCTCACCTCCCAGGAACCTGCACTTTACACACACACACACACACACACACACACACACACACCACACCATACCACACAAACACACATTTAAAATAGTACAAATAAATCTTTAGAAAACATAAGAAAGATTTGTAAAGTTAAGGAAATTTGTTTCTAAATTGGATGGGAGAGAAGTGGGGTTAATTTGATCAGAATGCATCGTATGCATGTCTGAGATTCTCAATAAAAAAGAAAGGGAGAGAAAGAAAGAAAGAAAGAAAGAAAGAAAGGAAGGAAGGAAGGAAGGAAGGAAGGAGGGAGGGAAGGAAGAAAGAACAATGATAGAGTTGGAACTAGAAAAAATCTTTGTTTATAGATCTTTGTTATGGAAACAAAAATTACTATATCTATATCTATATCTATATCTATATCTATATCTATATCTATATCTATATATCTATATATAGATATAGTGTCTATATATGAATGGCTGTCCTTTGTGGTTATATGTTATAAAGGATACTGGCAATGAGAGAGAAAGAAAAGAAGACCATGGTTGGGTTCTCCTGAGAGTTTGTGCTTGTGAGTGCAGTAGTGGCAGGGAACTGCACATTGGAGGGGACAGTGACCTCAATGTCCTCTATGTGTCTTTCACAGTTAACATTGGCGACTCCTAGATTTATTTGGCTCAGTAAGTACAAAGCAGCTAAATGGCAGGGAGGAGTAACAAAAGCAAGTGGGGGTGATTTTAATGTTCACCGTCTCCATTTTATTCTAGATCTGACTGGGTGCAGAGAGGTTCAATAACTTGCCAGTAACAAGTGGGCGGCAGATTCCAAGTACTAAGTCCCCCTGAGGAACCATTAGACAGTGTGCTACCACAGACAAGCCACTGCCTCCCAAGTTCTTTGTCTTTCCCCCTTTTTTCAGAATCTTGACTGCATGGCCTTTGGAACTCTGTTCAGCTCAAGCATACTTTCATGTCTGGGTAATATAATTAACCCATTCCCTACACCCTGTCAGCTTGCGTTCTCTTCGGCCCCCACACATTTATCACCATTTGAACCTTCAGTCTTCTTTCTATGTTGGGAAGTACAATGTTGGTTATCTTTTTACATGTTTTTACCCTGTTTCTTCAAATGCAGGGGAAATCTCTTGAGAGGTAGAGTGCTTTTGTGTCTTTCCACAAATGAGCACAGTCCCTTGTCCATTAATACATTTCTTGTTTTGAAATAGTCTCTTGTAGCCCAAGCTGACCTGAAGCCCACTGCACTGTTGAGGATGAGCTGGAACTTACCTTTTGGCCTCTCCAAAACTGTCTGGCATTACAGTTTTGCACCACCATGTTCAGTTTATTTGATGCTGGAGATTGGACACAGGGCCTTGTGCTTGCTAAGCAAGTACTATACTTACCTGGATTCCACCCTCCGCCCCTAAAAGTTTTGATATGCTAAGCACTGTTGTTGTAAAGAGGATGGGCCTGGTATTTGCCACAGACTGAGGGCCATGGGTTGACTCTACCAGAAGTATGTTTGACTAGGTGACCTAGAATTCCAAATGCCCTCTACCCAACAGCCTGTGTTCCCTGCCCTTCTGACCATCATGAAGGCCTGTTTATCTTCTTTTCTGTGTCAACAGCAGCTGTTTATTTAGCAGCCTGGCTTTCCACGTATATTCTCAATAAAAGCTTTCTTTCACTCTTAGTTTTCTGCAGAGGGTAACACGCTGTCTTGTTTTTCCAGTCCTCCTCGGTGTGATGATTTAGATGACCCTGCTGTTAACTGGCAGCCTATCCATTTCCTTCTCCCGTCCAGCACCCCAGACTTCTCCACAGAAGCCACTAATGAGCTTCATGCCGTTCAGGCCCTTGTTCATTAATAACAGAATTTCAGCGATGCTGAAAGATTGGAACTTTATTTTCTCTCTTTCCATCCATTAGAAAGCAAACAAATAATCAAAGAAAGCATGTTCTTTGTGCCAGCCTGGCCCACTCTGGACTAGTTTGGATTATAAGACAGAGTGGATGCCAAAGACAGAGTCTGATGTCCAAATGAGCTGAAGGTTTGGATGTCAAATGGAGTATCAGGTCTCAAGTATTTTTCTGTCTCGTTCCAGCCACATGCAGTCTTTCCCAATGGCACTGATACCTCTAAGCGAGGGTCATTCCTTCTCCCTAATATTGACCAGGTTCCCAAGTGTCTGAGGAAGAACTCCAGGGGCAGTATCATGGCACTCAGAGATCAACTACTCCTGCCCCTCCCCTTTACTTCTGGCTCCAAAGGATGCCATGCACTCTCCCTGCCTGCTGGCTCTTGGTCCAACTTATTCTCATTCAGACAGTGCCAGGGAGGAGTGCATAATGCCCTTTTGTGCTGCCTCGCCTGGAGGCTTGCAGTTTTACAGTATACACAGGGTCTCCTGGAGTCACAAAGCTCATCCTGTCAAACCTGCTCTTTCTCCTGTCCTCCCCTGACCCAGCAGTCTTTTCGGCTGTGTCTCCTAGAGAGGGTTTCTGAATAGAAAGCCCCTGCTCTGGATTTCTGCCTTGGTGTTTGTAAGAATGCCTAAACTGCCATTAACGATGCAGCTCCTCTGTGCGTGGTGGGTCTCTTGACCCCTCCCTTTAAGAGCACACCTCGGGAGCTGTATTTTCATGTCAGGGTAGTCTAATCAACCTACACCCTACACCCCGTCAGCTTGCCTTCCCTTTAACCTCCGCACATTTATCACCATTTGGACCTTCAGTCTTCCTGCTATGTTGAGAAGTACAATGTTTGTTATTTCTTCTTTAGCTTTGTTCTTTCTTCTTTATCCTGTGTCCCCTTGGACACACAGCTCCCAGAGTTCTTCCTTATATTTTTGGGAACCTGGTCAATATTAGGAAGAAGGAAGGACACTCGCTTAGAGGCATCAGTGCCATTGGGAAAGACTGCGTGTGGCTAGAATGAGACAGAAAAATATTTGAGACATTATGTTCCATTTGACATCCAAACCTTTGGCTCATTTGGACAGCAGACTCTGCGTTTGGCATCGACTCTGTCTTATAATCCAAAATAGTCAAGACAACCATAGAAAGTTCTGTCATTATGCTAAAAGTAGTAGTCTTCAAAATATGACATCATAAACAACTCCCCCCCTCTTTCCCACCTCCCTCCTTTTTTTCCTCCTCTCCTCTTCTTGTCCTCCTTTCCTCCTCCTCTTCTTTATTTTCTTCAGTTTCTTTTTTCTTCTCCTCCTCCTCCTCCTATGTGCTAGGATCCACAAATTCCCACACCTCAAAAATACATAGAGATGATTGCGAAGAAAAATAAACACACTTCTGCCTTCTCCAGACATGCGTAAGTCATCATTGCCTGCGTTCATAAACACATGTTCAGTCGGCCTCAGCAGTCCTGCCCAGACAAGGCTGGTTTTTTTTTTTCCTTTTGTGTCAAATTCTAACTTTCATCTCTTGTGAAATTGTGTCTTCAGACGCAACTTCAATGTGGTGTGTGTGTGTGTGTGTGTGTGTGTGGTCACATAAATGTGAGTTCTACAGGAGAGCTTTGTTCATAGGACCAGTGAAGGACCAAGCAAACTTTTCCAAGCCCCCACCCCCAGAATGGCTCCTTACCTTAACTCTAGGAAGTCAGTGGTAGCTCCTCATATCATTACATGAATTAAGCAGGCGGAAGCACACGCAAGCCTTCTTTAAAGGCAGAAAACTAGAGATTAGCATTCTTTTCATGTGTGTGAGGTGCTTATTCCCTGACATACGGGGCTGCTTGTTTTCCTTTTAAATGTTCCCTTCCTGAAGCTGGAGTCTGGCTTGTGAGATTTCAGACAGGGAATGTCTTCTGTGCTTCACACGGACATGTGTTCAGGAATGAGTTGCCTGCCTTGGGTTTCCAAAGGTCATGACAGTTATAGAAAGTTCTTTTCATGATGTTGAGTATAATGATCTTCAAAATGTAACAGCAGACATCCAGCTTACTTACCTGTTTGGTATCACTTCATAACTTTTAACAAGAATGGGGCTCCCCCTTTCCCAAGGAACATTGTAAATGCATTACGTCATCCCTGCTATCTCTAACTTCATCAGTAACCCCATGTGACTGCTTTCTCAGCTCATCCTTCACTATCTACTGGGCAGTTACAGTGTGCCAGCCCTGTGCGATGAGTACAGCAATGAGCCATGACCTTTGCTCCAATTAAACATTTTAAGTTCCTGGTTGATGTAGAAAGAGGGTAAAAATAGCCATCACCTGTCTACTGTGATACAGTATAATGTGATGTATCATCTAAGAGGAAGGAAATCAATGTTATAGAATTTCACATCCCGGTAAAGACACTCCCCTTGAGGGTCTGTTGAAAACAGTCTTCATGAATGACAAACGACACGTAAGTTGGGTTTGAAGAATCCGCAGGCGAGTATTCAACACGTTAAAGAAAAGGCAGCCCAGAAAGACAAAGTGTCAGTGTTTGCAAACATCTAGGGGCCTAGTGTTTCTAAGCAGGCCAGGACGGAAGGCCGTGGACATGCCTAGACGGTGCTGTATGGATCTGGGGGTCTTGAACATCCGACTGTCTGTCTATTGCCATGTCAACATTACCTATTTGCTGAGTGTGTAGGCACAGTGTGGGGATTGGGGAGATTCTCCTTGTTGCTTTGTTCTTTTATTTAAGAATGTCAGTTAACTGATAGTAACAGCTGTTTCCCTCACCAGCCACTAAGTCTGGTTAATATTCTCCCCTGCCCTTTATCACGATGTAGATAACTCAGGCCTTCCTCCTCTCTGTCAACTTAGAAGCAGAAGAACTTAACCATCAGTTGTCTGTCATATTTATGCCAGTTCCTTGCTGTATTATTAGGAATCACCAGTTCTCACTTGGCAGTCAGATTTGGTTATATGCTAATGTTGAATATTTAGAGATATATATTTATTTTATTTCCAAAAAAAAAGAGATACTAAAAACTGACTGTGATTCTGACATATGGTATGTAACTTATCCCGTTTTGTTTCAAGATTATACTTTTATATAATGCAGTCAGCCACTGCATGAGTGACCATGACAGGTTCACATATGGAGAGAAGTCTCGTAGAAGTCTATTGTTGGGCAGGTAGTGGTGGAGCACATCTTTACTCCCAGCACTGTGGAGGCAGAGGTTGGCAGATCTCTGAGTTTAAGACCAACCTGGCCTACAGAACGAGTTCCAGGACAGCCAGGATTACAGAGTAACCCTTGCCTCCAAACCATACAGAACGAAGCTCATTGTTTCTTCTTGGCTGCTCTGCTGTACGAAACATCATGCCCTCCTCTGGCCGCAATGCAAACCAAAGATTTCATTTATACATTCAGTTTTCAGTTTCTTCCTTGTCTGACATCTCAACAGGCACATTAAAGTTTCTGAAGTATGTGCCGAGGTAGAAGACTAATATTCAGAAGGAACACAGAAACAGAAGAAAAGTGATAAAAAGGAAACTGAAATGCTCTAGAGATTGGCCACGGGTGTGGCAGGGATGCCACTGTTTTCATATTGTCTAGGCACAGAGGCTATGTGACTTTGAGTTAGTATCCACAGCCAAGCGAAGCCAGAGCTGGAGGTAGAGAACCAGGCAGAGCAGAGAGGAAGCATTCCTTTCTGGGCCTGTGCACAGGGGTGGGCTCCTGTGCAAACTGCCCCTGGGGTTGCAATCTTCTCTTTCATGAACTTCTCACTCCTGTCATTTCCAGTTCCGGACCATCTGATCAGAGACGACTGGAATTTGCAGCTCTCTAGGCACTAATTTCAGGAGCTGAAACAGCACCTCCCCTCCCCCCCTTGGCAGCTCCTCCCATAACCACTGTTGCCCTGCTGGGCTGTGGGATTCTGCCAGCCCAGGCACTCTTGCCCAGGAAACAGAAGGTGGCATTTAAGAGGCACCAAGGGCTCCTTTAACCAATACTGAAGACTCTGAATCAAACCAAAGCTAAATTAAGCTTTCTTGAGTAAATGAATAAGGACTCGAGAAACCTCAGAGAGGAAGAGAGAGGAGGAAAAGATATGAAAACTTGAATCTTAAATGTGTTCCTACCACCCCACCCTCAGCTTTGTCAAGTCTTACTGTGAATTGATGTTATCATTTACCTTTGTCTTTTATATTTCCAGTATTCAAAATTTAAAACATACGTCAACTACATCTCAATATTTAAAATGCCCAATTAATTTAGTAGGGAGCGGAGTGGGAGTAACAAGTTCTTTATTTTCTTTTGACTTATAAGGAAACTGAGGACCAAGATAAGCAATTAATCAGTCTTCCAGCTAGCTAATTTGGATAAACCGCCCCTCTCCTCTACAGGATAAAGCTGTGTTTTCATCAGAAATTCCTATCAAGTCATATTTCTGGAATTTGTGGTTGAATGAGAGAGGTCAGCTTACTTTTGTTTTATAGGATTTCTAGTAGTCCATTGTGTTTTTTCAAAGAAGAGATGCGTGTGTCTGCCATGACGTCAGCCAGCTCTGGAGGGCAGAATGCAAGTGGGTAGAAGTCTAGGGCTGAGATGCTCCGATGTGGCTTCACTGCAAATACTTTCCTTGAACAAAATGCAGACTAAGGGATGCTGGTGCCCACTGTTCTGGAAAAGCACAGCACTAGCCTGAGAATTCAGACCCAGCATTCCACAATGCTCTGAAACTCAGCACTGGGTCACTGGGCTGAAGATCTGTTACTTAAACCACCAGACTGAAAGTTTGTACTCCACGGTCCCTAGTCATGCTCTCAAATGTGACTCAACTGTGGTTTAGGCTTGCGATGTGGGGTACTGTAAAGAAGGCCAGTTTGGAACAGGCACGTACCATTCTATTTCCAGCTTTCCTTCTAATGAAGTGGTCAAGAGTAAACACTGTAAGCTCTACGAACTTCAGGGACCCATCCATACAATACTTCTGTCCTCCTTCTCGACAGACTTTTTTTTTCCATTGGCCAAATGAGCCTGCAGAAAGAAAGCCTATTGTTACATGTAACATTTTAAAGAAATGTAGATTTCTATTTGTTTATAAATCATAACGGTTAGGTACTATTGGAATGATTGACCTTTTGTTTGACTGTGTGTGGGCAGCCATCTTCAACAAGCTCCTGTGTGCTAAATTATTACAGGGTTGAGGTTCGAAGCCAAAGTCTGTACCGGTACTCGCACACACCATATAGTGCAGCATGATGTTCTAGTTCCTCGGTGTCTTCCAGACTGCTGCACTAAATACCACGCCCTGATGTAACAGGGACAGGGGGAGCTGTGCCATGGAACTGTGAACATTAGCCTATGTTCCTTATAGTCTGTGTATTGTTACCTTGATAAAATGGAGCCTTGGGTTCCTTCCCTTTGCCACATCACTACTTCTCACTGATGTCATCAGTACTATCTTTCAAAATGATGCTAAAACAATAGCTTGTTGGTCTTCGTTGCTTTCCCCCCCTTTCCCTGGAGATGTCTGTTAAGTATTATCAGTGAATTCAACCATCCACTCAGCACATTTACTAAAATCTTCTGTGTGCCACTACCACTGCCTTGCATAAAAATCTGTTAACAAAACAGGCAAACTGACCAGCCAGAATCATACTTCTATAATATTTATAATGATGTCACCCTCTCTCTATGAGATTGTCTTTGTAGTCAAGACTAAAATAACTAGCCTGTGATGGTTGATGTTCTTTTCTCCTAGTTGTTCATCTCCATTTCCTACCTGAACTTCTCTGACTCTCTCCTTTGATCTTTCTAGCACATCCTAGCCTTCCTTTTAAAAAATATTTAAATTATTTGTATTCATGTGCATTAATTATTTGTATTCTGTGTGGGGATGCCCACAGAAGTACCCACAGAAGGCAGAAGAAGGTGATCTTTTGGGAACTGAACTCCAAGAGCTGTGTGTACTCTTGACCCCTGAGCTATGCCCAAAGCCTCTCCACTCATCTACTGTTCTTCCTCTTAAATTGATTTTTGACCTTTACTTTAGATAAGGGGTGTTCGCTAATCCATCTTTGGATGTAGGGAGTCAAACGTGGGGAGCTCCAGTGTAATTACTTAGCTGAGAGTTTATAACCTTCCACTCTGAGTGTCACACTCATCCCCAGCCCTAGGGTGTGCTCAAGATCTTAATTGTCCTAGTCCGTCTACGATTACTGGATAAAATCATGTAGCACTTGCTAACCCTATGCGTTCAGGGTCCCTAACATGGTTGTCACCTTGTGCATCAGAGCAAACAAACCCCACGCTCACCTTTGTTGGTGACAAGATAGCCCCTTCACCGACACTATTTTAAATCTTTAGTCTTTATATTGCACACTTCTATTTACACTTTACACCTAGTTTTCATCCTTACCCAGTTGCTTCTCCCACTGCTTCTCCTTGGGTCTCCTGGCTTACCTCTCTAGCAGTCTTTTGGCATACTGAATCCAGGGAAATGTTCCTGAACCCGAAGTACAACTCTGGCGATCTCGTCTCTCCATGGCTCCTCACTGGGCTTCTGATAGGGCAACCGACACACCTCCTTCCAGTTCAGCAGGTTCTGCACGGTGTGACATTTACTCCTTCCCTGAAGCTCCCTCCTTTCATGCCCTGTGGGCTTTGAACACACTTCCCTTTTCCGGGATCACCCTTTGTCCCTCCGGTGCCAAGAACTCACTCAAATGACTCCAATTTAACCTACGAATTTGCCTTAGCCACCAGTTTTCTACAAAACAAAATAAAACACACACATAGATGTCACTAATAATGCCCCAACCCTTCAATAGGATCTCACGGATAGGCTTTTGTGTCCTGTTTTCTGCGTCACTTATCTCACTGTTTTGCGAGTGTGTAAGTACTTGTCTGTTTCCTCATCTATGGATATCTGAAGTTCCTGTGCTCATCTGTTTTGTGTGTTGTTGTTTGTTTGTTTGTTTGTTTGTTTTTTCCCTGTGTAGATTTAACATTCAGTGCAGGGCCTGGTCCTTCCTAGGTCCTGAACAGTCATTGATGGAGAGAATGAGCACAAGATTGCCGGCTGACTTTCAGCCTATGAGTCTCCAGTGTTTTCTCCTTCCCCTTCTCCCTGATATTTCTGGCACTGTTGCTGTTGAGGACTCTTCAAAGTTCTTCACTGAGAGATGAAACTGCCCTCTGTTGGATTTCTCTGTTTCTATCTTATTTTCTACAGTGAATTCTTTTTGTCTTTGTAAAACCTCAACATGAACAGACTCTTTTCCCCCCTCTGTGCAATTTTCTATAAAACGCTTTTTCTGAGGAATTTTGTATATTTTCATACTAGAACAATGCTCTACACTTAAATAGAAGCTTAATGAGAATGCCAGGGTTGTCCTACATGAGAAGGTAGGTTCAGAGAAAGCAGTCTGGAAGCAAAAGTAGATTGAAAATGGTTACAGTTCAGAGAAATAGGCCCTTCAGAGATACTGAACAGGAAGGGCTTGAGACTCAGCAGATATTACACTGGAATGGGAATTCTGACAGCATTTGAGTATGGAGCATAACTTTGCTATGTTGCCTAGAATCTTCACTTTCCTCTGTGAATGGGTTCGATGTCAGACCTTATGCTTTCCTGCCCATCCCCTCACTGTGAGACTGCACTCCCTGTGCACACACCTTGGTATTCCCACCTGAGTCCTCTCTTTGATTTCCCAGAACACCTTTCTCTTGATGTTGTGTTTCTTTGAATTACACCCCTCTTTCAAGACCTATCCTGAATGATTATTTTATTATAAGTATTCCCATATCACTCTAATTCACACAAATCACTTTCATGTGCTATAATAGTGCTTATACTTACAATAAAGATCTTACATTTGACTCTTGCTATCACATACAATTAGCATTTGTTAGTCATTTATTTATCTTTATTTAAACTTAGTGTCTATTAATGGGAAAGTACTTTATTGCTTTGAAAGTGAATTCTAAAATTCTAGTGTGTTCATGTGTGCATGTGTGTGTGTGTGTGTGTGTGTGTGCATGCGTGTGCATGTTTGTGTACTGTAGGAGCCTGGTTAGTGTGCCTACTGGGTGTTTGTGGGCATAAGAGGTGAGGTAGGAATGGAGGACAGATACTTGGAGGTGAGTTAGATGGATTTTTACTAGTCACATAAAAGATACAGGAATCTGGATTAGGATGAAGTCACTATATTAAAAAAAAAGAGTATGATGAAGCAAGTCCTGTAGCAACTTGATGTGCAGAGGTGTGTGTGTGTGTGTGTGTGTGTGTGTGTGAAACAGAGTGTGTACTCCCCTTCTCAAAAGAGAAAGGGAAGGTGAGATTGGGAAGGACTTGTGTGAGGGGGTATTGGGAGTAGAGGAAGGGCTGATATAGTGTTGTAAAGTGAATAAATACATATATTTAATTTTAAAAAAGGGATCTGAGAATTAATGATGCAACAATAGAACCCACAAGGCTCAACTTCTGAGATGCTAACAGTAATGGAAATAAGGAACAATTGTGAGACAGTCATTCATTTCATAAATCCTTAGCAGTGTGTGAAACTCTCCAGATGAGGCCAAAGGAGTAGCTGACAAGGTGGGCATGCCTCCACCCTCCAAGCTCACATTGTAATGGAGGACACCAAGGGTGCAACCCGAATGTCCCGAAGCTGGCAAGAACCACCTATTATAAAAGAAATAAAGTGACAAGGTGATTTAAAGTTGGTGATTTAAAAACACATTTTATATATAATTATGGTAGGCTCACTCTATGATACACACTGTTTTAATCACGGTTCATGTGCTAATGTATTTCATTCTTATTATAACCCCATGAAGAAGTTATCAACACTTGATTAGTTCTCAACGAAACAAATGAAGACCAAGGTATGGAAAGACTAGGTAAGCTGGTCTTGGCTCTATTTGATGTGAAGTGAAAAGTTCAGCTCAAACAAAGGCAGCATGGGCTGTCAGTCTACGGTTCTAAGCTACGTGGCTTCTTAGACGTTTTGGAATTAATAGAGACATGATGTTTTGAAAAGATAATTGGAGTGCTTAGTGTAGATTTAGGAAATAGTTCATGACTATATACATAAAGTGTTGGGAGTTAATTATATGCAATGTGTACATATATGAAATCCTATACGGAGGAGTTCTGAATCCTTTCCTCTTTGGCTACCTCAGTTCCTCCTTCAATAAGCTTTTTTTTTTATTATACACAGAAATGTAAAGATTAATAAGCACTACAGAGAACCATTTCTTGGCTCTACCATTGAGAATGTAAGTGCCTTTTGTTGCTTTGTTGTTTAATCATTTGACCTGGTGACTTGTAATTTTTCATAATTTTGATGGCTTTGTTTCATGCTCTTTCTTCCTAACCAGATATAAGGTCTATGAAAATCTACAATGTGGTGGTATTTTTCTGAGATATAGTTCTAGTTTGTGACATAATACCTGCGCCTAATAGGTCTATGAATGACACCTGTTACCAGTTTGACAAAAAAAATGTATTTTTATGAAAGCTGTTATTATGACGATGCTGAAGTGTTTGCAATCAGCTGCAGCTTTTATAGAACCTAGTCATGGGGAATAAATAACTTCACACGGACAGCACTCTTTCTTCAATTTTAACCATTCATGAAAATGACACAAATATAGACACACCTGGGAAGAGGGATTCTCAGTTGAGGAATTGCCACCATCAGATTGGTCTATGTGGCATTTTATTGATTAATGATTGATATTGAAGGGGCCACTCTATTGTCAACTGTGCACCCCTGGGCAGGTGGACCTGTGTTGCATAAGGAAAGAAGCTGGGCAACCCAAGGGAGCAAGTCAATGAGCCAAGTTCCTCTATGGTCTCCGCCTCAGCTCCTGCCTTGCCTTTCCTGGGTGATAGGACCTTGGAATCCAGCTAAGATCTTCACTCCCCCAATTTGCTTTTGGCCAGTCTATTAGCATTGTAACAGAGACAAACTGTGTCTAAGACTCTGAAAATAATGATAAAACTGAGTATACTCAAGTAGATTTGATCGCTTGATTTTTTTCCCCTACTGACAACCGAACTGATCTTCAAGTTCACATGAAAGCATGTAGTTAAAGAATTAATGAACATTTTCATTAATATATAATTATACAGAAGTCATACAGAAGCACAATGGAAAAAAGGCATACTGCGAGTAGAGCTAGAGAGAGAATACATTCTTCAAGATGGGAAATGTGAGAATGTGTGCTCTTATGTTATTGTATGGTTAATGACAGAACATTTGTGATGTCTTCTAAAGAACAGAGACAGGAAACAATATCTCTGCTATAAAAAATGAAAAAAAAAGCCATGTTTAGTGAACATAGTTTGGAACTGTGGGCATAGACATGTCCCCTGTTGTCGACTGGCACAACAGGTATCACTAAAGTATGTGTTGGTACTAAGATCAGTGATGGGATGTCAGGAACAAAAGTGACCAAAAGTGTGAAATAAAAACTGGTAGGCAGTTGAGAACATCAGAACAATTTGTAAAAAGATAACAAGGCCACACAGATGAAAATGAGAACATGCATATGAGGATGAGGTTTTAAATTCCTTGACAGTTTCACACCTGCATACATTGTATTCCTTTTTCTTATCCTGTTCCCTTTCCCACTGAGGTTTTTTTTTTTTCTTCCAAGCCCCTCCCCTATTTTCCTGTGTTGTTTTTGTGTGTGAGCTCCTGAATTTCGTTGAGTTGTCTGTATAATATTGGGATGGAGATTACTTACTGGATCATGAGTAATTTACCAGTCGCTATACCACTGAGGAAATGACATTCCTATCCTGAGCAGCCACTAACTCTGATAGACTTCCCCACCTCAGTAAATATATTGGCATACTCCATTGTTTGACTCACTGATTTGACAGTGTTTTAAAAGGCAAAACATAATGCAGCAAGGAGCATTAAATAAATGCTGGGGAAAGATAAATGCAGAACATGATTGAAGATTTGAATTCCAAAAAGGCTGAAGAAGATGTCTGGTGAGATTAATGCAAATGGTAGCTGTTCTGGAAACCAAAAAGTGTTTTAAAAAAGAGTGCACAGTAGCCAAATCACATAAAATCAATGTACCTGAGTATAGCAGTCTGATCTTCTGCTACTATATGATCAGAGTCAGTTTTCAATAATTGTAGTGTGTTTTTCTTTCCTGGTTGAACATGAACAAGTAAGTCTAGAAAAATTTAAATCAACAAATATGTTTATTTTGTTTGTTTATTTATTGCTGGAAATATCTTTGCCTTTATTTGAAAGTTCAGCCTTTTCTACCATTATCCAAAAGGGAAAATACACCAATTAGTAAAAAGGGAAAATATTGATAAAGTTGGATAGTTGTCTCAGTCCACCAACACACATTTGCTAGCAGCACTTACTTCAAGCCCCATGTTTGATATTACAGAGATAACAAACCTGAGATTGTTTTATTTATAATCTTCAGAGTTCATAAGTCATCACTTCAATTGCTTCATGAAAAAGCTATGTCACACCTGCCTTTGGTTTATTAGCTGTCCTTTCTCCGCCCAGAGATCATAAGCTAGGAGAAAAATGATGACTCCTGCTTCTGAACAATTGCCTTGAGTCTAGGGTTTGAATTCTAGATTTACTTCTTGACTAAGGCACTGTAGAATCTTTCTGTTTCTTTTCCTGTGACATGGTTATGATATTCATTCCATAGAATATGGAGTAGATAGTCAATATACATTAAATGACTCTAGTAGACAAGTTTTGTAGAGATACAGAATTGGTAAAGTGAATATGCATACTTATATATACTTAATATATTTAATATATATAATATATATTAAATGGGGTACATTAAGACATCAAGATTATCTATAAACCATGGTCTAGCTGGTCCAGCAATGACTGTCTCCTGACAGAAAAGGCAAAATTTAGTAGTTGTGCATGAGGCTGGATATCTCACTTGGTTTTCCATTATGTTGATGTCATGTCTGTATAACTATAGCCAAATGTTGTAAACAGCATTAAGTCTAAAGAATTTGAGTCTTGCTATTCAGGCTTTAGCTGTTCTCTGTGAGAGAAATCTAGAGATTGAGAAGGACTTTATCCTCCCCAAATTTACCTTACCCATATTGGGTAAGATACAACTCTAGAAGGCAAGAAATAAACTCTTGGGTAGTTAGAAGTGTTGACATTTCTAAGTATTATTTTTCATGGTCATGTAACCAAAGTTGTGGGGAGTGTGAGACCCATAGAAAACAGTCCATGTGAGCTTTGTCACATAATATCTTATCTGTAGAAAATAGTCTATAATCCAAAGTCATTGTTATATATAGATACTCATAAATAAAATTATTAAAAGCCTTTTCAAATTAGAGCATGTGCTTGCATGTATGTGCTTGTATGTGTTTGCATATATGTGCTTGTGTGTGTGTGTGTTTGTGTCTATGTGTTTGTGTTAAAACAAGCCAGAATTAGAGAAAGCCCTCTAGAATGTGTTGACAGTACATTTTCAAAGCCCTCTGTTTCTCTAAGTCAGATTTTCTTAACTGAATACATTTGATCTTTCTTGATAGACGCAGCTGCTCATTGACCTGGACTTTTTGTAAGCACAGTGTATGTTTTTGGTCAGAGGTCTCTAAGGGACTTTTTTATGGACAATTCATCACTCCAAACCAATAGTGAAAACTAGTGATCTTTCAAACATGGAAACACCCTATAATTTTCTTCTGGCATTGCAACAACTTTGATGTTCATCTTTGTCCTTTCTGGCTAAACCTATATCCACTTAAATACAGGATAACATTAAGAAACTGCCCAGACCACATACAAACAGCTGGTGGTCAGACAATCTTAGGCTTAATGCGATGTCCAGGTTTCAAGGGATGCAAATTTTTATGTTGTTTTCTCTACCATATATTTTTCCTCCAAATCCCACCCATTTTTTTTAATCATCAGCCAGTGTATTGGGGCATGATTGTATACAGGCTAAAATTTGCAAGTGGATATTTCTTTTTGACCCTGGAGTGGGTATTTGTGCATCTTTTGCACTCTGGGATGGCTCTCTGGCTATATCTGCATAGCATATCCCCTGTTAAAAATTATTCAGGAATGATTTGGAAGAATGTGTTAAATATCAGAAAACACATGGTTCATCAACAGATGAAAAAGATGACCATAGTGAGGGCAAAGGTGAAGTTCAAAGAAGATCAAGTTAGGCTCATCTAGTTGATCATCTATTTTATTAATAAATAAACATTCATAGGAAATTTAAAAATTCAATGCCTGTATTTGATACGCTTGTGACTCCATAGCGTCTTAGTGTCACTTGGTAGGAAAACAAACCCAGGACTTCTTCTGTTCATCTAGTCAGTGGATTTCATAAACTGAAGCAGGAACATGTTTCCCCCAGTTTTCCTTTCCCCATTGTTCTCTCAGTAGTTAAAAGATGACTCATCAGGACTGATTATACAGTTGACAAAGGCAACCATGAGAAGGCCAGCTGAGGGAGGAGGAGTGGGGTGGCTGGAACTCATCTAAACACTACAGAAACAGTGCCATCCATAACCCATTTACAGAGCATTTCAGAGCTCAGAGGTAGGCAATGCAGACTCACCAGCAAGCCCAGGACTCGGGAGTGATGTGGGAAACTCAGTCAGAATGGGTAGGTCTCAGCTAAGGGTCATAAGATCTAAAGTGGACTGGCCTGGAGCACCAGCTCCATGATCAGATGCTTGCTCACGGCACTCTAGGCTGACCGTTGCTCATGCAGCAGGATGCAAGCGTAAGGTTAGGGGGTGCTGAGGGAGGGAATAAGCAGCCTGGTGAAAGGAAGCCTTACAGGAATAATATAAAAGATTCAATCCTGGGTAGAGAGAGGGACGACGGGAGAGAAGGCGCAGGAAGCGAGGGAGAGGGAAGGAGGGAGCGGGAGACAACAAAGTACATTGTGCTTAAATTAAATTATTATTAAAACATGCCCTTCATATACCCAGAGGATTCCCCTGCATGCAATAAAGACACATGCCCCACTATGTTTATAGCAGCCTTGTTTATAATAGCCAGAAATTGGAAGGAGCCCAAATATCCCTCAAAGGAGGAATGGATACAGAAAATGTGGTATATTTATACAATGGAATACTACTCAGCAATTAAAAATAATGAATTCATGCAATTTGTAGCTAAATGGCTATATCTGAAAAATATCATCCTAAGTGAGCTAACCCAGTCACAAAAGAATACACATGAAGTGCAATCACTGATAAGTGGATATTAATGAGCCCAGAAACCCTAAATACTCAAGGCACAATTAGCAAGTCAAATGATTCCCAAGAAGAAGAAAGGAGAGGACCCTGAGCCTGAAAAGATTGGATCCAGTTTTGTAGACCCAGAACAGAGAAATCGTGTGTGTGTGTGTGTGTGTGTGTGTGTGGGGGATGATTAGGGAATAGTTGGGGGGGGAGAGGAATTATGGGACGTATGGTGGGGGGGAACTGGGAAAGGGGAAAGCCTTTGGAATGTAAACATAAAATATAGAAAATAAAAATTAAATAAAAAAACCATGCCCTTATTCTCTTGCTTCACGTGAAGTTTGAAGAGGTTAAAAATAAAAGACATGCCTTAGGAAATATAGCTAATTTTACACACATCTAAAAACAAATACAATCTAAAGTGAAAACATGGTACGATATTTTACTCACCAGTAGGAAAAATACAGTTTGATGGTAGGGTGTTGCTTCTGTGGTGCACAAGCAAATGTGATCCAATTCTGCATCTAGCATCCCAAGCCTTTGATAGAGCAGCTTGGAAATTATTATACATCGCAGACTAGGAACTGTGCAGGGAACATGGTGCTATCATTGTCCACTGGGAGACTAGGGTAGGCCAGACTGTTACTTGGTAGTACATTCAAGAAACATCTCTGCACACTGATGCACAGTGACAAGTGTGTGGAATAATCTCAGCATTGCAAATAGCAATGTTCAATATGCTTTACTTAGTTTTCCCTAATATTAATACAGTCTGAGTCTTTAGGAAGTAAATCAACAAGAGTCCATCGTGGGCAAAAGACAGAGTATTCTAAGCATGTGGGATAGTGTAACACTGCTGTGGATGAGAGCATGGGTGTCCAGGAAACGACAAGCACACAGAGAACACAAAAACATTTTTATTATAATTTCCTCCTTTTTTGAATTCTGATGTGGGTGTCACTGTAAATGTATCTATATCCCCAAAGAAGAGAACTTCTGGCTATTCACAGTTAAGCCTGCTCTGAGTAAACACGCTGACAGGGCCTGATCGCGCAGGGAGCACGATGGCTCTCAGTAACGGAGCTATCTACTCTGCTGAGAGCAGAGATACGCAGGCTTTTTGTTTTTATCCAAAGTCCACTTTGATCATCTCCCATGGTTACTGGGAAATCATTGCCAGCCTTATAAACAAATAGGAACCTATATGTTCAAGTGCCTGCATCAACCGGCAAAGAAAGCAAATATTTAGTCACTATGTCAATAAATATGGGAGTATACGTTTCCTTGTGCGAATGTCTGAGTTAATTATGGGCATTTTCTCTCTGTGTCTCTATGACTCTGTCTCTCTTGTCTTAACTCACAGCTTTTACTATATTACTAGACTTATGCTAATTTAGTACATCCTATGATATATTTGCTTAGATGGGATTTGTTTTCTAATCAGTCTCAAGTTCATAAGTCAATTCTGGAGCACTAAATGGTCAGTTCTGCTGGGTGTCACTCATATCAGGGCCAAAAACTTTGGTTTTGGTAGCCACCCTCTGCTCCCTGCTGGTTTCTTTTTTAGGAAAGATCCCATTCTGATGGCTCTTCCTCAACCCGACGCCAAGTTGTCTTTTTTGTTCCCCTTTGGTTGAGTCTGACTATAAAACTGCCGCGGAGAGCTGACACACGTTCATCAAAACTGTTTCTAATTAAATGGTTTTCGTGTATTTTCAGTGGCTTTTTCTCAGGTTCATATGCAAGGAAAACAGATGAAACAAATGTAACAGGTCTCATTTATTCATTCAAAACAGCTTTGCAGTTTTAGAATTCCAAAACTTTTCTCTACCTTAGTTGGCTGCATACTGGCTACTCTTGTCACTGGAGCTTATTCTGGAAAAGAGCACTAAAAGGGGTTGGGATGATGTTATTTGATTATTTGTGACAATGCTAATAAATTTTCTCTCTGTCATCTATCAATCTATCTATCACCTATCATCTATTGTTTATCTATTTACAATTGAGTTTACACTCCTGTGTAGTCTTTATCAGTTAAACTGGTTGTGAAATAAAAAAAATATATACTAGGGCGGGCTTTCTCTAATGCACCGTTGGTCTTCAGAACTCTGTAATCCTGCAATCCTTGTTCCTGCAAATTAGCTAATGATATTTTGGTGACTTGGAAGTTGGTCTCCAAATGAGCCTGCCTGTGTGCCATCAGCTGTGTCACCCTGCTGTCCTCAGACCTCTTTCTCACACAGGAATCTCTTTGATCTCAAAGTCAGCTCTGTTAGGTGCAAAGCAGAACACATTCCAGGCTGTTTGTCTCTGCAGAGCGTGGGACAAAGGGAGCTGGAGGAAGAGCAAAAAAGCTGGAAAACAGTTCGCTGTACTTTCAGCACCAATACAACGACCAAAGTAAGTTCTGTCAACACAAATATGAACGTGTTATTTCCAATAAGTTTCATGAAGGTAAAAGGAACAGAATAAGCACATTTCAAAATGGTTTGATTATTATTCATCTTCACAAACATGAAAATACCCAGGGGTTGCAGACAGTCCTGCTCTTAGCGTATCTATATTGTCCAGGACTTCTAGAGAAGGACTTTATAGGAGTCTTTTATTATTTAATCACTTTGCAGTATACATGAAATTTTACCAATAAAGTGACTTGCTTTGAAATATGCTTTTTTTTTTCCTTCAAAATACAGAGCATCAAACATCAATATACCTAAATTCAATTAATTTGATACTAAACTTGAAGAAACAGGAAATATTTGATAAAATAGAACCCTGGTGCCCTTCCAAAGAAAACAAACAAACAAACAAACAAAACAAAGGCCCTTTAATTTTGAAGCCTAGCAAAGCATTGAACGTGAGTTAAATTTGAAGTCTAGGGTGAGGTTTGGGGCTGTAGCTTACTGAGTGAGGTGATTGCTTAGTATGGACAAAACCCTGGACAATCCCCAGCACCACATTTCATGGAATAGTAGCACATTCTTACAATCCCAGGACTCTAGATGCATAGAGAAGAGGATCAGAATCAATCGCTAAGTTACCCTCCCTGACTACATAGCCAGTTTGAGGTTAACCTTTGATACACAAGGTTTAACATAATTAAATAATTTAATCTCTTCTTAAAAAAAGAGCAAAAACAAAGAACCTAAGATGAATAAAAATTATAAGATCTGAATATATATGAACATATATTTGTGTGTGTTTGTATGTATATATGTGCATATATATACACATGCATACATATCCTCAGATCTTATATGTATCAAATATATGTATATCATATATAACATGCACACACATATATGTTATAAAAAGTTTTGTTGTTGTTATATTACTTTTATTTTATAATTTCTGTCTACCGATGTACATGTCTGGTGTCCTTGGAGGCTGGTGAAGGGCATCAGATGGCAGTAAAGTTACAGGTATATGCCACCATGTAGTTCTGTGAATCAAACCTAGATGTCTGGAAGAACAGCTAGTACTCAACCTCTGACCCATCTCTCAGATCCAAGACCCACTCCTTTTAATACAAAGCTATTGAAGATATGGAATAACTTAACTAGGGCATCATTTTTATGAATCATGTTTAGGAGAGGTTACTTCACGACTGCACAGAACTCCATTCACATTCTCACTTGAATAAAACATATGAGAATAACATGTCTATGTATTTTATAAGCTGATCCTTATCCCTAAAATGTAGCTTTTGATGTTTTGCTGTCTCAAAGTGGAGAAAATGTTTCTTCTCCTTCCCTACTTGTATAGCAAAAAAGCCTCTGGGATTGAAAATAGTTTACGTCTTTTCTGTATTACCTTGGAAAAATTACTGAAGAAAACACTCTAAACATCATTTCTTCATTTTTACTCTGGAGTTTATCTGCCTATTTCATAGTCTTTCGGGTTATTAAAAAAATAGACAAATTAAGGTGGAACGGACTGTCACACAGACTGTTATGACTAATTTCCTGTACTTCATAGGTTTGCAAAAATAATGGATGGGGCTCTGCTTCGACGGTTCTGTAGGTGTCCTGGAACTGTCCAGAAGGAGTGCATGGCCATCATCATGTGTAAGGACAAGCTATATGACGTGAGGCTGTACAAATGTGAGCTTGATTTAGGGGTCTGAATGTGATGTGTGCAAATAGGAAGAAAGAGAAGAAAATTTGTTTGGGGAAGGATAAAAATTAAATATTCCTCACTTCAAATGTGACTCCCACACTTAGAATAGTCTCAAAAAAGAATACCAACTAGCTGTAATGGGAGCTAGAGATGAAAGACGCAGACCATTGAGGATGAAAAAGACATACAAATCATGTCCTCAGATCAACACAATCACCTTCATCATACTGGCTAGAAGCACAAATTCTGATGCCTGCCTTCAGACCTACTGAATCTGAATTTCTGGGAATAAGGTCTAGGTAACTGGGTTTAACAGGCTCTTCAGGTTTTTTTTTTTCCTCCAAACAGAAGATTGTGACATATGCTGAAATATAAGAAACCTAATTCAAACAGTGACATGAACAGAAACTAGTGACCATGAAGGATTTACCAGTTCCACCTGCTGCACCCAGCCAAGGAGATTTAAAATACTTTTTTTTAAAGGTGGGGGAGCTATAAAGGCAGACCAACCATTAAGAACACTTGCTGCATATTGCAACCAGGACACAGCTGGAAAGGCCCAGGTAAACACCCCTTCCAGGGCTACACTCACGGGGGTATCTGCTAGGGTCTCAGAGCCAAGCAGGCGGAGTCCCGCCTAGGCTCTGTGGGACATCCCCGAGCCCTCTGGTGAGCACCAAGGCTGCTTCTGCAACCAGCTCGCCGGCCCCTGGACCAGCGGTGTAGCGGCGGGCCTCCATATTGCAACCAGGACACAGCTGGAAAGGCCCAGGATCTGTGGGACATCCCCGCCCTCGGGTGAGCACCTAAGCTGCGTTCTGCAACCAGCTCGCCGGCCCCTAGACCAGCGGTGTAGCTGGCCCCTAGACCAGCGGTGTAGCGGCAGGCCTCCATATCGCAACCAGGACACAGCTGGAAAGGCCCAGGCTCTGTGGGACTTCCCCGCCCTCGGGTGAGCACCTAAGCTGCGTTCTGCAACCAGCTCGCCGGCCCCTAGACCAGCTGTGTAGCGGCGGGCCTCCATATTGCAACCAGGACACAGCTGGAAAGGCCCAGGTAAACACCCCTTCCAGGGCTACCCTCACGGGGGATCTGCTAGGCTCTCGGAGTTCCTTGCAACCAGGACACAGCTGGAGAAGCCCAGGTAGACAGACTCCAACAGGGGCTACAATCGCATGGGTGGCAGCCAGCTTATGATCCCTTAAAGCAGCAGTCACACATATTCACCAATAGAGAAACAACAGGTGAGCCCAGCCTCACAGGAGATTCAAACACCAGCCACTGACAACAAGGCCAACTAAAACCAGAAATAACCAGATGGCAAAAGGAAAACGAAGGAACGTTACTAACAAAAATCAAGGCAACATGACAGCATCTGAACCCAGTTCTCCAACAACAGGAATCCCTGGATACCCTAAAACACCAGAAAAACAAGACTTCGATATAAAATCACTGGTCAGGATGCTGGTAGCTGAACACATAGAAAAATCTCGTAAAGAAATAGAGGAGAAAATGGATCAAAAGTTAGAAGCCTTTACGAGGCAAATACAAAAATCACTTCAAGAAATGCAGGAGAAGATGGATCAAAGAGAAGAAGACAATAAGGAAGAAAGACAAAAGTCACTTAAAGAACTACAGAAGAACGTGGGCCAACAAGTAGAAGCTATGAAAGAGGAAGCACAAAAATCTATTAAAGAAATACATGAAAACACAATCAAGCAAACGAAAGATCTGAGCACATCCATCCAGATACTAAAAACAGAAGTAGAAACAACTAAGAAATCACAGAGGGAGACAACATTGGAGATAGAAAACCTGGGGAAGAAATCAGGGGCCATAGACGCAAGTATCAACAATAGAATACAAGAGATAGAAGACAGAATCTCAGAAGCCGAAGATAACATAGGAACCATTGATTCAACAGTCAAAGAAAATACTAAATGCAAAAAGGTGGTAACCCAAAACATCCAGGAAATCCAAGACACTATGAGAAGACCAAACCTAAGGATTATAGGTATAGACGAGAGTGAAGATTTACAAGTTAAAGGGCCAGCTAATATCTTCTATAAAATTATGGAAGAAAACTTCCCCAACCTAAGGAGAGAGATGCCCATGAATATACAAGAAGCCTATAGAACCCCAAACAGACTGGACCAGAACAGAAATACATCCCGTCACATAATAATCAAAACTCCAAATGTAATAAACAAAGAAAGAATACTAAAGGCAGCAAGAGAAAAAGGCCAAGTAACATATAAAGGAAAACCTATCAGAATAACACCAGACTTCTCACCTGAGACCATGAAAGCTAGAAGATCCTGGGCAGATATCATGCAAACTCTAAGAGAACACAAACTTCAGCCAAAACTACTTTACCCAGCAAAACTCTCAATTGCCATTGATGGAGACATCAAGGTATTCCATGACAAAACCAAATTTGCAAGATATCTCTCCACAAATCCAGCCCTACAAAGGATAATAGGGGGAAAACACCAAGACAAGGACGGAAACTACACCCGGGAAGAAGCAAGATAGAAACCTCCTCTCATCAAACCCAAAAGAAGATAACCTCTCGAATATAAAAAATAAATAAGATAAATAAATATAATTTCAAAAATGTCTGGAGGTAATAATTACTATTCCTTAATATCTCTTAACGTCAATGGACTCAATTCCCCAATAAAAAGACATAGATTAACAGACTGGATACGGAAACAGGACCCTACATTTTCCTGCATACAGGAAACACATCTCAGTGTTAAAGACAAACACTACCTTAGAGTAAAAGGCTGGAGGACAATTTTACAAGCAAATGGTCTCAGGAAACAAGCTGGAGTAGCCATTCTAATATCAGATAAAATTGACTTTCAACCTAAAATCATCCAAAGAGACTCAGAAGGTCACTTCTTGCTGGCCAAAGGGAAAATCCACCAGGAAGAGCTCTCAATACTGAACATCTATGCTCCAAATGCAAGGGCACCCTCCTTCGTAAAAGAAACCTTACTAAAGCTTAAAGCACACATTACACCTAACACAATAATTGTGGGTGACTTCAACACCCCACTCTCCTCAATGGACCGATCAGGAAAGCAGAAACTAAACAGGGACACAGTGAAACTAATTGAAACTCTGGACCAATTGGATTTAACAGATATATATAGAACATTTCATCCTAAAGCTAAAGAATATACCTTTTTCTCAGCACCGCATGGTACCTTCTCCAAAATAGACCATATAATCGGTCACAAGACAGATGTCAACAAATACAAGAAGATCGAGCTAATCCCATGCCTCTTATCAGATCACCATGGAGTAAGAGTGGTCTTCAATAGCAACAAAAACAACAGAAAGCCCACATACACATGGAAACTGAACAATACTCTACTCAATGACACCTTGGTCAAGGAAGAAATAAAAAAAGAAATCAAAGACTTTTTAGAATTCAATGAAAATGAAGGTACAACCTACCCAAATCTATGGGACACAATGAAAGCAGTGCTAAGAGGAAAACTCATAGCTCTAAGTGCATCCAAAAAGAAACTGGAGAGAGCATACACTAGCAGCTTAATGGCACACCTTAAAGCCCTGGAAGAAAAACAAGTTAATTCACCCAGGAGGAGTAGAAGACAAGAAATCATCAAACTCAGGGCTGAAATCAATCAAATAGAAACAAAGAGAACCATACAAAGAATCAACAAGACCAGGAGCTGGTTCTTTGAGAAAATCAACAAGATAGATAATCCCTTAGCCAGACTAACCAAAGGACACAGAGACAGTATACAAATTAACAAAATTAGAAATGAAAAGGGAGACATAACAACAGAAACTGAGGAAATTCAAAAGATCATCAGATCCTACTACAAAGGTCTATACTCAAAACAACTGGAGAATCTGGAGGAAATGGACGATTTCCTAGACAGATATCAAATACCAAAATTAAATCAGCATCAAGTAGACCAGCTAAATAGTCCCATAACCCCTAAAGAAATAGAAGGGGTTATAGAAAGCCTCCCAACCAAAAAAAGTACGGGACCAGATGGTTTTAGTGCAGAATTCTACCAGACCTTCAAAGAAGACTTAACACCAATACTCTCCAAACTATTCCACAAAATAGAGACAGAAGGGACACTGCCCAACTCATTCTTCGAAGCCACAATTACGCTAATACCTAAACCACAAAAAGATCCAACAAAGAAAGAGAACTTCAGGCCAATTTCTCTGATGAATATAGATGCAAAAATACTAAATAAAATTCTTGCTAACCGAATCCAAGAGCACATCAAAACGATCATCCACCATGATCAAGTAGGCTTCATCCCAGGGATGCAGGGATGGTTCAATATACGGAAATCCATCAATGTAATCCACTACATAAACAAACTGAAAGAAAAAAACCACATGGTCATCTCATTAGATGCCGAAAAAGCATTCGACAAAATTCAGCATCCTTTCATGCTAAAAGTCTTGGAAAGAGCAGGAATTCAAGGCCCATACCTAAACATAGTAAAAGCAATCTACAGCAAACCAGTAGCCAACATCAAAATAAATGGAGAGAAACTTGAAGCATTCCCACTAAAATCAGGGACTAGACAAGGCTGCCCTCTCTCTCCATATCTTTTCAATATAGTACTTGAAGTTCTAGCAAGAGCAATTAGACAACATAAGGAAGTCAAAGGGATACAAATTGGAAAGGAAGAAGTGAAACTATCATTATTTGCAGACGATATGATAGTTTACCTAAGCGACCCAAAAAACTCCACCAGAGAACTTCTACAGCTGATAAACAACTTCAGCAAAGTGGCAGGTTATAAAATTAACTCAAGCAAGTCAGTGGCCTTCTTGTACTCAAAGGACAAGCAGGCTGAGAAAGAAATTAGGGAAATAACACCCTTCACAATAGCCACAAACAACATAAAGTATCTTGGCGTAACTCTAACCAAACAAGCGAAAGATCTGTACAACAGGAACTTCAAGTCCCTGAAGAAAGAAATCGAAGAAGACCTCAGGAGATGGAAAAATATTTCTTGCTCCTGGATTGGCAGGATCAATATAGTAAAAATGGCCATCTTGCCAAAAGCAATATACAGATTCAATGCAATCCCCATCAAAATCCCAACTCAATTCTTCATAGATCTAGAAAGAGCAATTCTCAAATTCATCTGGAGCAACAAAAAACCCAGGATAGCTAAAACTATTCTCAACAATAAAAGGACTTCTGGGGGAATCAATATCCCTGACTTCAAGAGTACTACAGAGCAATTGTGTTAAAAACTGCATGGTATTGGTATAGCAACAGGCAAACAGATCAATGGAACAGGATTGAAGACCCTGAAATTAACCCACAGACTTATGGTCACTTGATCTTTGATAAAGGAGCCACAACCATCTGATGGAATAAAGATAGCCTTTTCAACAAATGGTGCTGGTTCAACTGGAGGTCAACATGCAGAAGAATGCGAATTGACCCACTCTTATCTCTTTGCTCTAAGATCAACTCCAAGTGGATCAAGGACCTCCACATAAAACCAGACACACTGAAACTATTAGAAAAGAAACTTGGGAAGACCCTGGAGGACTTGGGCACAGGGGAAAAGTTCCTGAACAGAACACCAATAGCTTATGCTCTAAGATCAAGAATCGACAAATGGGACCTCATAAAATTACAAAGTTTCTGCAAAGCAAAGGACACTGTCAGAAGGACAAAACGGCAACCAACAAAGTGGGAAAAGATCTTTACCAACCCCACATCCGACAGAGGGCTAATATCCAATATATACAAAGAACTCAAGAAGTTAGACCGCAAAGAAACAAATAACCCTATCAAAAAATGGGGCACAGAGCTAAACAAAGAATTTTCACCAGAAGAAATTCGGATGGCCGAGAAACACCTTAAGAGATGTTCAACATCATTAGTCATCAGGGAAATGCAAATCAAAACAACCCTGAGATTCCACCTCACACCAGTCAGAATGGCTAAGATTAAAAACTCAAGAGACAACAAGTGCTGGCGAGGATGTGGAGAAAGAGGAACACTCCTCCACTGTTGGTGGGATTGCAAAATGGTAAAACCACTCTGGAAATCAGTTTGGCGGTTCCTCAGAAAATTGGGCATGTCACTCCCAGAGGACCCTGCCATACCACTCCTGGGCATATACCCAGAGGATTCCCCTACATGCAATAAAGACACATGCTCCACTATGTTTATAGCAGCCTTGTTTATAATAGCCAGAAATTGGAAGGAGCCCAAATATCCCTCAAAGGAGGAATGGATACAGAAAATGTGGTATATTTATACAATGGAATACTACTCAGCAATTAAAAATAATGAATTCATGCAATTTGTAGGTAAATGGTTAGACCTGGAAAATATCATCCTGAGTGAGCTAACCCAATCACAAAAGAATGCACATGAAATGCAATCACTGATAAGTGGATATTAATGAGCCCAGAAGCACTAAATACTCAAGACACAAATAGCGAGTCAAATGATTCCCAAGAAGAAGAAAGGAGAGGACCCTGGGCATGTAAAGATTGCATCCAGTTTAGTAAAGAAACCGAGGGGGGAGGGGGAATGATTGGGGAATAGTTGGGGGGGAGAAGAACTATGGGAACTATGGTGGGTGGGAACTGGGAAAGGGGAAAGCCTTTGAAATGTAAACATAGAATATAGAAAATAAAAATAACTAAAAAAAAAAAAAGAAAAAAGAAAAGAGATAACATAAAAAAAAAAAAAAGAACACTTGCTGCTCTCGCAATGGAACACTGCTTGGTTCCTAGCACCCTCATGGCAGCTTACAACCATCTGTAATTCCAGTTTTTGCAGGTACAGCACCCTCTTAAGGTCTTGGCAGTCACCAGACCTGCACTTGGTCCACATATATACATACAAACAAGCTAAACATCCAGCCATATAAAACAAGTAAATGAAAGTTTAAGATAACGATTCTTTGATTGTTGAATAATGATTAATCGAATAGATAAGTACATGAGACGGAATGGGCAGATTTAGGAGTTACCATATATCTTTCAGGCAACACGTAGGGCATACGGGTAAAACCCAATCCTCAATTATCAGTTTAATGACACATTTCAAAGCCTAAGTCTCTCTCCTCCCATTTCCTTCCATTTTGCCCATTAAGTAACACAGATATGACACAAATGTTTCTAAGGTACCATGAAAACTTAATTAATCACTTGCATCAGAGGGGGGCGGAAACTCACAGGAACAATTGGATCTCAATTTCTAGTTCCTTTTGAAAACTAATGTCATTTCTCATCAAATGGACTCAGAAGTCACCTAACTTCTAAAATCTTGGAATGACTCCATCGATCATAAACCCAGGGAGATTGTGGGAGGAAAAGCATATATTGATGCAGAATTTAGTCTCACAAGCTACAGGAGAAAGTATTGCTTAGGACTAGAAGCTGATAATAAAAGTTCCTGCTTTAAAATTTTTAGCAGATTATGCATTATGTTTTCTGAAGTGACTTGCCAGATAAAGTTTCGGGAGGAAGTTTGAATAAAATGTTCCAGCAACTGTTTTCTTTTTCTCCCGGGTTTTCTTTCTGAATAGTTCTCTCTTTTCTGCCAGAAAAAGATTTTTTTCTTGCGCCTAGCAAAATAAGCAAAATGCAAACTAAATAAAGAATAGTCTACCCCCAAAATACTGTACAAATGTATTTATTTTGTCTAATGAAAATATTTCCATAAACCCCAAACCTTCCCCTACCCAGGCACTTTTATTAGAAGCTCATTGTTTGATGAAATGGGTAAAAAAAATGAATGCCTTTGCACAAGGAAGCAGAAGAGGGAAGACTCTGTGGCCACTGAACTGGTAATACTTGGCAGTGTGCTGCGGAGTGCTGCACCATTGGTGGCCATAGGTTGTAAGTGCTGGTGTGGTCGGTCTGTAGGAGCCAATGCTTTGCCAAGTAGCACCTCATTAGCATGGGGGATGAAGGTTCTCCTTTGATTCCTACTCCTTGTGGTGATTTGAGAAACCTGCAATTATCTCAGAATCCAAAGGTTGAATTAAGCAAATCAGACATCCTATCAAGGATAAATGACTGGTTCCCAGTGGACTGTCACTCTACAGAGAGGGCTTCAGAGTGACTGAAAGGAGAATTGAGAATTCTCCAGCTCAGCGTTGGTATGTCAGAATCTATTGAGAGACTTCAGTGTGGCGCACTGGACATCATCCAATGGTCTCTCTGTGTGGGTTTCTTTCTTCTCTCTGCTATTCCTGGTGGTTAGATGGGGTTATCACATTTCTAGATTGCTTTAAAGCTCCCAGCATCCCAGTCCTGTTGAAAGTTGGCCAAACTATGAAGTGTAGAAAAAAATATAGTACTGTAACCAGTTCCCAAATTCTCAAATTTCTACATTAAAATTGTTTCCAGGTGGTATTCTAGGGTGGCTGACAGAATCCCTTAAATTGTAACACAGTCTCTTGTCTGTCTCCACTTACCTTCTTTAGTGTTTGAGAAATATTTTCAGGCAGTATGGTATGTTATTTCTCCTGAATGTGGCAGCACTGTCTTTATATAGCATAAAATATGACTGTATCCCAGGTTCTTTGAATTTTCCATCCCTTGGAAGCCAGCCTATACAGTAGTCAGTACCTCACAGTCAAGAAGATACACCCATTGTTTTCTGGATAAATTTATACGTGGAATTTGTGAACAGTCACTGACAGAATTGGTAGAAATTCCAACAGCTCAGACAGCAGCGATATTTCCTAGGCTAATGCATGCTGCTCTCAGCCATTCACCACCCATTCCCCAGTTGGGAGACAACCATAGCCACAAGTCTCCTCTCAGCACAAAGGCCTGTAGTATTGATCTGAACTATCAAGCAACACATTTTTTAAAAATGCCAGTTGAATCTAGAACTGCTTACTGAGCATTTGTTAGAGTTTGGATGTGAAAGTTTCCCCCACAGGTCTGAACACTTGGTTGTTAGCTAATGGCTCTTTTTTGTGGGTCGGCCTGTGGGATCCTCAGGGAGCAGGGTCTCACTGGAGGAGGTGTGTCACTGAGAATCAGGCTTTATAGGTGACAGACCAGCCTAGGTTCTCGATGCTCTCCTTCTCTGCTCCCGAGTCCATCAAGGCGAGTGAGCACTTCATTCTTGCTGATTTTGGCCGAGGCAAGGCAGCATTGCAGCCTGTTTATAGATACAGAAGGACCATCACTCCTCAGGACGACGACGATAAACATAAAAACTAGAATAAGAAATGGCATATGGTGACATTGTTAGTACCAAGACCTATGACGTCATATAGGCGACAGCACTGCAAGTATAGGCCTGTTACCAAGACAACAGCCGCCATTCTGTTACCCAGAATTCAATGGGCCTAACTTTTGCCTGTAATTTACATCACCACTCATATATAATGGGTAGCGTTTCTTCCTTTCTCTCTCTTTTCCTTCCTTTCCTGCCTTCTTCCCGCCTGATGCACCTTTACCCCATCTTAAATAAAGACACATGGAACTGTCTGGTGTGGTCTGGTCTCTCATTGCGGCCTCCCATCTCCACCGCATCTCCGCGGCCCGCATGGCGGGCATACAGATGACTTGCGTGGGCTCCAGGTCACCGAACTGCGTGAAAAAATCAACAGAAATGACTAAATATGGTGCCTGACTCTTTATGCATATTATCTCCTTCAGTGCAAAGTGAATGTGGTGGGCTTCATATGAATAATTAAGGGAAACTTACATACAAAGAAACTAATGGCCAGAGAGACTTAGAGCACCTGCCACAGCCAAAGCTTGATGAAGCTTTTGTGGTTTTTCCCATTATGTTTAGGGGGTTTCAAGTCCCCACATTTGTAGTTATAATGATATTTTTGATAAAGAGACTATTTGAGGAGAAATTGTCTAACTTGTTTTCTACAGGGAGTAAATGTGATATATTTGAGTCAAATATACACTTTGGAAAGATGGGGATTGTATAACTGATACTTACATCTTAATAATAACCACTATGCAAATTGACATGTTTTATAAAACAAATATCTAGCCATCTACTATTTTAAGTATCTTATGTGAATTATAGACGTATGCCCCATAATTATTCTCTAACCCTATAGCAGCCCAATTAGGAAAATGGCACAGCTCTCCAAATTTATCCACATTTTACATTAAAAAAACCCAGGCATAGAGACATTAAACTTTCCAAAGTTACTCTGCTAAAATGGTAGAAGACTCAAAATGTAACTTTCTTTACATTATTTTTGGTTTTGAATTGGATTCAAGATAAAATGATTGTGAGCCCAGGCTATTAGCTTTAAAATTTTACGTCTTGCTGTCTTAATTTGAACTACTTGAACAGTTTTGTTAGCGCTAACTTGATGACCAAAAAATATCTGTCATAAGCATGTAGGCACAAAGAAATAGAGAGATATACACCATTATATCTTCTTCTCTTATGAAGAATCTCAGCCTGTTGGGGATAATGAATTATAGACAGACAATTCTATACATTGGATTCACAGAAGAGCCAGTAGCTGAAAGATATGGAAGAACTAATTGAATGGCAATTCAGAGAAAATGTTCTGATAGATCAGGAAGGCAAGACATCAGTCACATAGAAAGATTAGAGTTGGGTTTAGGTATGTTAAAATGTGCTGTAATCATAAGCATCTCGTCATTTTTGGAAGGAGATGGAGCATAGGTCATCCCCTACCTGTATTTATGTTGACTTTAGGAAATTGCCCGTACTATAGAATCGGCATCTGGATGATCTCTCACAACGCTGCTCTCACCAAAGCAGGAGGAAGGAAGATGCAAACATCTTACGTCTCTTCTCCAAAGTGTCTACTTGGTTGCGAGGCACATCACTTTCTCTTATTTTTCATAAAACAAGTCAGATGGCCACACCATCTCTAAGGTGGTGTGACCATTACTTTACCATGCCCCCAGGAGGAGGACATAAGAGTGGAAATAGTAGTAGATAATACTGTGAGAGGGGAAAATCTGAAGAGTATTACAGATGTGGTCAACAGCTTAAGTTTTGTGCAATTTCATATGGATGAGAAGTTAAATATTTTGGAACTTTTAAATAGTGAGGTGGGATGTGTTAGGAATCTTTGACAATGTAGACTAAATCTAAGTTATGAAGGCCCTGTTTTGCATGCTTATAAGCTCCGGCTTTACTCTGTAACTGCACAGAAATTTTGGAGACTGTAAGAAGATGAACATTAGATTTTACTTTGGTTAGTAGTCGATGAATTAAAAACCACAAAACTAGAAACTTTAAACTCAGAATGTAGTGAAAGCTAGGAGACTGAGATTGTAGAGGAGAGAGTAGATACAAATGAATACATGCGTAAAAGCTACAGGTGGCAGAGTGTATCCATTCACTAAACAGGGAGACTAGGGGCAAAGAGGAAATGAGAAAAGTTCTCAGATTCAAGACTTGGTAACTGTGTGTTCACTGAGTAATATAGAAGGCACGGGAGTGGCAGGGCAAGGGGAGAGTGAATTTTAGATGTAGCCTGTGGCTATTATAAGACTGGAAGTGTGAAGAATGAAATCTGTATGAGAAGGCACACATGGAGATTCTCTCTGGACCAAAGCACTCGGGGACAGAATGTAGTTAAAAATCTTGAAAGCAGGTAGGGGATGAAGACATTGTTCAGAGGTTAGAAGCACTGGCTGCTTTTTCAGAGGCCCTGGACTGGATTCACAGCACCTCCATGGCAGGTCACAACTGTCTGTAACACTAGTTCAAAGGGATCTGACACCCTCTTCTGGCCTCAGCAGGCACCAGACCCAAAAAATGATACATAGACATACATGCAGGCAAAGCACCCATACATGTAAAGGAAAATAATGATCTAAAACCTTGTACTAATAAGAATAAATCCTACAAGTAGACATTAAGACAGAGGGATCTGTCACGAGGAGAGGAATGGCAAAGGCTGGAACCCTGGAAAGAGACTGACAAGCCAGGAGTGACCAGGAAAGGGATAAAGGTCTGGACAGGAACATACATAGCCAAGCAAACCAAAGAAGGGGGAGGGCACCGAGGGAGAACTCAACAAAGAAAGCACACCTACATCAAGGGTGATTTATAAAAAGGTCATGACATGCCCATTGTACGGAGAAAGAATAACTAAGTCTTGATAAATTTGTCAGAGCATGCCAGTTCACTGGCTCGGACTAGAAGTTAATGAACTTAAGAAGTTACTGGACACTGCCAGAACAAAGAGAGTATATATATGTATATATAATATTTGGCCAAAAGATTAATGAAAAAAAGCAATCAGATGACATATGAATGGGAAAAAGGTTCAAGAAGTTTTAGACAATGGATGATTTTAGGGTCTAATCTTTAGAGAAAAATATAGCAATTCTGGAAACATAAGAGACTGAAACAAGAGATATTTTTATCTCATATAGTTTTAGCAACTATAGAAACAATTCTAGGAGAACTTAATTTTTCAAGGAAAAATGTTTCTAAATCAATAAAATTTTGTGCAAGACAGACTTTTAGGGATATTTGAGATGAAACTTCAGGAAAGAGGGCTTAGTTATCATGGCCAGGTGATTTATTTGCTGTATAATTCAGAGCAAGTTATTCGGATTGTCTAGTTCAAAGGCACACAAAGCTTAGTTCACTTGAATAGAACTTAGCTTTCGAACTGGTTTCTGAAATATGTAATATAGGAGTCTAGTATAGTAGGGATGCTTTGGCTAGATATCTGTAATAAAAAACATTTTACCAATAAACCGCTGCATAAACATTTCCTAAAAGCCACCATTTCCCATAGAACTTCAAACTGCTCTATGCGGCATCCTATTTCACGTGTCAAACCGTATACTTGAAAGTGACCAATAAGATTATAGTAGATTTCAAAGACAGGAAGAGCATGGGTGTTATTTACAAAAGAACCAGATAAGAAAACCACATTTAAGAATTCCCTTGAATTTATTTCAAACCTTCTGGGTTAGCAGATATCAGCCAACCCCGTCGAATGACACCTCTGTGGCCTCAAGTTCAGACTTGTTCATAATCCCAATCAGCAACTTGCTGGGTGGAGCAACCTTCTGCTTCGCTCTCTCTGCAAGCCGTTAACCACTTACAGGATCACATACAGTCACGAGCCCTGCTGCAGAGGGGGAAATATCGTCGCTGCTTTTCTGTGCTTTAACTCACTCTCTAACTGAACGGCCAGTGTCTATCCTTTGTCTATCCTGCTTGGCAGCCCGGCTTGCTCTCCTGCTTTCCTGATGCAGCTCCTCTTCCACACGCAACTCTTGCCCCATCCGAAATAAAAATTTGAAAGTTGTAGGTCTTTGTTTAGCAGTTTTCCCAACTTTTATTTTTTAATCATTACAATAATTGCCCATATATAATGATTATCATGTGACATTGCAATACCTGCATACAATAAGTTTCCAGAATACTATTTTGAGATTATAGTTAATCGTATGCGGCATCATAATGACAGTTCTGTTCTCGTGCTGTAGAGCATGAGCAGTCATTCTTCTCACTACACTGCTCACCTGTGCCTCCTCCTAAACGCACAGTGGGTATGCTACGTTAAAAAGTTGCTTTGGGTTAGCATGCAAAATAATGTTTTTTGTTTCCATTACAGCTTTTGTTCCTTGCCCTAATTCACGCCCTAACTAAGAGCTGGAATTCCCAATCCATAGTTCTACTGGTCCCGGTCCTCCCTCTAAATAGACCTTATCTGCTCTAATTATATATTATATGTAGGTATATATTATATACATTATATAGTATATATGCATGTACATATATGCACAGACATATATTTTCATTTTGAGAGAAAGAATGTAACAGTTATATATTTTTAAATTCATTTTTGGTAGTGACCTTAAACAGGGTAAAGCAGCTGCAGCCCTTGGAAAAGAATCTAGTGATGGATGTCTGATGTGTATTAAGGATGTAGAAAGAAGAGGCAGCAAGAGACTAATGTATCTATTTCCTCCTTCCCTGTGACCTTACTTAAGGAGGAAGCATCTGCCATTGGGAGCTCTGACCCACGGCCTAAATAGCACTAATTTTCTGCCTTATTCCATACCGTGGGAACTGTGGTCCTACAGCATACCTTGTATCTTAGCCAATTGGGAATGTTAACTGCTAGATTCTTTGGATGTGAGCATTGATCATGTGCAAGTGTTTCTGTCCTCATGCATGGGTTGTTTCAATTTACATCTTTTGGACTATCTGTTGTTGTAACTTTGCAGTTTTCTTTCTTAGGGTATGTAGTCAATTTGCTATAAAACAATTATGTTAAATTGATTGGAAAGGGGAAAATGAGAATTCAGATGAATCACAGCTTTAATACCTACCAAATGTAAAAGAATATAGTTTGAGGTTATAATTTTAGTAGAATATAAAGTTGATTAGCCCACAATACAGTAAAGCAAATATTCTTGAACAATCTCCATGCTATAGGATAGGAAAAAATGAATAAATTCACTATATCATGCTATAGGATAGAACAAATGAGTAAATTCACTATATCATGGAGATTCAGGATCCACACACTTGAAGGAGATGGTGAGGGAGACTCTTGAAGTGTTGTGTTTGAAGTACAGTTATCAGCATGAGCTTGTAGCTTAAAAATATATACATAGATGGCTCTGTCTCCTGAAGGAAACTAGAAAAATACCAATCCCTTTAAATATAACAAAGTCTTTGAAATCTACTGAACACAAACCATATTATCTGAGAGTTCTACATGAGAGTAAAGAAGATTGCCAGCTGATGCCAAAACTGCCTCCCTGTTCACTACTGCCCTTTCTTGCTGCTTTTTTTTGTAACCAACACATATTTTAGATGATTTGAAAATCTGAGCTCACATCAATGATCACACACCTTGCTTCTGCTCTTCTCTGTTTTTAACAAGTTCAAAGCAGTTTCCCACTTCTATTTTGCTTTGATGCAATTTCCAGTTTGGAACAGTTCAGGCTTGTCTTAAGAGAATGTTTCTGAACCTGCCTGAATGCTTGTTCATGGGAGGACCCGAGCGGAACAGTTTTAAAGCGAACTCTACATGGGTGCGATTGTAGTCATTCCATTTTACCCTAGTGAGACATGCTTGAGTGTGTTACTTTGTGTTGTTCTGCCACCTGTTTTGCGTGGTGAATGCCAACTTTTTTTTTCATTCAAAAGTATTTACTTATTTAATTTCATGTTTATGTGTGAGTGCCTGAGTGTATGTACCATGTATGTCATCTGTCTCTAATACAGAACCAGCCACTTCTCCAAGAACTACTATTTCTATTCAGTGATAATTCAAAACAAAGTTTTTTCTTGGGTAGTATTGCTATTCTCTGAGCTACACGGCCACCATCTCCAGATGTTCCTCTGGGCCTGCTCCAAGATGCTTCGTTGTCGATTCTTTGTGCGGGTTGAGGCCTTGTGAACGTTCCATCTTCCATGTTAGCATGCCCATTGGTGTCTTCATTGTTGAGGTCTAGGCAGCCCTGTTGATGAGACTTCCTGAGTGTATGTCCTCTGACGTTTCTTGGAGACCCACCCACACAGCTTCCTGTTCTTCAGCTCTTATGTTACGGTCTTTCTACCCTTTCTCCCATGACGTTCTCTGAGCATTGGATGTAGGAGCTGGCAGTGGAGCTGTGGATCTCTTTTAGTTTTATTGAGAAACTTTAAATAACAAAGGCTTTGAAATCTTTTCCACACAAACCATCTTATCTGAAAGTTCTGAATGACAGTGAGGAAGATCTCAAGCTGATACCCGAATTCTCTCCCCTGTTCACTGCCGCCCTGTCATGCTAAAAGGGTCCAACTACTTTGCTCAGGTTACCTCAGCCTAATGGCTCTCCAGGCTTAACTTCCTGAATATCTGAGGTTTCAAATATGTGCCGCTGTTCTTGGTCCCAATTAATTTTATAAGCATATGGGTATATTATTTTAATATACGGTGTGGTCCTGTGTGCATATTTGACTCAAATATTACATCTTTCATGCTCCCATATATAAAATTACTTGAAATACTCACACAACCTCAGACATTTCTAGATTATTAAAAATCAGTCAACCGACCAAGCAACCAAATGAGTTGCGGGCTAGAAAAATGATTCCGTAGTTAAACGTGTTTGCTATTCTTCCAGAGGACCCAAGCTAGGCCTCCAGCACCCAGGTAGTGGCTCACGGCCATCTGTGCTCACCATCTCTCTACAATATCTGGGTGGCTTCTGGTGTTTTATTGTGACAAATGACACAGCGAGCAACTTTTTACCTGTGATTCTTTTGTATTTATGGTAATTTAAAGTTTGGAGTAAGTTCTTAAAAGTGAGATTTCTGGGCCGTATGACATTTTAGTAAATATCGCCGAATTCTACCCCATAGAAGAAGCTACGTCATTTTCCTATTCCCGTCAAAGGTCAGAGAGGACTGTCCTCCACATTTGTGCCCGTAGCCTGTGTTGTCACTTTTTGTTAACTTCAGGAGTAGACATCTTCCAATAAATTTCCAGGTTAATCTGATGTCCAGTGAGACTGAGAACCGCTGGCCAGCAATATCAGTGATCCTATGGGAATGAAGCATGCGACAGCTCACTGCAGCACACACCAAGAGTTAGAGCTAAGGATGCACTTACAGAGTACTTGCCTATCATGTATGACTGGATACATTTGATATCTGGCATCACAGAAAGGAAGGGAGGGAGGAAGGAAGGAAGGGAAAAAGTGGGAGAGACAGAGGAAGGAAGGGAGGGAGGGAGAAGAGACTGAAAAAGAAAAAGAAAGGAAGGTTTAATGAAGGACCAAAATCAATGTTACTCTATTTCGTGCAGATTTAGTAGACGCACAAGTAAGCATTAGTTCTGTGTGGTAGCTCAAGCTTGCTCATGGGACAATGTGTAGGCTGCACAGATATCTGCTTAGGCTCAGACTGGGAATACTTTCCCCGTGCATGGTATGCTACATGTTCTAGTCACAGTAACACTCATCTGAATGTTAGTATCCACGAAGCGCTGATAGCGCCCAGGTACACTATTTTATAAAAGTTCTTAGGTATGGTTTTTTTCTTTTTAAAGTTCTAAGTACGTTTGTATCTTATAACCCTTGGTAAATCCCCCTTGAGTCTGCACTTGTCTTTGTTCTCTTGAATATGCATGAGTGAAGTCAGGGTGCATTTTGTAACGGAGGATCCTGGGTCTGATGATGTGTAGCCTGGCACTTTCTGTTTGGGTTTCCTGACTGCGTGACAAAGTGCTGGAAACTGGATGTTTATAAACAACCACCACAAAATTATTGTTTACAGTCTTGGAATCTAAAAGTTTAAGATCAAAATCGGGACCATGCTCTCCCTAAAACCTGTAGGAGAGGATCACTCCTAAGCAGTGGGCGGTTTGCTGCCCTCCCACCCTGGTTTTGTCTGTGCCATTTCAGTCTCCACTGTATTTACCATCCAAGTGTTCTGCTCTGGGTGTCCGTCCTTTCTACTTAAAGATAACAACCCAATCCTTGAAGGTCCTGCCCCATTCCTAGGTGACACTAGATTGCATCTGCCATCACTGTTTCCAAGAAGATCCTTCTGAGTGAGACAGGAGGGGAGGGGTATTACGACTTCAACATAATATTTAGGGAGGGCATAATTCAATCCATTGCCTCTAACACTAGGTTTTATAAGTAAGTGGCATAACTAATTGAAAAAAATCAACATCAACATCAGTGATCCTGGGCATGTATATAGTCAGTCACAGGCACAAAACAATGTATTTGTGGGACTCGGTGACCACAGACAGTCCTGGTCCCTGCATTATTTTGCTTCAGCCTTTTGGGTTTCGGGTGTCCTTCTGACAAAATGTGAAGAGTGCACCGGCTGATTACGGGCCCTGGAATCGCCTTTCTCTACTCCAGTAGTCAGTGCTTTTGCATGAGAAGCAGGGCTGACTGACTTTATCGCTAAGAATGTTGCAGTTCCTCGCTCCCACCAGACTACAGGCTTCCTGGATCACCATATAGATCCCGGCTCCTTCACTCCTTAACCTCATTGATCAATTAAGCTAGCTTTTGTACTGTGTTTCCCCCACGAATGGCAATAAGGGTATCTGGCCTCCCTGTGGACTTCTGCTGCGGCCCAGCCTGTCTTGTCAGTGGTGACATGAGATCACCTTGCCTGTTGGACGACTTGGCTTTACCCACTCCACAGTTTCAAATGGGAAGATAAAAATATGACAATTTTAAGCGGGACAAAGTGCTAAGAACAAGAAGAATGTGCAAAGCAGTCACATGCACAGAGACTGCTTAAAACAACGATTTATACTGTGCTCCTTAAATATATGGAGTTTTAATTCACCAGTTGTACACCAGTAAATCTGGAAAGAGAGAAATAGGACAATGACAAGCTTTGGTCACTGAAGATATGAGAATTGCCATGTTTTAATCTACTTTACAATCTAGTTGCTGGTAGTTGAATCTAAACAAATTCCTGAGTTGCTAAACCTGGAATTTCAAAACTTGTTTTTTTTTGCAATTTTTTTTTTTTTTTTTTTTTTTTTTTTATTGATTCTTTGTGTCCCCAGCAGCTGCCCCGACCAGGGATGCTCACATGTTCTCTGGTGGTGATAAGAACAAATGACATTGACAATGACCTCTGGTGCTGTGTAGCCACAGGGCAGAACCTAGACATGGCCCTCAGTGGCAGCTCAGGCTGGGACCTCAACGTGGCCCCAGGTAGCAAGCAGGCTGGCTACTCACAACAGGCTACTTCTCTTCACACTAGAGTCTCCAGCACCAGACGGTCTCTTTGTAATGCTAAAGCCTCTTCTCTTCTGCATTGTGGTGGCTCCTGCCGCAGGCTGGCCACACAGCTGGAGGGCCCCTGGTGACAGTTGTGGTGCCAAGTGAGTGTCTACACGCTGCACAGGAGCACAGGTTTGTGGGTGGGGTGACACATAAACTTGACTTTTATGTGTCTTAGGTAGAAAACACCTTTGGCCACCAAGTCAGGCATCGAGCTAGGATGAACTTGATCTGCTCTGCCCCTGATTGATATATGAACATTACCAACAAGATGTCCCTTTGTCCATTACCATGGGTGCTATTTTTATTTTTCATAGCTACATGTGTAGTATTACTCTTCCATGTGCATGCTTGTGATCACGAATCTGGGTATAAAATGTGCAAATAAAAACAAGAAAACAAAAGCCACCTGGGAATCTGAAAAGGACTCTTGGGCATGCATTTGTAAAAGAAGGAGATTTTGGCAGGTAGGAATACAATTATTTTGATGACTAGTGAAAAAAATTGCATTGTGGTTGAGCTAATGAAAGTATCAGGAAACAAAACAAAACAGCGACGGAGTTTGAGATTTGACCCGAATTATATTAAATAGCTTTACACTGTGACTTCTAAGTGAACATTAGACAGACCTGGGGCATAGAAGAATTATTGAAATAAATCTGATTTGTGTGTGTGTGTGTGTGTGTGTGTGTGTGTGTGTGTGTGTTTGTGTCTCCTTGATCTCATATGAGTTAGATAGTAAACAAGCTTAGAAATCCTGTTACAATTACCCATAATTGAAAGGACACCAAGTACTCAAAGAGTCTGCAATCAGGAGAAAGCTCTCTTCTAACCAACCTAAAAAAAAAATCAAAGGACTGCATTAGCCATTGTAGCTGAAAACCACAAAAATCAGGACAAATGAGACATTGATGGTACCCACTTACTGTAAATAATTTGCGGGTGGCTTTTTCCACTTTGTCCCTTTTATGCTTACCTTTTCTAACTTTGGTTATGGTAAGAGCTAGACTCTTCCCGGACCATTTGCCTCCTCATTGGCTTCTAGGAGGGAAGAAAAGACTTCTTAGACAGCCAAATGGTACAGTCCTGAACTTCACTCTTATCAGGCAAATGCCAGACGCATGCCTGCCCACAAATCAGGGACTATCACCAGGGAGAGTGAGCAGCTGATTGGCATGGGCTGGGTTCTGTTCATATCACTGAACTAACACCTCTGCCGATGGGAACGGCATGACCAAGGTCCACGAGAGGCACAATCTTGTGAACTATTGGGATTTGTGTGCCAAGACAATTGTTTGGTGCAAATGTATTGGTACATATTTTTTTTTCTTTAATTAACTTAGAGGTGCTTGTTCATTAATAACAGCCATGAGCCTGAGAGGACCCTGTCTACTTTCTCTATGTCTTTTGCTCTCTATTTCAGAACTGGGATCCGGGCTGGTACTTACTCTTGTTTGTGGTTTGCGCCAATAAGACTCCCTTATCGTCAGATCCCAGTATATGGAGTTCAACATGTGTATTTTGCCTGGCTCTATCTGTTGCCTTCTGGCTAGCTACACTGCAGGTCAAGCTCTTGCCAACTCCTTCCTATTGCATCTGTCTCTTTTCGCTCACAGTGTTTCTTCCCGTTGAGTCTTCTGTTTGAAGGTAAAACCAAACCCTTCCCTCAACTCACTATTACAGTTTCACAGCCTGTGACTCTATCATTCATTTACTCTCACAAATAATTACTCTGTTAACCTTTCCTTAAAGAACCCGAGTTGAGTGAGCGCAGGGTGTACTCCTTAATACGACACTAACTAGTCCACCAACAAAGCACGGCTGCTTTTTCATGCAGGACTAGAGTCGGCTATCTGAAGGTAAGCCACAGGACTCAGACTGCTCTACGGTCAGCTCGATTGTCTCCTGGTGAGAGAAGAGTGAGTCTGTCCAGTCTGTCTGTCCAGTTGCACATCTAGTGCGCATCTAGTCCCACATCTTCCCACGGAAAGTGACTTGCAAATTTGCAAATCACTGCAGAGAAATATGGTTCTAAAAAAAAAAAGAAAAGAAATATGGTTCTAATAACAGGACGTTTTGCTCTAAAATTGGAGATTATATCCATGTTTTTAAGTTGTGAAATTTGGAATTCTGAAATGTTTCAGACCATTTCTGGTGGGAGGCCATAAATAATATTTTATGTTTATAATGCCAAAGCATCTTATGAAACAAAAAAAGAGAGAGAGAGAGAAAGAGAGAGAAGGAAATGAAAGAGATCAGCAGCCCAATCTGAGGGAAGCCTAGCCAACACTCTGCCTTTATTACAGTCTGCTTTTGCAGACAGCCCTGCCAGTCATGATGTGGTACCCTGAACTGAGAGCCTTGAGGTGAAGAAAACGGACACAACAATGATTAAAAAAAGAAAAGAGAGAGAGAGAGAGAGAGAGAGAGAGAGAAAATAGCACCACGAGATTGTCTTGATGCCTATTCTGTGATGTGCAACTTTTCTAGGCCAAAATTTTAACCTTGTGGACAATCGGCTCAGTGTGGTCCTTAGCAGAGGATCATAAATAAAAGATAAGCAAGGGTTCGTACTTTCCACGGCCTCAGTTCAGGAGTAACTCTGGAATTCCAACCAAATCTGCATCCAGTTATGTCCTTTGGCGTAGTTTCCTACTTTGATACATTAAATTATAATTATTGGTTGTTCCCTTCTCTCATTCCAAATAAATGTCCCTGAAGTAGAGAGGACGAGGTCTTCTCTTTAATGGAGATGGGAGAACATGAGGACAAAACAAATAAATAAGATCAAATGGAAAGAGAGCAGCTCCAAAGTTGGTGAACGGCATGTGGTGTCTTTTCTAGTTCAACAGCACACAGTACATGAGGTCGACTGTTTTGGGATGTTAGGAAGACTTAAGTTCTTAATAGGTAGTCAGGAAGCACCGCTTACGACAGGGAGAAGAACAAGGTTTTTATGAGAAACCCACTGTATCAGGTATTTTGTATATGTCTGTGGTTAAATATCTGACAAAATCAACTTAAGGTAGGACAGGTTCATGGCTTAGTTTGGGGGCAAAATCTTCCATAGTGGGAAAGGCGCTGGTCCTGTTATATTCACAGTCAGGAGGGAGAAAGAGCTGCATACTGGTGTTCTTCCTGCTGCTGCCTTTTAACTTGGTCTGGGATGTTAGTTCATGGAATGGTGCTGCACAGATCAAGGGTAGGTCTTCCCACCTCTCAGCCAGTGTGCGATCTCCTTCAAAGACACACTCTAAGTGTCTGCTAAATGATTCTCGACCTTATTACATCAAAATCAATTATCATCACCAGTCTACTCCTTACCAGCTTAATACATGAATCACTTTTAAGCCACAACCTTCCCGTTTCTGTTCTCATAGATACATGGGTCATCTGAGAATGCAAAAAGCACTGAGCCCAGCTTTAAAACTCTTCATGGTCTTTAACAGATCCAACATGTTCAAAGGTTTAGGTGCAGCACTTCTCTGGAGATTCAGGTAGGCACTTGGGAATCTCTAGGACATCAACAAACATTTGCATATTTCCATCATGTTATGCAATAGAGCAAATAGTTCCATTCCAAAATATTGGAATGTGTGTATAATGAGGGAAGACTGGGCTAAAGCAATATTACTCTGCAGGTAAACTCAAAATCTACAGCTACGTGATCATTATCTGGGTAGCTTAGCAGTTACCTCTCCCTGCTACAAATGTAGTCTCTCTTTAGGGCTGGTTCCATGTCATCAATCAGGCCATGGGCCATCCCACTGCCCTGGAATCTACAACATTCTAAGGCTTCTGCTGAAACTTGGCATGACCTTCCCAGCTTTATGCAGTGCCTTCTCATACTCATCTTTCAGGAAATTCAACTCTGACACGTACTGCCTGGCCCCTGAGGTCCCTTGAAACTTCCACACAACCTGGACACTCTTCTCGCATCCACCATGTTTATAAAACTAAACCCACGTGGGTGACACTTTGCCGGTTCTGCTGCCAGCCACAGATGCAGTCCAAAACCCTTGTACAGACCTCCCATTGCTGACCATGGAGAGACACTTCTCTAGCCCTCCCCTTCTGAAGGAATACATTCTCATTTTCACAAAATGAAACCTTCAGTGGGTGGGGTCAGAGTATACTTCCTGCTTGCATAGGGCTTCTCTTTGATGATGCTAATTTTGTTAACAATTATGACTGCTTTCTCAGCACCTGCCTTGTCTGCAACTTTTTCATACCTCTTGCTGCTCTTTCTCGCTATGGACCTGGATCAGGGCAGGAAACAGTGAGCATAACATAGCGGGAACACCATCCTACCATGTGGTGTCTCCTGCCAAACAATTGAATTCCTTACATTTGAATTCAGCCTCGCTTAAGTCCTCAGATATGCACAGAATGAGGTCAGATGCTTTTCCTGAATACAGTACGAATAACTCCAACCTACGTCCCAATAGATTCTCTGTCCCTCTCTGAGGCAGGCCTTCATTGCCTATATTTTTTTTCTCAGTTTTCTGGTCTTCAAAACTCCCATGAGAAAAGCCCATAAGCTCTGTCTACAGACTGTTAGAATTTCTCTAATCCAAAGATCCAAACACTTCCACTTTTTGCCCCCCACAAATCAGATTTAAAAGTTGAAGACCCACATGGTCAGATTAATCACAGCCTCATAATGTATTTTATCCTTGCCCAGACAGTCCGACAAAAGCAACTTAAAGAAGGAATAATATGCCCTGGACATCAGCTTTAGGATGCAGTCCATTGTTGTCGGCAAGGCGTGGCCTGAGAGCTCCAGACAGCTGGGCACAGTGTATCTGAAGTCAGGAAGCACAGGAAGGCGAGTGTTTTGTTTTATCTTTCTTTTTTCTCTTCTTTTCTTTTCTCTTCTCTTCTCTTCTTTCCTCTCCTCTTCCCTCCCCTCCCCTCCTCTCCCCTCCTCTCCCCTTCCCTTTCTTTCCCATCCCTTCCCTTTCCTTCCTTCCTTTCTTTCTTTTTCTTTTCTGGTTTTTGGTTTTTTGTTTGTTTGTTTTTGCTTTTTTTGTTGTTATGCAGAGATAAGTTTTAGGAGCCTAAGGTAAATTACAAAGAAAGGGAAGCAAAACCAAAATAAGCTGTCTCAACTAAAGGAGTTCTATGTTCAAGATATTTGTATCTTAATTTTGAATTTATTCAATATCAATCTGAGTCAAAGAAATTTAACTACAGAATGATTCAGACAAAACAGAAATTTATAAGTTCCCTTATTATTGTTAAGCATATAATAAGATATTTATAAATATATTTGCACAAAGGTATGCTAATTTATACACATACACGTATACACTTTCACCTTTTTAAATATCAAACTATGTTCATACTTTGAATACTTGCATGGATGCTCTTAATAGTGCTACACTATTCCATCACGTGTGCCTTCTATGTGAGATTTAAATTATTTCTTAGTTCTTTTTTTAAAAAAAAATTGGATATTTTATGTATTTACATTTCAAATGTTATTCCCTTTCCTAATTTCCCCTCTGGAATCCCCCTATCCCATTTCCCCTCCCCTGCCTCTATGAGGGAGCTCCCCCCCACACCTCACTGCCTAGGCATTCCCCTACACTCGGGGATCCAGCCTTCACAGAACCAAGGCAATGCCTCCCATTGATGCCAGACAATGCCATCCTCTGCTACATATGTGGCTGGAGCCATGGGTGCCTCCACGTGTACTCTTTGGTTGATTGTTTAGTCCCTGGGAGCTCTGGTGGGGGGTCTGGTTGGTTGATATTGTTGTTCTTCCTATGGGGTTGCAATTCAGCTCCTTCAGTCCTTTCTCTAACTTTTCCATTGGGGTCCCTGTGCTCAGTCCAATGGTTGGCTGTGAGCATTCACCTCTGTATTTGTCAGGCTCTGGCAGAGCCTCTCAGGAGACAGCTATATCAGGCTCCTTTCAGCAAGTACTTCTTTGCATCTGCAATAGTTTCTGGGTTTGGTGACTGTATATGGGATGGATCCCCAGGTGGGGCAGTCTCTGTCTGGATGGCCTTTCCTTCAGTCTCTGCTCCACACTTTGTCCCCGTATTTTTTATAGACAAGAGTCATTCTGGGTTAAAAATTTGGAGATGAGTGGGTGGCCCAATGCTTCAACAGGGACCTTTGCCTAACCTCTGAATATGGTCTCTACTGATTCTCCCTCCCCTTTTTTGGGCATTTCAGCTAATCTCAGCCCCATTGGGTCCTGGGAGCCTCTTAGTTGTTCTAGATGACAGTAATACAGTGAAAAAATGATAGAATTTATTTTTCCCAACTAATTTCTTTGCCTTTGCTTTCCCCCAAAAAAGCTTACCAAGCAGAGAATGAAAGCTGAATACTGTGATCTGTCTTAGGGCTAAATTCCAGAAGGATTGGGTCTCCAACAATGGTTGCAGAGCCCCGATTTCACAGGGTGGCCTCTGTTTCCAATAGTTCAAGTTTCATGGGCAATTCTGCCTTCTAGCCTCAAAAGAAAAACTTACCAGAAGTCTTTCATTTCAATTCTAAGTCAAACTTAAAACATGTCTATTCCATAGCTAGTAAAATGGATTTGTTGTTGTTGTTCTTATAAGGGATATCTCTTTATTAAAACATTGAAAAAAGTAAAGGGTTTTTCTAAATAGCAGATATCTCTATGAGCACTCCTTGTTTTCTAAGGGCTGTGCATTAGTCCATCAAAGGATTACAGCTGTACTTTATTCCCAGAGGAATGAGAACACAGAGACAGAAAGTCTATGGAAGATGGTTGGTTAGATGGAGATTCCCAACTGAGAAAAGTTTGACTGAGGCGTCACACACTCAACCAGTGTGACAGCAGAAACAGATTGCTGCTGAGTAACAGTTCCGTGGAAGACTCTTTCTTCTTAGTAACTTAGATTTAGACTGGAGATTGCCAAGTAAACCCTGTTCTTTCTTTAGTAAGGCCTCCGTCTCATTGTCTTCCCCCCTCCCTCATACATGCACACAGGGGCAGAGGGGAAGGGCAGGACACACAGGATTGAAGCATTCATCTGTCTCCCTCCGTAAGTCTTCAGCTCAATAAGATTATCAGTGAAAATTCCAAAATAACTTTCTTATCAAGAGTCGAAGGGCCACACACCATCTTCAGTGGATCCTAAGATCATGTGTAGTATAGGCCTGCTCCAGCCGTTCCTTGAGCTCTTCTATTCCCTCAATTCTGCAAAGGTACTTATAGGTGTGAATCCAAGAAGGTTCTAAGTTATTTATTTTCTTCTTTCCATTTTGTTTCATTGCCATAATAACAATTAACATAAGATATTCTCTCTTTTGGTGTAGTTTACGTTTGAATTTATTTTAGTTATTACTTTCTTTCCTCCTTTGAGGTTATTATTTAAAAAGAAAAACATCAATGTGTATGATGGTTGTTTTTAGTTGTCAGTGTGACTATATCTGGAATTAACTAAAACCCAAACAGCTGGGTAGGCCTGAGAGGGTTTTTTTCCTAATTAAGTCATTTGAGGTTGGAAGACCCACCTTTGTCTACCTTTAATCTGTGCTATACCTTTTTACAGTGGTCTTTGAGAAGGGCAAGGAAGAAAGAAACTTTTTGTTCTTTACCTGCTTGCCCCTGCTCTCCCTGGCGTTGGAGCCTACCTCTTCAGGATTCTGACATGTGCTACAGACCACTGAAGACATCCAGCTCCACGAACTGAACTGGATTTTTGGATGTTTTGTTAGTAGACTGCCATTGTGGGACTAGTTAGACCACAACCTGTGAGCCACTCTAAAAATATGTGCGTTTGTGTATACTGCATGTATATATTGTGTGAGTTTGTGCTTGTATGCATCGTATCAATTCTTGAACCTGTGGTTCAAGATTCCTTTTCATGAAAGTCACCTAAGACCATCAGAAAACACAAACATTTCCATTAAGATTCATAATAATGGAAAAATTACAGTTATGAATTAGCAACTAAAATAACTTTATGGTTGGGGTCAACAGAACATGAGGAACTTTATTAAAGGGTCTCGGCCTTAGGAAGGTTGAGAACCACTGCTCTAGAGAACCCCTAACGAGTACAATATACAAGAGTTAAGTGTGCTTATGAATTAGTATTACATTATCATTTTACTATTCTGAAAGTTTTCTTTTGTATTTATAAATACTAAATATTTTAATGCTACATAGGTAAGAACAAAACACAAGTAGAAAATAAAGCACTAATATATCAGCAGCTTAAAGGACATCATCATAAAGACCATGCTTGAGATTTTCAACTTTTAAGTGTTGCTTTTTAAATTTATGTTATTTACAGATCAGTACCAGGAGATGATTTTAGGCAAATATTGGTAGGTCTAGTGCAACAGGTGGAAAAATGGGGGGTAAAAAAAAAAGAAACCATGTGTGTTGAGTGGATTGTCTTTTCCACACGCACAGGTCAGTGCTATCCAGTTGGAAAGAGGAGACCATGTCAAACCCAGACTCGGCACGTGGACCTCACTCCACCTGATGATTAAGAACATAAAATTCACAAAAACATATCTTGGGAAAATTTTAGGCCTAGCACAGAATATCTGTTGAATAGCTGCTCTCTTGGGCTTCCTGAGCGTGCAATTTGGCAGCTGTTGCCAATTTGCTGAAGAATCATATCTGTGCCATCGCTCCGTTTCTGATCCAGGTGGTAAAATGATAGCCTATCCCTAGGAATCTAGTCATTTAGCTTGCTGGTATCTAATTAGAGGGCCCTGCATACCCATTCTCTCACTTCAGAGCTGCAAGGACCAACTCCTCCAGGTGAGAATCCTCTGGATTCTGTCTGGAGTGCTTGAGTCAGCACTACCTGCTGGGCTGATTTCCACAGGGACCCCTCAGCCTCCTGGTGGCTTGAGAAGGCTGGCTGAGAAAATGAGATTAGGACCCCCTCCCCCCCCAAGGGCTGGTGGTGGCTGGTGTTGGACTTTCTGGCAAGCTCTGGCTACTCAGACACACCGTTTGTATTTTTGCTCCTTTGTTTTGTTTTTAAAATGTTGTCTCTTCTCTTGTGCAGTTAAGCAAGATTTTTGTAGTTCTGGACTGGGAATGTGTCACGAAGAGTCTGTACTCAAATTTTAGCAAGAATATGTTTGCTTTTGACTTTAAATTACCCCAGTAAACCTATTACCTACGATCCTTTTTACTACAACTGCTAAGACTCTTAAAACTTGGCTTCTTGGCCAACAGTCTACCTTGACCTTTGGAATAGAAGTGAGGCTGGAGTGGACATTCTGGGCAAAGGGTTTTGAATGGAATATAATTGACTTTTCAGCTACCTCATATAGAAACTCCTTACAGGCTCTCTACTCAAGTGAAAATATGCATATGTACTTTGCTGACACCAAATTTCCTGGCTTGTATACAATCATTTTGCCTGAGGGTCTTAAAGGGAGTTGCTTTATTTCTGTCTTATATTTTCATGTGAGCGACATTGTCACTGAGTCTCCTTGTTGACTCCATGCATGTACTCAGTTGCAGGCAGCTGTGCCTCCTGTTTCTGGCACATCTGGACTCTGTCATTTGTGTCTAACATGGTCAAGACGATTTCATCCAGAATGGTTATGTTCAGAATCAACGTTTTAAAGGTGGGATAACTCTAAGAATTTTAGTAGAGGTCTCTTCTGTTTTATCCCTATATAAACTACATTTGGGTATTGAAAACTTTCATTACTACCCCATCTTCTATTTAAAGAGGATGCTTTTTCAAATTCTTTTGTACTGAAAACAGGGGCAAGATGCTTTCGTCAGTGGAAGATGCATGCTATGGCACATATAAGGGAAAAGAGTAGATGTCTGACATTGTATTTGAATATCCAAGCAAAACAAAAACTTAAAAGGAAAATGAAACAAGATAGGAAGTTGATGCTTTTAAAGGGTGGTAATGAGTACATGAACCCATTGCATTATTTCATACATTTTGCTAGTGTTTAATGTCTTTTAGAATAAAAAATTATCCAACCTCTAAAGCCTTCTGTTTTATAAATTTTATTGCTAAATGAATGGGATTTACACATTCTATGTCTCATGCCACCATGATTCTTCTCAAACACTCCTTTAGGGGGACACTCATTCACTCTTAATGAATGGGTTGCAAACTCAGCTCCTATTCTGAAAGTCAGCATGGAGAACTCTCAAAAACTTAAATAAATCTGCCACATGGCCCAGCTGTTCTACTCCTCAGCATATGCCCAAAGCACTCAACAGATACTTGCTTAGCCATGGTCATGGCTGTTCCAGTTACAGAAGCTAGGAAATGGAAACAGCCCAACTGTCCTACAGCCTATGAGTACATAGTAAAAATCTGGTGTATATGCAGTAGGGAATACTATTTGACTGTAAGGAAAAAAGGGATATTTACAGGTAAATGGGTAGAACTGGAAAAGATCATATTGAGTCAGGTAACTAAGACCCAGAGAGACAAATGTTGAGTATTCTCTGATTTGAGGTGCATAGGAGCAATCTTTAGGTATGAGTGCCAGGAATAGCTGGAGAACCTGGGAAAGTAAAAGTGGACCAGTGTGGGGAGGATGAGGGGGAGAAAGCAGGAAAGGGATGGGCAGGATATAAGTGATCTGAAGAGGGGACTTAGAAAAAAGAGGTGGTGCTCTAGTTAGGGAAGGGAAGAAGATAAATGCAGAAATAGGGAGGAATAAGAGTAAGGGATCATACTATTAACTATCTACCCCAAATACCTCTAATATACATGAGATGATGTGTAAACATAGTCAGTTTAAATGAAAATTTCCCATCTGTGCCGATAATGCTCCATTCAAGGGCCAAAGACCATCTAACAAAAACTTCAATACCAGTCATTAGAATCCATTTTTGAGTTGTTGGTTAGAGTCATCACAGAGTCTTCGAAGACATTATAAACTACTACTATTGCCCTAGGTTGATCCCTCTCCACAAGAGGTGGACTGTAAGTCTCTGTTGGGGAAGGCACAATGTACTCCAGAGATACCTTCTTGTTCAGTCTGTGTCATATTACTTGTCTGTATGAATTTAGGTCTGACCCTTTGGTACTGGATGCTCAGTTGCTGTCCTCTTCCCTGAGGACGACCACTTCTTTCACTCTCAGCATCCCTGAGTTGCCTGTGGGTAGTTCTCTAGCCCTGGGTCCTAGTACAAGAGGTCCCTGAATTGGAACGGACCTGAAAGGCTCCTCCGCCCCTGAGGATTAGGTTTCGTGGTATCAGAAGGCTCCATGGGAGCTTCCAAAGGAGAACAGCAAGCAAGAGTCTTAACCTGGAGCGTATGAGCTGAATCAGTGACCAGAATGGCACCATGGCTCTAGCTACGCAAGCAGTGGCAGGCAAATATTTGACAATAAATGACAACTCTTCAGTTGGACTTAAAGCCCACTCCACAGGAGGGTAAATCATGCCTGGTGTGGGAAACCTAGCCAACTACCCAGGGCTAGAGAACTACCCACAGGCAACTCAGGGATGCCGAGAGTGAAAGAAGTGGTCATCCTCAGGGAAGAGGACAGCAATTGAGCATTCAATACCAAAGGGTCAGACCTAAATTCATACAGACAAGTAATATGACACAGACTGAACAAGAAGGAGTTATGGATTTGGAAAATTATGTGTGTGTATTCATATGTATGTAATAACAATTAATGAAAAAAGAGGTTTGGAGGGAGGAAAGAAACGTGGTTATAGTATAATGTCAGAAAATTCCTTTATATAAATATATATTTATATTCTTAATCTTTAACAGTTGGTATTTTAATAGCATATTTCCTGAAAAATAGCAAAAAAAAATGTTCTACTTATGGATACAATATATTTATAACATACTCACCCCCTCCAGCTTCTCCAGGGTTATAAAAATAAGATACTTTTAATAATGATGTTGGTCGTAATTGTGATTATCATGCTATCCTAGAGATGTGTCAATCTAAAACTTCTCAGCTAGTCTCAGGTATGTTATGAGCAAGTTGATTCGGATCACCATCCACATTTATGTATGTCTGAGTTTCCTTCATAAACCTTCTGCTTGGCATTGCACTGAATTGGATTGGTACCCTGGAAAGAAATCTTCAGTGACTAACCCCTCCCTGAAGTCTCCCTGGATTTCTCCACAAGACATGTTACTTCCTTCTGTGTGTTCTCTCAGGGATTACTGCTTATATATTAAAGCTGTTATTTAACACATTGTGAGCCTTTGCAGATCTAAGTACCAGGATTTTGGCACCTTGTCTATATTTCTAAACATTTAATCCCTCTTTTCTTCAGCCCCTACCATAAATTTGCTTGAAAAATATTTGATTTCCTCTCTACTTCTAGGCGAGAGAATTGAATGACCCCATTCATCTTTTTTTTTTTTTTGAGTTTAGTTTAATAGTTCTCTTAACCTGGCTTAAATGGAAAGAAAAGTCACAGCTATTTTTATGTTCCACTTTTATCTCTATATTCATTTTTTATGACAGTCTGTAGATGATTACAGTTCTTGGAAAGATATCTCAGTTTCTCTCCCTGTTTCCTTTCTGTTGCCATTATAAAATAAATATTCTGACTAAAAAAAAAAAATTTAGAGGCAGAAAAGGTTTATTCTGTTTGCAATCCCCAGTCACAGTGCATCATTGAGAGAAGTCAAGACCATGGTGTAAAGGCAGGCCTGCTTGCTATTCTACATAATATTACCTTGGATCGAGGGACTTTCTTTATGGCCAAAAAGTATAGGAGGTACCGTGGAGGAGGGTGCTCGCTAGATGACTGACAGAGCAGCTTGGATCCACCTGGCTCTCTTGAATTGGATAGGTAGGGCTACCTACCTGGACATAATACCACCTCCTTTATCAACTACCAGTCATGCCCGCAGGACGTTCTGATTCAGGTTCCCCTCTCAGAGGGATCAGGCTATGTCAAGTTAACCAGGACATTGTTAGTCTATATTTTATCAATGAACAGTGACACCTTTACCAATTAAAAAGCATGTCATATATTCGATTAGGAACCAATAATATTTTGGGGGAATTATATATAGACATATACTAAGAAAAGGGATTCAAATAAGTCAGAAAAAAAATTCCTGACACTGTCCTGCTTCAGAATGTCCATTTCTGTCACCACGTGCTCTTTTTAAGCATTCCGGCTTCCTGTTGTTATGAATAGCTACCTTTTGTTAGACTCAATATATTACAGAACTAGACACATCAGGAAACCTGCAACTCTCATTAAATAGAATTGAAAACACCAGAAGCCCCAGAGGGACAGGAAGATTAGCAGATAGTAACTTGGTAACACTAACCAAGCAACTGCACTCTGGTTACCTTTTATTCTGTTTGTTGAACCAGTGACGTCAGCAGCGGCATGAGTCATTCTGTCCTTGTTGAAGGAGTGCACCTGTATGTACAGCTCCACAAAGATACTAAGGAGGAAACTGGAGGAACATGACTGTTGAGAGGTCGTGGGGAATGGAATGGGGAACAGAGCATAACATTACTTCTGCAGCACATTGCATGATCCAAGAAGTCTGCCTGTTTCAAAAATACATTTATCTCTTCCTACATTTTCTCCTGTGATCATACTGCATTTTGGTTTTCTTTTACTATAGGGAACTTTTTTTTGTATGAATACTGAATTCAATAACGAGAATTAAGATGGAAATAAGATCGTTTTCTCCCTCGGAGATTTGTCCAATAGTACAGGATGAATTACGGCAAGTCTCTTTCAGCTTTGCGAGACCCTTCCAGAGAGCAACAGATTCAAACTCATAAAGTCCCTCATACTCCCTCCCCATTCATCCTCTTGACAAATATTGTTTGAATGCTTACTTGCTATGTGTGGGGAGCTATGGAGTGTTTCAGAGAGACAGAAGAGAGCAAGGGTGTTGACCCAGCTCTCAGAACAGTGACATAGAGAGGACAAGGCTATGATGAAACCAGCAGATGAGGAAGTGGCCAAACTGAAAGTGGCAAATAGAAAAAAAAAAGGTTCAAGAAACAGAAGAGGAGAACGGGGGTTTTAGAAAAGGCTTTCTCCTTCATGTGCAAGTGATGATGGAACCAATGGACAAGATCATCAACTGGCTCAAAGGAAAGATGAATTTAACGGAGGAAATGACTTGTGCGACGTCATTGAAATAGGAGCATCTCGGAATCATTTTCAAGGTTTGACAACTCTGTAAGGGAAGGGGACAGTGGGCAATGCCAGGTGCATAAAGTTCAAGATATTTGCAGTTCCCTCTTGAGCACAGAGGAGCATAATGTGGAAAAACATCCCAGAGTCAGGGCACTGGTATAAATCTATCCAATGCAAAGAGCTACTACATGTGCCCAATTCTATTCAGCTGCACATAAAAAACAAACAAACAAACAAAACCCCCCAAACCCACAAATATCCCTCACATCTCTATCCCTCTTTCTCTTCCAGAGAGTTCTGGAAACCTAAGTCCTCACACCACACAGGAGTGTGGACTGATCACACGGGACATCTTACAAACATGCTCCATTCACCGGGATCTTCGCCCCATTAGTCAATAGCTGTTTATTGACTTTTCCTATATGATCCATGAGATGAAGGAGTCCCTAGGAGGAAGAAGGATGAAGCAGAAGAGCAGAGAAGGGGGAGTGATCCTGAATCCCATGTTTTTCAGTGTTCACATATAATGGCGTGTTTACATTTTCTGGGTGCCTTCCTTACTGCACTTTACTGAAAAGGAACCAGGCCTCCATCGGCGTTCTTTGTGTGAAGAACACAACAAAAATTCTTATCCAGTCTTAGGAACACTAAAAACATTTCCTTCTTTTTAACTTAAATTTTAGCTTATAGATTCTGTGTTTTTATAGTATATATCGTGTTGTTTCAACATAAATATATTCCATAGAATCATTGAATCAAGCTAATCTGTAGTCATTTTTTTTGTGTAAGACATTTAAATATATTCTCTTAGCAATTTTCAAGTATATGACTTATCGTTGTTGGAAATAATATTTGCTACCTACAATGGGCTTTCTGAATTTATTTCTTTGCGCTAACTTGGATTTTGTATCATTTGGCCAACAATTTCTAAAATGTACCCGTCACCTCTGCACTGCAGACTCCTTCTCATCTCAGCTTCTGTGAAGTTAGCTTTGTGAGGTACAGCCTTTCGGTGGATGGCTTATTTAGTCTAACATTCTCAAGGTTCATGAGTGCTTCTCAGATTTCCTTTTATAAAGGTGGAACAGTATACCTTTGTGTTTACGTACCTACCATGTCTCTTTATCCATTCATCTGATGAGGAAGCTTAAGAAGCAGATTCCATATTTCAACCCCAGAGGATAATGAATGGTTGAGTGCCAACATCTCTCAACAACCTGACTTCATCTCTCTCTCCATCATGATACTGGGTTCCCTGTCTATACCCAATCATCTGTTTTCTAATCAGTCAATGTCACAATGAGCAACTAATCCTTTCACAATAAATCCAGGCCAACAATTTAGTCATGTTAGAGTCTGGGATAGTTGAATAGGTAAGGAGAAGGCAAATGAGAAGGAAGAAAAAATGGAACAAGAGAGAGAGAGAGGGAGGGGAGGGGAGGGAGGGTTCTGGGTGTGTATGAACATTCTCTGAGCCAGGCGATCCTTCTAAATTAAATAGAGTAGTCAGATAAGGGTAACTGAATAGATAGTATAGTGGATTGTTCAGTTTGATACCCCACACACCCAGTTCTCCCAGGGCAGGGCCCTGGCTTTTAATTTGAGGTAACAAAGAAGAAAGAACTAGGGAAAAAAATGAAGGTAAGGATCCACTACAGAGCAAGAAGGAGATAAACATGAGATACTAGCTGTCAATTTCCAAGTGGTGATGGGCAGAGATGAGAGAAGGAAGAGTTTAGAGGATGAAAAAGTCATCCCTGCTGGTATACCCTCCTTTAGATGCTTTCAGTGTACTGTGATGTGGATCATATATATATATATATATATATATATATATATATATATATATATATGTGTGTGTGTGTGTGTGTGTGTGTGTGTGTGTGTGTGTGTGTGTGTGTATATACATATATATATATTTTTTTCCTTTAAACCTTGAGAAAGGAAGTTCCTACACATGCACCTGAGTTGAGATGCAACATAGATGCTCAGTCTCTTTGACCTGAAAGGTCCTAAACCTTAAGGGCTAATAAGGAAGATGTCACAAACCCATGGATAGACCTCGGGGCAGCTTGTAAATGTGTTTTTCTGTGTGACTCTGTAAAAATGAAAACCAGAGCATTATAGAGTAGATTTCAGTGTGTGTGTGTGTGTGTGTGTGTGTGTGTTGTGTGTAATGATGATGATTACACATTAGCACATACCAGCTTAACATCTGCAGTTCATAGACTCTTCCATTTCTCTGATAAAGAGAAACGGCCCCAGTGACGCAAGCTATTTATCTAGTTTCCATAAAAAGCCTTCATGATAGTCGGTGAGGCCTCTAGGACTCAGCAAACAGACATAACAGGGTCCATGCTGCTGCCTGTACTTCCTGATGGTACTGCTTCTGGCTCTTTGCCACTCTCTGCAGGAGGAGCTCTCAGCCCCATTCAGCAGTCCGCCGTCTCCACAGCTAGCACATTTAGAAAGGTGTGCAGTTTCAGTGCAGTTTCATATCTGCTGACATTTCCACGCCTTGATTCTGAAATCACACATGTTTTCTAGCCTCAGTGTAGAAAGAATAGTCTGCTGTCCGGTAAGTTGTATGATACCAGAAAGGACTGAACTGAATCAGACAGGATTATTCATTTGGAGGTCAGTTGAACGACCATTCACAAGGCAGGTGGGCGGGGCTTGAGTGTAGCTTAGTGGCAGATCACCTGGCATACATAAGACCCAGGTTAGGGTAAAAACTAATTAGATGGTAAAAACTGTCTCAGCGTACTTCGGGGAATAGCAAGACTTGGTGTTTTGAAATTTCCTTGAAACAGAAAAGAGCACTTTGTTCCTCCAGGTAAGATGGTTCACCTGCTAAGTTATCAGAAACTGTAAAAGAACATCTTGAAAAACTGCCCCCTCAGATAAACATGGTAGTGTTACAACATTGTTTTTTTTTAATTTTTATTTTCTATATTCTATGTTTACATTCCAAAGGCTTTCCCCTTTCGCAGTTCCCCCCCACCATACGTCTCATAATTCCTCCCTCCCCCCAACTATTCCCCAATCATCCCCCCCACACACACACACACGATTTCTCTGTTCTGGGTCTACAAAACTGGATCCAATCTTTTCAGGCCCAGGGTCCTCTCCTTTCGAACCCAATATCAAAACTATTTCTAACGCCTCCTGGAAACCATCAGACCTGAGAGCATCACCTACACTGCCTCATTGTTACACAATTCTTTATTATCTCCTGTTCAAGGTCCCATGTCATTGCTTAGATGGACCTGAGGTGTTACTAAGGACAATGATTATCAACCAAGAAATCTCTGGAATGTTATTGGCATGCAGGGAAAGACCCAGTGCTGACCTTCAGTCTTAGTTCATAGTTCAAATATAATGTTTACTGCTACAAAGAAGCTGTAATATGCCTGGAGAAGTCTATGGCTATATGTGACTTCAACTTTAAAACATACCACAAATTCCAAGCAACAAAAAAGGTTGAGATCCATACAATTTTTTTTTGCAGCACATATAAACTGGATCTTTTTGTTTTAACAGGTCTCACTATGTAGGCCTGACCTGGAACTTTCTGTAGAGTATGAAGAATAGACTGGCTTTGAACTTACAGAGATATACCTACCTCTGCCTCCTGAGTGCTAGAAGGGTTATGTTTTTTATGCTATGAAATGAAAGTTTTAAGTCTTTGTTAATAATTGAGTGTTGCAATGAGCAACAGCACATTTGTGTATTAGAATATGTTATAAAAGCTTAACATGAGTATCTCGTAGCATTTGTAGTCATGTGGGGAAAACACAAACATGATTTATGATTACTAGTAAGACTAAAAGATAAGAGCTGTGCTCAGTCTGTTCCAGGGACTCTTCTTTTGTGTTACCATGGCCAGTAGTTAATAAAGGCTCACAGCTGGTCAAAATGTGGGAACAAGTCACTATGGGGTTCTTGAACCTAAACAAGACTCTTTCCTCACCCCTTCCAAGGCTCAGGAAACAATAGAAAAGGGGACAGAAAGAATATAAGAGCCCAAGACTTGGGGGAGGGGGATGTCTTCTAGCCATAGAGCAAGCCGTTGTACTCATGAACCCACTGTGCCTATGCTTGCCTGCACGGAACCTACTGAGTCCATCAGCATTGTACCATATAGGGAGGAAGGGCTCATGAGGCCCCATTTGTGAAGACTGTGAGCCTAGGGGACAGGTGTCATTTTCTGCAGTTGTGTAGACACTGGCAAAATTTCCATGTTCCCTACTCACATTCATGCAAGCCTCCACAACTGGACTCGGTGGGTTGAAAGTAAACACCAAAATATGAGGGGATATTTTGAGGGGGTTTCAGTAGGAGAAGGGAAATCACAAGAAAGTGTAATGGGGTAATGGGTACTAAAAATACCCACAGTATATAGTATATTCATGTAAGAAACTGCCAAAGAATAAAAGGATGTATATGTATGTGTGTGTGTGTGTGTGTGTGTGTATATGTATGTATATGCATACACACATATCCACTCAGGCAGATAAATCTGTATATCAAAAAAAGCAGTGAAGAGCTAGTGCTCATATCTCCACTCATAGCACTCAGGAGGCAGAAGCAGGTGGAATCTGTGGTAAGTTTGGACTCTATAAGTGAGTTTCAGGCTGGCCAGAGCTACTGAGATTTTAAGAGATCTTATTGTCATTATCAATAATAATGATGATAATGATAATGATGATAATAATAAATAATAATACATTTTAAATATGGGCAATTACTGATGGATTTTACTTAAATCAAAATAAAGAGCAAAATAGGTATTAATAAAATTAAAAAGTTAAAAGAAAGAAATATAAACAATAAACATAAAATTTAACACTTCAGTTAAAAATCTATCCATACCTTCAACTTTTTCATTTTTCCTGTAATGCAGATATAGAGTAACTATATTCTTTTGAGAAACAAAGTATATTTTAAAAATATTACAGAGTCTTTTCCAAATTCCTCTTTTCTCATTTCATCTAGTCATTCACCAGTTGTGATGTAAAACTTCATTCTGAACCAAGAGGAATTCCATCAAAGAGATTCTTCTCTCGTGATGACTTATTGTTCGTGCTGGAGTAATCTTACCACTGCTACTTATAAGTCCTGGGCTTGTCAGTTTCTCTGGACTATCTTCACGCAGTCAGTTGGGAAGCCTACAGGTTTTCTTCAGTTTGTCATCTAGAGACTAGAGTCCAAGTCTTGCTAGCATATCCGGCTGTCTTTAGCAATGCTCAGATGGCTTCCAGAGGCTGAGTATTTTCCCCGAGGGAGGATATCACTGATGCTTGGACTATGCCCCCGGTGGCTGGCTCCTCCTCACTCTAGGCCAGAAAAACAGGCCCCCAATCAAATCCACGTCCAGTCTCCCTGGGAAGTGATTTTATGGCTTCCAAAGGTCACATGAATTAAGAGGCTGGCTGAGGCTTTTATGGGGGAAAATGGCGATATAATTTGAAAGGTCATATTTTTTTTCTAACTAGTCACTGCACTTAAAAATCTGTTTTTATAAGTTCCATTATAAAGGCCATGTTCCTCCAGCAGGAGAACCAGCCTGTGAATTAGAGAACATGGCTTCCAGGCTGCCACTGACTTGCTGGGTGGGTCTGAGCAAATGTAACCAAGGGTGCCTTGATAGCCTTCTCCACAGAATCAGATCATCATCCAGCTGTGACTGCTAAGGGATCCATTGCTGTCAGAAGCCTATAAAACAGAGTGTCTAAAGCCTTTCTAATGACTATCATCTATAGCACACATTTCAGCAAAACCATCCTCTAAAACGCTTGACCTACTACAGCTGTCACCTTCATCACAGAGAACTAATGCTCTGTTCAGGATCACTGAGTTTCCAGAAAGAATCATAGTAGTGTCATATTTTACTTTCAAGTCTTAATATCTCATTTTACCAGTAGGTGAAGACAATGGAGCCATCATAGACTTAGAGAAAAAAATGGTGTATTATTGTAATGGGAGGTTCTGATGCTAACCAATTGGTCTCTGATTCGTCCATAAAGAAGGCGAGGGGGGTGGCAATTGCTGGGTGAAAGGTATAGGCGGGACTTCCAGGTTCCAGGAGGAAAAGGAGACACAGGAGGGCGAGGGTCTTTTCTGGCATGCTTTGGAGGAAGAAGGATGTAGTAATCATGTAAGGCCTCAAGGAGAGCTCGGGCCTGCTGCCTCTGCTTCAGGAAGGTGGCCAAAGATGTCTGGCAGGATTAGGAGGAACAAGCCACTAAGTTAGGGGTAAATTGGTAAGGACGCCCTTTTCAAGGCAGGAGATATCTGTGCCCAGCAATTGTGCCTAGTAGGCAAATGAAAACAACAAAGCCGTGTGTGTGTGTGTGTGTGTGTGTGTGTGTGTGTGTGTGTGTGTGTTTTCTGCAGATTCAAGGGTCTCAGTTGGAAGCGAAGGCAAGTAGAAAGAGAAGCAGGGTTAGGCTGGTGGCTGCCAATCTGCGAGCAAAACCAGGTAGAAGCAAAGGGGATGAGGGAGGCACTGGTGGCACAGCAGCTCCCGGGTAAGTGTGGTGGGTGTTTTTTAAAACGATAGACTACATATTATTTTAGCTTCTGGATGAAATAAAGTAAGCAAAGCCTTCTTAAAATTGGGCTAGACGGGGCTCTCAGACACTGCACCACCAACCAAAGAGCATACACAATCTAGAACTAGGCCCTTCTGCATATATGTGGCAGATGTACTGCTTGGTCTTCATGTGGGTCCCAAACAACTAGAGCAGAGACTATACCAAAAGCTGTTGCCTGTCTGTGGGATATGATCTTCTAGCTGTGCTGCCTCTGCCTCATCTACCCTATGTCTTCAGTGGGACAGGATGTGCCTAGCTTCACAGAGACTAGATGTGCCAGGGTAGGAAAATACACAGGGGCAGCACCCACCTTCTCAAAGGAAAAGGGGAGTGGAAGGAGGATTGTGGGAGGGAGTGACCAGGAGGAGGGGCAGGGATATATATCATGTATATGTATATGTATATGTATATGTATATGTATATGTATATGTATATGTATGTATATATACATATATATGTATATGTATGTATGTATGTATATATATATATATATATATATATATATATATATATCCTCTCTACATGAGGCTCAAATATTTTATCATACTCTAAAGAGACTGCATTTGCTTCATCAGTCATCCCTTCTTCCTCTTGGTCCCCAAGTCCCTACAGCTGCTTTATTGATGTTATCACTGAATTTTCCATTCTCAGTTCACATAATTAGAATTGAACACTAGATGGTCTTTTGTGTCTACAATCTTTCATTGGGAAAACTGTTTTGAAGCATTAGCTGTGTTGGCTCTTGAAGCACTATTGTTTCTGACTCATATACGCACACCATATTTTCTGAGCACATTCCATACCTATCCGTTCATAAACATCTGCGTCGCTTTTGCTTGCTGACAGTTTTGAACATGGCTGTTATGAACACTTGTGCATACAGTTTTGGATGGCTAAACGTTCAGTATACTGGCATTTACAAGCTCAGAATGAATGGGACTTTATGGTAATTTAGGATTTTGAGGAGTTCTCAAGCTATCCTCCACAGTTGTTATAGCTTCCTAGATTTTCATCTTTCTACTAATACTGTAAAGTTTTCATCCCCCCCCCACATCTTCCAAAACATTTGTATTTGATAATCTTTTCCCCAGTACTGTGGGCTGAATTCACACACACTGTGTAAGAGCCATGCCGCTGAGTTAAAAGTCCAGTCCTGTCTACCTTGGCAAGAGGAAAGTTGTGCAATTGGGCTTGTGTGCACTAGTACACTGCTTGCTCTGTTCATCTTCCTGTGTGCTCTCTGAATGTATAGCTTATGTGTGGAAATATCCAATCTGATCCTTTGTTCATTTTAATTAGATTGTTTTTCTCATGGTAAGATATAAAGGTTTTCCATGGATTTAAACACAAGTTTCTATCCTGTAGAGTATTGAGTTCATTTCATCATCGCCAACATCTTATGTGTATATTAATCGCCAAACTATGTGTATGCCCATGCGTGGCTGTATGCATGTGTTAGCTAGTGCTCACAGGAGCTACAGACGCTGAATCCGTAGACCTGGTGTTTCAGGGGGCTGTGAGCTACTGACATGGTGGTACTCCGAGTACCTTTTGAGAGAGCAGTCAGTACCTGTTCTTAACCACGGAGCCATCTCTCCAGCACTTTGATGTCTTTCTACAGTTTATAAAGTAAAGGTCCAAGTTATTTTATATATGGATATTTGATTCTTACTTAAATTTACTGAAAAATTTCTATGCTCTTTTATCAATTACCCCATTGAAAATTACCTATGACTGATATTAGGTTGTTTTATATCTCATTGATGTATAGGTTTATTATGAGCAGGACTTCATCACAGTTAGTTATGACAATAATTTTTCATGTGCATGTATCTGTATGCATGCTTTTGGGGGTATATATGAGTATGTGTTCATGTATACACATGCATTGGCAAGTTTTCTTACCCATGTTTGCCCTTGTGGAAGCCAGAGACTCTTGTATTGCTTTTGGCATTATTACATTTTTCTTGTGTAAGACAGGGTTCCTCACTGGACCTTGAGCTCCTTGTTTTGGCTAGACTGGTTGGGAACCGAGTCCCTGGGATCCACTTGTGTCTGACCCTGAGCACCGGAGTTTCAGGTGCACAGCATCACTCCGGCTTTGTATGTGGACACTGGGCTCAAACTTTGGACCGGATGCTTACACAGTAAACATTTGACCACAAACATCTCCTTGACTCTTTGGTTACTGTAACCTTTAAAGTAATGTTTCAAAATTGAGAAGCGTGATTTTCTTTTTTCTTTTAGTCAAGATTTTCTGACTTTTCTGGAGAAGTTTCTAAATTTTACATGAAAGTGGCAGGGGTCACACTCCACTCATTTGTGCCTTTAACTACATTAAGTCTTCTTGTCTACAAATATGGTATTTATTTGAGTCTTTAAAGGTGTTTTTTAAAGAAACACTTTCAAAGATTTCAATGTGTGCTTTTTTTTTTTTACATTTTGATGTATACTTTTCTAAGTTTTATTATTGTATTACTTTTGTTAGTGTAGATAGTACTGCTTAAGTTAATATCTTCAATTTATTTAATTTTTAAATTATTTGCTGCTAATATGTGAAATAAATTGATCTTTGCAGATTGATTATATATCTAGAAATGTGACTAAGTTGATTTATTAGTTTTAATGTTTTTCTTAAAATTTTTCTGTATGTACAATTATGGACTCTAGAGTTGGAGGGATGGTTTAGCAGTTAAGAGTGTTTGCTGCTCTTCTGGAGGACCCCAGTTCTGTCCCTAAAACCAGAAGATGCCCTTTTCTGGCCTCCTCAGATACTGTACTCCTGTGGCCTCACACCAATATGCTGGTACTCATGAAATGAATGAATGAATGAATGAATGAATGAATGAAAAAACATAAATGTGTCCAGATTTATTTTCCCCTTCCTAGTCTAGATTTCCTGTTTTTGTGGCTTTTAGTTTTCAATCACTGGACAAAGTACCTGCAATGATCATCATAAAAAAATGTTTGGAGTTTTTGAGCCTGTGGTGGCACAAAACATAGTGATAGAAGAGGGTCTGAGAGAAGGCCTGGCCATTTCAGGATGCTGTGAAGAAGAGGAAGGAGCCAGGGTCCCAATATCTCCTTCAAGAAAATAAGCCCAGTGACCTTACTTCCAAGAAACCCTATCGATTAAGGTTCCAGCATCTTCCAATTGCACTGCAGGCTGGTGTCTGGCCTTGAATACAAGGACAAAGGGCAAGGTGTCAGATCCAAAGTGTAGTACTGGTTTATCTGTCTGTCTGTCTGTCTGTCTGTCTGCTGTTTTTATTTTAAATATTCTAACTGCAATGTTGAAAAAATGACAATGAGGAGGAAGATAGGTTTTCTTCTTCAACAAAAAGCTTTCAGTTTTTGCCATTAAGTAAAATAGTAACAGTTGTTTTATAGATGTTTTTGTCAGTTTGAGGAGGTTCATGTATCTAGGGTCAGTTTATTGTATGGTTTTGTCATAAAACCTTCTTAGTATTTGTCAAATACATCCTGTGAATCTTGTAACACAGCACACGAATTTCCTATACTACGACACTGTAGTGTATGGTAGGGCACTACATACAGTGCATGGTAGGGTAGATTACAATGAGTTGAACTGTCTAAGTGGTCAATTAAATAGTCCAAAGTTTTCAGTCTCTTGTGATTATTGTCTAAACAAGAGGCTTCACAGAAAAGGGACTACCTCTCCCAGCATTTTAATTTCCCTGTCAGAGTATCAGGAGAAAAAGCAGAGTAAAGAAGGATACTGTATTATAATTTCAGCATCTGGGAGGCTAAGACGAAAGGATCATGAGTTCAAGGCTTGCCTGGGATATGTAATACATCCCTAGCCATTTGGGGTTGCAAGTGAGACCGGGGATTGATTGATTGACTGATTGATTGATAGATTAATTAATTAATTAATTAATTAATTAAAGCAAATGAGATCTTTGCCTAGGGAATCTAATATTATGAGAAACTGTTGTTCATCAGGCATCGATCCCAAGCCTGGCTTCTGTTTATCCACGAGTCACATCTTCTCATTTCTCAGCATAGCTCAAACCTAAACCCTTTAAATGTTATAATGGGGGTCAGGACTAGAGATGAAACCTAACTGCTAGAGTGCTTGCCTAGCAGGCATGAAGCCCTGGGTGTTACCTCCAGCACCATAGAATCTGCACATTGCGGCACGTACCTGCAGTTTCAGCACTCTGGAGATGAAGGTCCTAGGATCTCACAGTTCGAAGTCATCCTAGTCCATAAAGTAAACTGAAGGCTAGTTCGGACTGCATGAGACCCTGTCTTAAAAGAGAAAGAAGTCATCTCTTTGGAAGAAAAGTCATAGCTTACACTTTATGAATACATTACTTGGATACTGAGATGATGGTCTTGGAAATGCCACAGCTACGAAGCAAAGTGAATGCTTGTGGACCACCTGCAGGCTTTGTACACGCTGTATACTTAAAATTTTGTTGGTACATAAGACCTCTTTGAAGTTCAGGAAACTGTGATATTTAGTTTCTGTCCAGAGTGTCTTACAGTTTTTAACAAGTCATTCCTAAAATTATTTTACCTAAATTTAAAAAAAAAGACTTTTGTAGTAGGTTTTATTTGCTAGATTTTCATTTCTTCTGAAGGGAAATTGAGGAGGCCAACTTTGTCTTTGGGTGAAGCCTTAGGTAGCTTTTACTTATAGAGATGACAGAAGCATTATTCATATTCCAACCAAACTTAAAGCAGTTTTGAAACAGTTCTGGAGTACTAGACTGCCTGTTGCCTACCATTGCCAGGTCCACAGAAGTTGCAAAGTTCCCATTAAGGTACAGTCATGATACAATAATTTTAGGGGGCAGAAACTTCCACAATAGTGACCTAGACACTTCAATAGCTGTCACACAGAGGTTCTATACTGCACACTTTCTTGTCCCCCCAGTACAGTCCTGCTTGGCTAATGTTACTCAACCTTTGACTCTCACAGGTCACTTTTCATGCAGTGTCTCTTTCAGCCTCACAAGCCTAGTAGATAACTTGCTACTGTTAGCCTCATCTGTTTAAAAAAAAAATCAGACATTTGTGAACTGCTGCAGCTGAGAGTCAATCTCACGCTGCTGGGATATTCCATCCGAGGGAGCGTGCTTTGGGGTAGAGAGAAACATCAGCTAGAAAGAGGGTTGACTAATTTTGACTTTGATTGCCTGGGAATTCAAGCAAAGCTGACTGAAACCCCACGGCTCTTTTGAGTTAACAGGGTGGGTCCAATTCCCTTGTTGGCTATCAGGTACTATGTGGCATTTCCTGGCTGGCAAATTTAATTGCTGGTAGGAGATTGCCTCAGTAGTACCCTCTTATCTGGTGAAGAAATGTGTCCTGTTGAAAGGCCGTTTTGAAATGAAAGTAGAACAAGATTAAAGAGGAAACATCACAGAGCCACATGGATCGAAGTTCACCTGTGTAGGGGACAATTAAATGTTAGGTAAAAGCAGGGCCATCTTGGGGGGGGGGTGTCTGACAGCATAGCTCAGGCCAAGAGACAAATGTAAACATGCTGGATTTCTCCCCATAGAGTGCATTCATTAATTTTCCAGCAGGAACTTTGACAAGCCAAATTGTGATAATTTACAAAAGGGTGAGAAAAATGTGGTGGACAGCTATTGACTTCCAACGAAAGCCAAGTCTTCATTTCCAGTGTAATCTTACCTATTTGCAAGTGTGCCTGAGATGTAACTGGGCTTTTCTCTCTCTCAAATCAATGAAAACCTAATCCATTGACCTTTCTGATCTACTTTAAAACAGTGCTTAATATCCTACCATTGGTTTCTTCTTTGTTTTCCTTTGCACAAATTCTTCTGGCAGAGCAAGTTGGCCATATGGTTTATGAATTAATCAATAAACTCATTCTTTAGAACCACTGTTTGCTCACCATGGTCAATTCTCATGAGCCCGTTACAGCAGGAACAAGGGATAACAAACACAAATCTCAATTACTTCCCCCTGCCTTCCCCGGTCACATTCTGGATATATATATATATATATATATATATATATATATATATATATATACAGTAACGGCTATTATTGCCATTGTTACCAGTTCATTTCCTTGGAATTCTACTCCCATACATGATCAGGGTTGGCAGTTCTATTTTCAGTAAAAAGAAACTGAAACTTCTGTTAGCGCTTCAAGTTGATTCTTCCCTGCCTCATTAGCATTGATTTTCTCCAGGAGGAAGTTGATGGGCCTTCAAATGGGGTTGCCTTAGTACAGTTAGTAGCAGCTGGAGACAACTATTGCTTCAGGCCAACAGGTGAAAATACCAAGGACTTCAATGGAGCTTAGAAAAGCTGCCTGGCCCTGAGGGTGATAGAGATAGTGCACAGAGGTAGTAGCATCCTGTAGAACTCCAGTTCCCAAGTGAGCCTCAGCAATTTAGAAGCTAACTACTTCTACAGATCTCCCCTTTGACCATTTATTTATCTGCTATACATTCACTGACTACTATGTGCCAGGAGTTTTGCTGGGTGCTCAGAATTAACATTAAGATATATTTAAACCCTAACCATTTTTTTCAACTTTTTCTTGAGTATATTTCTCTATGTTTCATAATTTCTAGGGGGCAAAATAATCTTTGACATAGTAATTTGTAACTGGTGGTATGATTATAGATTCAGAGTATTGAAAAGGAATTAGATGATACCCAGATAGATGACGCCACCTACTCCAGCAACCTTCTTTGTTTGGGCTTCTTTTTGGTCTCTTTGGGCAGTTTCACATGGGCAGCCAATATGGCGATGGTATCCTTAACAGAATTGCATAGCAATAGAGAAGGGGGAGAGATGATGAATTGTTGGCGGAGAGGTTGGGTTGGAAACTCCTATGGGTTGTCTAGATGCTGAATAACACTGAGGTTTTGTTGTTTTATTTAAGTCTGGAGTAGTGATGGGGATTTTGTTGGTCTTCTTTAACTCTTGTGTTTTGCACTGCTAGTCGCTAGGGACAAATAAGCACGTGGACACAGGATAGGACATGTGCATTGTATCTTCACAAAGCTATGACAAATATTTCATCAATTGTGTTTCAGACAGGAAGCAGACATTACTCCCAAACTGAAAATCATTTAATAAAGGAATTAATTCCAAGGGAGTTGAGAAGGGAAACACAATCCAAGACAGTGTCTCCCAGAGCTCAACATAGCAGGCAGGCATCATAAGCAATCAAAGTGTTTATCAGTCCCTAGCTAGAGACTAAGTAGCCAGTCCTTTGGAGACAACCATCTGACAGAAGTTATGAATTTTAACAGGGTAAAGATAACTCAGGGAGCCTTTCTTGGGAGAAAGAGCCTGGCTTTTTTTTTTATTAATGTTCTTAGCACCCTAATGAGACATCCAGGAATAAAGAAACCTTTGCACAGAAGGCATCCATATCAGTCTCATAGACAGCAGTGGGGAACAGAAGTTGGAAAGTATGTCTAGAGAGAGAAACATACGCAGTCTATCATATTCATATTAGCAGTTGGACCGGGAAAGAGAGTGGAGTGGAACTTGTCCTGTTTGTGTTCTTCCTGCTAAGGAAGAAGAATCAACAAAGAAACTGGAGATAGAGAGGGTGATCTGGGCTGGCTAAATCCAGAGGGCAGTAATGGAGGAGCTTCTAGATGCAGCATTTAAGATACAAAGGGAGGAAAAGATGATGCCATAGAAGCCATTTCCATGAAAGAGTCTTCAAAGAGCTGGGAAAGCCTTGGATGGATTAAGCCACATGAGAAGATTTGTGCACAGATTTAGGCACAGAAATTATCTGAGTTTAAAAGGACTGTTCTTTGTAGGAAAGCTTTTTTCTATACTTCTCTTTATCCATGTCAGAATAGTGAGAATTGTATGTAATTCCATATCTATCATTGATTCCTTCAGGGAACCTATAGGAGCTGAGTTATGAGCTGCCCAATACCGAATGCTTATTTCCCTCTCTCCTATGTCCTGCCCTATGCTGTCTTTCTTCCTTCATTGTGCTTGAAATGCCTTCAGTTCTCATGGGAAGGATCATTTCTAATGCAGCAACAAAAAACCACAGACTGGGCAATTTTCAAATAATAGAAATGTGTTTCTCCCTCTCCTGGAGGCAAAGAAATCCAAGATCAAAGGGCAGGTATGTAGTGTGAGGGCTGTGTTCTACTTCCAAGATGGTACATGTGATGCCATGGCCATTAGAGAGAAGGAACACTTTGTCCTTATATGGACAAAGTGGAAATGTTGCCAAATTCCCTCTGAGAAGGATGTTTATGATAACATTGATTCATTCATGAGACAAGAGCCAAATGCTATGCCTCCAATGACTGTTTCACTGAGAATCACTTCATTCACAGGAGGCCTGGCAGGGACACATCCAGAATCTGGCAATACCTATCTATTTCTTTAGCTTGCATAGTCCTTCCATAGCAGGTGCTATAATAAGTCTTGGAATCTTAGATTCTAACAAGAAGAGAAAAAAATAGTAAAACTTAGTCTCTTAATTAGTAATAAATGGTATAGAGAAAGGGGGTCAAATAATCAAGATTTGGGGTTTAATGGCGGATTAGAATAAAGGGATCAGCAGACAATATGTGTGAGAGGTCTAGTGGATGGTGAGGGTTTCTCCAGAGATAGCATATGACTCAATCTGTAAACACTAATTATGCATCCTGTGAGAGATTACCATAAGTTTGGGAGAAATCATGAAATCTATCTATGTTGGATGTGTTAAAGAGGTCAGCTTCTGGATGTATTTTGAAAGTAGAGCTACTGAGATTTACCATTCAATAGGCTTTGAGATAGAGAGAAAGGGAAATCAAAATGAAACTATGACTTTTAGCTGGTGCACTGGAAGAATGAGAGAGCTATTATCTGAATTCTTTCATTGTGGCAAGGGCAATATATTATTGGTGCCCTTTAGAAAAATGTGTGTGTGTGTGTGTGTGTGTGTGTGTGTGTGTGTAAATGAGTGTGTTAATTATTTTTGCAGATGTGTAGTTAATATTCTTAAGCAAACAACTTCAGGCAGGAAAGACTTTGGTTCTTGCATCCAGGATGTGCTATTGATGATTTATTGATCTCATGTTTTTCTAAAAGACCTCATAATTTCTAAGATCATGGTTTCATGATCTTTGGCAGATAAATGGTGGTGGGAGCATGTGGCAACCTTGTGGTGGGACCTTGTGGTGGTCAGGAAGCAGGAAGAAAACACTGGTATGAAGAACAGGTACAGCCTTTGAAAGCCCTCTCCTGCTGATCTACTTCCTCCATAAGTTTCCACCGCCTCTGTGCACAATGCCACCAGCTGCCTAACAAGCACTCAACACAGGAGGCCAGCAAAGATGTGCATTCAAATGACAACGAATGAACCAAGCTATGGGAAGGGATTCAAGGGGGAACAGTGTGCTTAGCTGTAAGCTGTAGTTCACTAATCTCTCACAAAGACTGTGGCTGCTTCTCACATCCAGCTGCTGTCTTCCAAGTCACATGAGGGTGGTATTAGAACTGCCCAACAGAGAATATTTTCAATCCCCTCCCCCCCCTAGTCTCCTGTCACCAGCTGGTGATCTTTCTCCTTCCAGCAGAAATCAGAACACCTGGAGTCTACTCTTCAGCTTTACAACTGGACACTTCCTCCTCTCCTCACATGCTCAGGATGCTCACTGACCCTAGATATGATGCTGTCACTTGGAGTCTCCTTCCATTCGTGAATCTGGCCCATACTTTCCTGGAAAAACCAATGGTATGCTGTAGTTGACTACTTACTACTGCGTTATAGGAGCCAATTTTCTATTTTTAGGAATTTTTCAATCTTCATGGTAAACATCATTTTTAAAACTTAAATCATATAAGCCAGCACTGTAGAATTTAAAATCAAGGCAAAGAGTTAAGATGCATCACTTACTAATGATTTTACTAATTCCAGATAGACCTGAGGTGTGTTTAAACTCATTTATATCTGCATTCTGGAAATGTTTTGCAATAGTGTGTCTCTTCCCAAAAAAATATGCTTCCAGAGAATTCCTGTCCATGCTCTAAATCACCATGTGGGAGTGCTTTTACACCATGGAGATTGTGTAAATCAGGCCTACTTTCCTTGGAGATCAAGTCTCAAATCTTGACCAGCATACCACTGAGCAGATGTCATCCTTAGGATTGCTTCACTGTGGCTGATAGAAACTGAAAATGCAGCAGTAGGCACATAGAGATTAGCTCACTAATCCCCAGTGTCACACAGAGTACTTACTTGACAATGATTGTCTTTAAATTCTGAGCTGTTGCCACAGGACTCCTTGGAGGTGGTTTTGAAGTAGGCCTGTTTACAATGTGTTCGTCTTATTCTCCCATTAGCAATGACAAAGATTAATGTGGTATGCCACAGAAAGTCAACAGAACTATTTCCCAAGGAGTTCCCTGGAAAACAGCCTGATGTTTGAATCAGAAATCTGACTTCCACTAATAATAATGATCCCTAATATTTAAAAAAACACGATTGAAGGAGCTGATGGTATGGTTCAGAAGTTAGGGACTCTTGCTGGTCTTTCAAAGGTCTCAAGTTCAGTTCCCCGAACTCCTATCAGGTGGCTGACAATCTTCTGTGACTTGAGCTTCTTGGGACCTGACGTCATCTTCTAGCCTGGGCAGATAGAAAACCATCTACATAAATAAAACTAATAAAATAAATGTAAAAGTGTGCAATTGAAAAATAATGTATTTCTCCAGTCTTTAAGGAACATATGAAGAGATAGACCGTATAAGCAGGATGGTGGAGAAGTAGATTTTTAGTAGTGTGTGTGGCAAGGTGGGGGGGGGAGGGAAGTGTATGTGTGCCTTTGTGATAAATAAACCCATTCACAAAGAGAGTGTGCTGAGTGTAAAACAGCTCTCATGTAGGTAAAACCAAATGAAGCTTACTTCCCCTTTCCTAGGTTTTCTGAAGCTAACCTTTTCTTTCCTTTTCACAAGCCCTCCCCACAAATAGAGCTGGTAAAAAAAAAAAAAAAAAGTATCTGTTACAATGACCCCGGCCTTACCATTCATGGCAAATCTCTCTAAATTATAGGCTTTTCCTCACGGAGACCATTTACAGTGGGCATAATGCAAGGCTGTGTTCAAGCATGCCACCCTTTGAACGAGCTGTACTGTGTTATTACCACACTAAACTAGAGTGGCCAGTTTTTCTATAAATAAATATTCCCGTCGCTGGGAAGGTGGAACCCTCCATCGCAGTCTCTGCGTTATTGATTTCCTGGTTTCTTGCTTCTCTGCTGGGCGTGACTTTGGAGTTGTTTTGAAGAAAATTCTTGTAAACACTTGACTGTTGCCAGACTCAAGAAAAATCCGATTAGCAGGAAATCAATAACATTATTTCTCAGTCGGGATCTCTGTAATTCCCCCGTCTCTGAGCCAGGTGTGTGGATGGGGTGAGAAGGTTTCAGCAGGATGATGCCTTCTGCCTGCAGTCTATTTGCAATGCTCCTTCAGTTTTGTCCACTGGAAGTGAAGCTAATAATGACAGCCATCCCCTTCTGTGAGGAAGAACAAAGCAAAGATGATCAGCTTTGACAAAGATTTAATCACCCACCCTGGAAGACGCCTCATGTCCACAGGAAATGAAGAGCAGGGGCTCTCTAGGAGTTGGAGGGCTCCTCACAAGCACTCAAGTCCCCTTTGCACTGTATCTTCCAGGAAGTCAGTATGTTGTTATTTCTGTTGTCTTTCAAAAAAAAAAAAAAGTAAATTAATTTCAAGGCATTGTGAGGTAGGGTGTCTTATAAAACTCAGATGGCATCTGCCATTCCTCACAACATCGCCTGTGTTACTATAGCTATCTTCCCATGGGTTCAAGTTCCTGGCAGATGTCTCTAGTTCAGTTTCTGTGCTTCCAGTCAAGTCCCGTGTTAGAGCTGCAGCAGGTACCCAACCATGCCAAGAGACTGCTACACTAGCTAAGCAGCACGGCCGCTAACCTCTCATTCTGCGCCTCTGTGCTGATTGAACCCAGTCGGATGCACAGACTTGCACAGATCGGCTCAGTTCCACCAACTAAAAATCTCAACATCTTTACTTTCATCCCCATCGAGACAAGGGCTGGGAGACACTGGCCTAGCTGCTCTCAAATTTCAACATTCAGGATATCACTTTGCAGGTGTCTGGATTCCTTTCTTGATTTGTGACTCCATATATCCCAACAGAACCCGAAAATCTGCGTTTCTATTTAGTTCCCAGATATTAGAGCTGCCCGCAAATACCTGACCACACTGACAAACTGCTACACTAGTTTATCATATGTTGTAACTAGCTTTGAATCTACAGTTTCTACTCCATTCTTGTCATAGTATAACTACAGTAGCCAAGGAACCCCAGCATTGGATCTCTGTACAAGTTACTCCTGATTTATATACTTCCTGATAAGGATGAAAATTCCAAGGAGAGATGTTGAGGAAGAGTTAGATTCTCCCTAGGTTTTCATATGTACTTGCGACTTTATGTATCTTTCTACAAAGGGCTTGTGGTAACTACCAAACCACAGAGACCTGGCACTTGACATTGGAGATATGAATAAGTGTTTTGGTTTCATAAAATATTAAATGCATTCTATAAGTTTATTTGTGGCTCATATTTACTATGTGCTAAAAAATAGTTTATTTTTTCTTCGTTTTATTATCATTTGCTCTGAAGAATCCACGCTAATGAAATTTGACATTGGCAGTTGCACCTTGCACTTTGCCAGGAAGATACAGGGACATTCTGAAAAATCACGACGTCAAAGGGTGGTCTACGGCACAAAACACAAAGGCTTCTCCTAACAGAATGAGCTTTTAGAATGACCACCTCTCATCTCTCCTTTGCCGCCATCCATCACTGTGTTTCTACTCCTCCTGTGCTCTTCAGCCTTTCTCTCTGGGACCCAGTTCTTTCACCTCCTTTCTAGAAGAGAACGCTTTCAGTTACCAAACAGCTACGCTTGTTTCACAAATTACCACCAGGATTTGCAAAACAGAAGCAGAGCATTTTCCTGCATCAGCTCTTTAGGAGCCCCAAGTCAACACCAGCGTTGTTACCACATAAGACAGTAAGGACTGGAAGGCTGCCTTAGGTCAGTGTTCTCTAATTTTGGTTACGAATCAGTCAACAAACAAGATCACATTACTCGCCAACAGATGGGGCTGGAGATATAAGTGACGAAGAGAGTTATAAATTGAAATCTCTTCCTGGGATATCCTTAAGGGTTAGGAAATTATGAGAGGCAAATTTTGGTTGGGATGTAAGCAACAGACAGAAGAGAGTTCAGGAACAGTATCATGGGAAGAACAGATCATAGATCACCTTTTCTGCACCATGTTATGGTGTCTGCCCATAACAGAAGGTGACACTCTGCCAAGGGGTCTCTGTGTTTTAAAAATAAGCTGTAAAATAGAAGTATGTGAATGGTTTCCTCAATAGCACAGCTTGATCCCATCTCAAACTTGCTTTGCTCTTTGAATCAAATTTTGGCTCACTCTCAAGGCACTTTTGGTTCTCCTTCCCCATTTTTCATTTGAGAATGGTTTTCTTCACTTTCTGAGCAACATTAGTTTCTGATGTAATGCTCACCTGACACACAGATGTTTTATAACCATGAACCAGCAAGAGACAATAAGCAAGCTAGAAACAAGAGCAAAAGAGTCACTAATACAACTCTATCTCTTCTTTCAATCCTGTACATGTTCAGACTTTGTATTTTGAGAAGTTATTACATCAAATGTTACTTCAGCCCTTCCCCCACTCTACATTTCATATCTAAGTTCCTGCTTCAGGTCTATCAAACTTCCCAGGATTCATATCATTGTCCACTGAAATCTTCAAGGAGTCCACACAGAGATGGAGACAGCCAATGACAAGGTGGCCACATTGGATATACTGGGACTGTGCTGATTTAGCCAACAATGCTCACCCAATTTTAGTCTCTATCAATTCACTTTATGAAAGTGTAGCCGGGTGGTGGTGGTGTATGCCTGTAATCCCAGTGGTGACGCACGCCTGTAATCCCAGCACTCTGGGAGGCAGAGGCAGGTGGATTTCTGAGTTTGAGGCCAGCCTGGTCTACAGAGTGAGTTCCAGGACAGCCAGGGCTATACAGAGAAACCCTGTCTTGAAAACAAAAACAAAAACAAAAACAAAAACAAAACAAAACAAAACAAATCTACCCCCCCAATAAAGGCACATTATGAAAGTGTGATGATTCAGGCTATGGATTATTTTATCATCCTAACTTCCAAGTGTAGAATAAATGTTTGTCTGGTTGATGGGACAGCAGGCCCCCAAATAAGATAGTTTACTCTCTTTCTTTCTGAACTCTATAAATAGTTGGGTTGTGTGGAAGGGAGATCTTCTATTTAGGCGAGTTAGGGCTTAGGAAGATCAGGGGCAAGGAAGCTAGGGTAGGATGTTGCCTACTGGCTGTGTATCCTTTTGCTCTGCTTTTACAAAAATCACAGACAGGCAAAGTGCAGATTCCTTACCGTAATCAGCTCTGAGTTTAGGGTGTCAGGATCCTCTTAGGGTTTACAGCCCCAGACTTCAGAGCCTATGGCTCAGCACCCAGCAGCTAGCACTACTGCTCTAGGTATTATAGATTTAATGTTGTAATCCTGGGTTACTTGGCAAAAAGAGCTGCTACTGCTCTGGAGCTTTCTAGAACCTGTTCAACAGCCTGGATTTGTGACTATTCCATAGTCTCCACTCCCAGTACTCTTGCTTTCACAGCCTTCGTTCATTTCCTCTTCTGAGACCCACAGCTTGGCTATCCATATAATCTATATCTGCCCCTAAGTCCCTGACTCCAAACCATCTGGACCTTGGTATCTGCATCTTCCAGCTGCCATTGCCCGTTGGACTACCATCCTCAAGAGTTGTTCCGTGTTTGTGTTATCAGCCCAGGTCAATGATAAAAGCCTTTGAATGGGGCTTGTTAGGGACCTCATGTTGTAGCCCTAGGGAATGGGGCAGGATAGTGAGTGTACAGGAGGAAAATGTTCTTGATTACCCAGAGGAAAGTGATAGAGGACCATTTTTATAGCCACTGAGCAAGTACACAGCATCTTGTTTGCCAACCACAAACATTTTGTTGAGTCGGTGTGTGCAGATGTATTTGGCTTGACTGTTCCATCTGTCCTGGGTGGGGAAGGTGCTCCTCCCTGAACTGATTTAGGACTTTTGTAAGGAAATCTGGAGTAGTAGTGACTTTAGTCATCTGAGGGTGACATGAAGTGGCCATGGCCAACATGAAATTTCTTATAACCATCTTAAAGTCTCTGAAATGGCAATGACATAAACCGTCCTTAACTCAGGGAGCATGGATTGTAGTTGTATCTATGTCCATGGAGCTATGACAATTTTCATGGCTGGAAAGTAGACTCCATTAGCCACCCAAGGCTGGATTGAAGCCTTTCTGAATAACCTTGCAATGAATGAAGCATCCAGGTTTGCCATAACAACAGATGGAGGTATCTCTCAAGATGTAGTTGATTGAATGACAGCTCCATAGTTTTGAATGAAGAGTTACCACTGGAGTTACAGTTGCTGCTAGTTCCATGGAACTTCTGGAGTGTCAGCTTCTACTGTTGAGGTTGCCCAGGAAGGCTCTGACACTTGTCAGCCAAACAGTACTTTGATCAGTTATAATGAATATATATTGAAGGGAACTGGCAACAACACCAACTTTTTACTTCAATGTAGTTAATTTAGCAATGCATACCTAACTGCCAAAATCTCCTAAGGAATGGTTAGGAACTACTAATATATTTAGTTGGATTAAATTGCCAAGGCCTTCATTAGAGATGATGGAAATAAAGGAAAAGCAAATGACTTTTAATAAGAATTCCAGAGGATTGGGACAAGTGAAGAAAGGCTAGGGTAATCATGTTACTTATATATAGTCATATCATATCATTTTACTAATGGAAAAATCATTGACCAAAGACAAAACCACCAGGAGGGTCAATGAGACCTGTAGGGGCAAGCAGTCAAGGGAACTGGAAGTCAAGATGGATAGATTCTAAAGAGGCAGGAACGCTGGACGAAGACAAGAGCTCTGCCCTTAATGCATCTGATTGTCTAAGAAAATCTGAGTCTCTGAGTCTGGACCAGTTGACTAACTCTCTGTCCTTTGCTCATCCAAATTAGAAGAATGCAACTTTTTAGACACACCATTAATAAAGATATAATTTTCTTCTACAAATTGGGAGCTTTTGAGGAGGACTTCTTGTAACACGTGCACATGTGTGCTCCTGAACATGGAAGTCAACAGTCAACCTCTGTTGTTCCTCAGGAGTCATCCATGACTTTTATTAAGACAGGATCTCTCTCTTGCCAGGACTTGCTGAGAATATAGGTAGGCTGGCTAGTGAGCTTCAAGAATCTGCTTGTCTCTACCTTCCCAGTACTGAGATTAGAAGCATACCATCTGGGTTTGCAAATAGAAATCATATTTTAATGTCTTTTTTTTCTTCAGGAAGCTTCTGAAAGGAGGAGAAAATCTCTGTCCTTCATGTGTAAATGGGAGGTTTTCTTAGACTAACTTTCCCTAGCTAGACTGAAACCTACTACTGCTTCTCAAAAATCAATGGAGAAATTGTACACTATGTGCTACTGTCTGAGAATTCATGATCTAGTGCTGAAGGTGTATCTCAGTAGTACAGCACATGTTCAGAAGACCAAGGCTGTGGTTGTCATCTCAAGTAGAATCAACATGAAATAAAATAGGTAAGAAAGAATGAAATAAATACTGAAATATAAATTTAAATGAAGAAACACACTGAATGAAATGCATATATTTGCACTTATAACTGTTTTATGGTTGAGCAAAGTTATCTATACAAGAGAAAAAACATACTTTACCCCAAAAATTAAAAGTTTAAGTTCATTTTAGCATGTTTGTATAAATATGGAGAGCATTTTGAGGAACTAGCTTGTCTCAAATCCCAGAAGTCAGAAAAAAAAACCCACCAACTGTTTATTTTAAAAAGCTGAGACTAATAGATTTATGAAATGAGTCTCATATACTCGCAGACCAAGTTAGAAAAATTCTAATGAGAAAATGAATAAATCTTCTTTTTAAAGATATTTTCTGAGACTTTAGGTGTTCTGATTCCTCTTTCAAGCCATATTAACCCACACAGTAGCATAGGACAACAGCCTTGAATTAAATAATCCTTTCAGGCTTACTTTCTAAGACACCCGAGGCTCTGATTCCCCTTTCAGTAGTGACCAGCAGCACAGCATGGTATGACAGCAGCCTTGCTGCAGGAGCGAGCCTCCAAATGCTCAGCGTGGACATGGCCTTGGAAAGTCCCAGGACTTTCTCCTCCGGTACAGTATCAGCTATCTGCTTTTTTCAAAAACACACTCCAGTAGGAGGATTAGAGAAAGAAAAGTGGTCTAGAAATACAAGAGAACATACAAACAACTTGGACAAGTAGAGAAGGAAGTAGCATTAATGCTCCCTCTCCATGCCCCCAAAAGAGGAAATAATACTCATCTCCCAAGGACCACTTGTTAACCCTTCTGTGAATACTGATTTTAATTTCTGTCCAGGTTCTACTTGCTGTGATATCTTTGTCTTATGTGTGTATGACAGTTATGTGACGATGTTTAAGCCTAACAGTTGCTTTTTGTAAAATTTCAAACTCCCTCTAATGTTGCTTCACTCCCAAGCCTACCTTGTGTTTTATTTATACAGCCTATATCTGTTTCCCTTGCTCTGAGACTCCTTCCTCCACTAAAGCAGTCATAATATGAAATAGAAGAATACATTGGCTTGGGAATATGCTATTTCTGGGAAGGCAGCCATGGACCAGTTCCAACAAGAACTGGTTGAAAGATGCAAAGTTGAAGTGGGACCTAGAGTCTTCATCAGCAAAATATTCAACATGTTTCCAACATGGGTAGTGCAGGAGTCTATAACATGAACCACAGCTGATGAGATACTAGTTCTAATAGTTTTTAGCGACCCAAAATATATTCTTGGATAATGCTGCTTTCCAGAAGAATTGGTGCAAGGATGTAGGGTTTTCTTGTTGCTGTTTTCAGCAGTTTCGCTTAATAGATCTTCCCAATTAAAATCAAAATAAAGAGTGTGTAGAGGAGAAAAAATAGTCTACACATACAGTGAAAAGAATGAAAGCTGCAGGATCAGGTGGACATACATAGCAGAGTTCTGAATCTGCCATGTTCAAACCATAAACAGGAGCAAATTACATTTCTAAGCCTCAGATTTTCATCTGCACAAAGGAGACTATGTACTTATTTTAAAAGTCTATTTTAGAGAAGTGAATTAGATAATTAATCTAAAAACTCAAGCTAAGGACTTCTCATTTAAGCATTCTTCCAATATTAAATACTTTTTATTGTTCTGAATTAATAAACAGGGTTGACTTATTTGATTAAGTAAATAGGCTGGGAGACAGTTCCTGCTAAGATTGAAAGCCAAAATTGGCAAATGTGACCTGCACATAGAAATGGTCCCAACAGGAGTTGAAAATATGGTGCAGTCAGAATAGTCCTTGCTACAAAAACATAGAACTTAAGTTCAGAGGGCCAGAACCATGGGCAAAGCTGAGAGAGAGGCCGCACAAGCCTATAAACCCAGCACTTACAAGTAGAGAGCAGAGGATCCTGGAGCTCCGCGGTCTGTTAGTCTTAGCAAACCAGTGACATGCTGGATCAACAAGAAACACTGTCTCGAAACTAAGGTAGAAAGCCACATGATATCTACATCTGGCCTCTGTGTTCACCTGTACATATAAGTGCACATAAATAGATGAGCACACACAAACATACAATAAACACACACATAGATGTGTTAAAAACATATACACAAGATATTTGTTTTGCAGACTGTGCCAAAACAAATGTTAAGCCTTAGTATTACTTTAGAATTGTCTCATAGCTTCCAGAAGAAAAGAATCATCACATCTTCAGGTGAATTTTAATATTCAGGATGGACCCTTCCTTTCTATCACCTTACTTTTGACGTTTACACAGTGAATATTTCTAAATGGAAGCATGTTACTGCATTCAGACAGGATTTTTGTTTCTTCCTCAGTATTCCCATTACCTTATTCATTCAGGCATTAATTCAGCATTTAATCTTTGCACCTGATATTGAGTAAAGTGTTAAAAATAATGAGTTAAACATTATGCAATTGAATTTGTGAAGAATCTAAGGAAGAAAAAGGATAGTGTTACAATATAGACGCCTGTGCTATACATGACTTATTGGTCAATGACAGGCTACAGGCACTGTGATGGTCCCATCATATAGATGATGTGATATATTGCCCATGTCACGCCTTTGTTCCAGTGATAAAGAGGAGCTGATAGGAATGTCAGCTAGTGTCAACTAGCTTCTGAACCTTCCTCTAGTGGTCACCATCTTCACCTTCTCTGCAGGTATGGGTCAGGAATGACATTTATTATAAACTTCCCAGCCATGCTGCCTGTCTCCTTTCCCTCTGCAAAGTTCTGTCTTTCAGAAACTGAATGTTCCCTGAGTCTTTTGTTGAAGCAAAAGATAGATATTCAAGGTAGTACAATGAGTATAATTTGAGAGTCACAGAACTGGTTCGTTGGGTTGTTCCCAGCTTTGTTGTACGTCTCATTATTTTTTCTTCTTTTTTACTTTTGTGCTCTTTTAGAAAAATAATCTCAAATTTACTTTGAAAGTGGTATTGAAGACATGCAGGGAACTCTCTGCAAACACTGACTCAGCTCTTAGTGTCCACTGTACTTTGTAATGGTCTCCAAGCACATGCCCAGCCATGGAAGACAGAGACAGAGACAGACAGACAGACAGACAGACAGACAGACAGACAGAGTGAATGTGTGTGTATGTGAGTGTGTGTGTGTGTGTGTGTGTGTGTGTGTGAGAGAGAGAGAGAGAGAGAGAGAGAGAGAGAGAGAGAGAGAGAGATCACCAATGGGTTGTCTGGTGTGGGATAATATGTTAGAAAATCACATAAGGAACTCCTAAAAGTTAATGTATACACTTCTGTTGTGTATTACACAAGTAAGCTCCAGTGGTTAGGTCTAGTCCGTTCCCGTTAATGAAATGAATTGTGTTCCTACTGCATAGGAGGCATTTGGAAAGTGCAGAGATGAGTGAAAAGATCTATACAACCTCTGCCTTTCTTTTTTAGGGATGTTAGGAAGGAAATGCATGGTCACAGACATGGAGCAAAGAAATAGAGCAGCATAAGACAGAAACTGGAGGCTATAAGCTGGAGCCTGTGAATACTATCCAGAAGATGGTATGCATGGGGAAGGGCACTGGAAGACGGCTGAGAATCTAATAATAATAATAATAATAATAATAATAATAATAATAAAATAATGAGAGAATGTGAATAAGCATAGGAAGTACATGAGGAGAACACGGACCCAGGCTTAATGGAAGGAGGTTTGTGTTTTCCCCTCTAGGCAATGGAAACCCAGAGAAGAAGCCATCTTGAAGGACCGCCGAGATGGCAGAGGACGCAGGCACAGCTGCATGGGCTGAGTGACAGCTGCACCCGGATCCTGAATCTGGTGCTTGGCTGTACTAACCTCAGCTAACCCTTGACAGGATACTCAGGCAATATTTATTCCAACAACAATAAAAAGCAGCTTCTTTCCCATAATGTTCTTGTAACTATTAAGAATACAAAGGCAAGGCACACTGTGATGCCTGAAGCAAATTTATAAAGAAAATAATTATCATAATTATATTGCTGGCAGCAAGGCTTCGGAAGCAAACAGTGCAAGAAGAAAATGCAGAATTGGCACCGTGAGTCTTAAAGAAGAAATCAGTCTCAAGATAAATATCTGTTTGGAGCCTGAGAAATGGTTGCTAGCCTGATCTTTACAGAAAATGGAGTCGGTAGGAGGGAGGCAAGTGGTTTTCCCAGGCTATTCACTGCTTCTGGGAAGAGCCTTGTGTTTTCCCAACATCGGGTCAGAAGCAGGAAAGCCTTGAAGATCAGATAGGTGAATCTGGTTGTGAGGAGAGTATTAGCAGGAGGCAGTAGGAGGAGAGCTGCGGAGAGTGAGGATCCATCAGAGATGTTCTGGTCAGTTCCAGAAGGTGAGGATGCTGCCCAACCACCAATGGAGGATCTGTGCTCTACCTAACATGTCAAGGCCATCGAGGAGCTTCCAAGGTTTCAGGGCAGGTAGGAATAATGTCCTTATGTCTTTATTCATTTGCTGCTGGTTTTGAGATGAGGTTTATCTGAGTTGACTTGGCTGGTCTCAAACTTGCAATTCTCCCACCACCGCCTCTGAGGTAGCTGGGTTTGCTGGTATGTGTCATGTGGCAGGGTCAAAGTCAACTTTTCTTCCCGTTTTTTTTTTTTCTGAGCAACCATACCGGTGAGTTCATGGGTGCATCTTTCCTGCTGTGTCTACCAGGCAGTATCTAGCTGCAGATGTCCTGATCTTCTGACTCTTACAATTTTCTACCCCTCTCTTCTGTGATGTCCCCTGAGCCTTAGTAAGAATTGTGTGTGGTCCTACCTCTAGGTGAAGAGCTACAGGTAGTCAGTCAGTGGCTGCTGTGAAAGGATAATCCATTTCCTGTGGGATGAGCTTCTACGTAGATTGTTTTCCAAGTGATTAGCCCTGGATATATGACATATAGACGATGTAAAATGAACTTGTAGACTGTATATAAATGTGTATAATACATACATACATACATACATACATACATGCCGTGGGACTTTCATGGATCCCACGGAAGGTATAATTAAGACATAGTGGCATCTCAATAGTTTAAAGCTGATAGCCTTTTGCTGGAGCATTCTCTCAGCTAGCTACGAACTTACCCAGATTTATTTGCCATCCTGTCTCTCCCCATGACTCCCCCTGCCGGCTTCCAGCTCCCTTCATCGTCCTTCTGCCTCCTGCATGTTCATCTGTCCATGTTTCCTCAAGTCTCTGGTGTCTCCCTCTCTGTCTAGAAGTCCCACCCCCCATATTTCCTGCCCCAGGTCTGTCCCATCAGCTCTTTATTACACAGAAAGCCACATTCCATTCCAATTTGAACCAATCAGCAGCAAGACAATGCCAGCTCCATCTTGGAGATTGCCTTTTGAGTTTGAGGGTTGCCTCATCTTCATCTTTTGGGCAGGAGAAGGAGGACAAGCATTCACAAATAGAAAACAGGTGATGGGCCATGGAAATGACAATACCAAAATCCTGCCAGCACTTAACTCTCAACAATTGAAAACACAGGGATACTCCTTCATACAATGCAAGAGAAGATCAATCATCCCAACACACACACACATACATACACACACACACACACACACACACACACACACACCACACATGCAGACATACATACATACATGCATACTATTTATCACAAATCAGGATCCGGGGGATGGTTACGTAGACATGACTGTTTGCTGCTCAAGAATGAAGACCCAAGTTTGAATCCCAAGCGCCCATGTAAAAGTCTGGACATGGTCATGCACATGCCTGTAAACTCAGCACTCAGGGAGTAGAGACAGGAGAATGAATAGGTTTGCTGGACACCAGCCTACCTTCCTATCCATTAAAAGACCCTGTCTCAAAGGAATAATGCAGAATGTGATGAATAGGGCATTTGACGTTCTCTTCTGACCTCTGTATGCATAAACATGGCTATACAAATCAAAACAACCCTGAGATTCCACCTCACACCAGCCAGAATGGCTAAGATTAAAAACTCGAGACAACAAGTGCTGGCGAGGATGTGGAGAAAGAGGAACACTCCTCCACTGTTGGTGGAATTGCAAAATGGTAAAACCGCTATGGAAATCAGTTTGGCAGTTCCTCAGAAAATTGGGCATGACACTTCCAGAGGACCCTGTCATACCACTCCTGGACATATAGCCAGAGGATTCCCCTGCATGCAATAAAGACACATGTTCCACTATGTTCATAGCAGCCTTATTTATAATAGCCAGAAGCTGGAAAGAACCCAGATGTCCCTCAACGGAGGAATGGATACAGAAAATTTGGCATATTTATACAATGGAATACTACTCAGCAATTAAAAACATGAATTCATTAAATTTTTAGGCAAATGGCTGGAACTGGAAAGTATCATCCTGAGTGAGGTAACCCAATCACAAAAGAATACACATGAAATGCAATCACTGATAAGTGGATATTAATGAGCCCAGAAGCCCTAAATACTCAAGGCACAATTAGCAATTCAAATGATTCCCAAGAAGAAGAAAGGAGAGGACCCTGGGCCTGAAAAGATTGGATCCAGTTTTGTAGATCCAGAACAGAGAAATGGTGTGGGGGGGGATGATTGGGGAATAGTTGGGGGGGGTGAGGACTTATGGGACGTATGGTGGAGGGGAACTGGGAAAGGGGAAAGCCTTTGGAATGTAACCAAAGAATATAGAAAATAAAAAAATAAAAAAATAAACATGGTTATACACATACACACATTCAAAAATCATAAATCAACGTTGTATTCTTTATTCTTAAAAATTAAATATTTTTATATAAACTTTATAATTTTATGCCCACAATAATAGGTTTCATAGTGACATTTTCAAACTAGTCTGTGAGTTATCTTCCTCAATGTTCTTCTCCATGCCTCTGCCCCTCACCCCTTTGAGCCCTTCATAGTCCCTGTTGTCACCTTTCTGCAGTCACATGATATGCGTCCTATTGCCACCCCACTTCTGAAACAACTCTCCCAGAAAAATCTGAAATTTATCATAAGCTTACAAAAAATCGAAAACAGTTTGCTTATTCAGTGGCTTGTTTTTTGCCTTTTTCCTCTTGGAGAAGCGCTATCTCTAGGTTTTATGGCAGTCCAAAGTTCTAACTAAAGAGTTTGTAGAACAGGGTGAGTTCAGAATGTGCTATGTTCTTCAAAGAGGAATTAATATATTTTCACTACAAGGAAATGCTATACTTTAGTAATAAGAAACCCACAAGACATATACACACATAGCTGTAGCCTATATATCTAGTCCCCATAGATATATTCCATATGTGCAATTTTTAGGTGTCTGTTTATGTGCATATGCATTATTTATCATCTAATATCTATTCATGATTGTATTCACACACACACACACACACACACACACACACACACAGTGCGACCTTGGCTATGATGTTCTGTGTTTTATATTCCTTTGGAGAGAAAGTTATGAGTAAAAAAACAAAACAAAACAAAACAAAACAAGTGAGCAGAAAATGTTGGAGTGTGATAGCTTCATGATGCTTGAGGATGCCCCAGGATTCCCCAGGGTGCCTGGGATGCCTTATATGTAGAATGTTCTGTTTGACTACCAGTCATAGGCTCTGACAGAAACACATCTTGCACCATGCACTGGAATGGTGAGAAAGCTTCCTCTGCTGGGCTAGCCTTGTGTTCTCTTTGGGCAGTTGTGCTAGAGTGCAATGCACAACAGCAGCACAGGCAGGAAGATGGGGATGCTGGAATCAAGGGCAAGGGCTGAGTTCTTGACGACGTGCTCTTCCCACATGCATGTATGTGCTGGATAGATGGTAATGAAAACTGAAAACTCTGCAGACTTCTTCACAAGAACATAGTTTCCTATATTTGTACAATTAAAAGTCATGTGTGAATGTAGCAGGAAAGATGTAGTGCACAAATCTACTGTTTCGGTTAAATAAAAGATGGTTGTTTTGATAAGAAAATATGTTTCATTTTTAAAGCCTAGATTATGGAACAGACTGAATAGTACTAATCGTGTTAAAAGAAACACACACACACACACACACACACACACACACACACACCTGTTCCTTAAGATTGGCTGTACAGAGCAGTGGGATCAGTATGAGAAAACACAAAACATTTTATTTAATACAACTACTTTAGTTTTCTTAGAAATATTTACTTGTACATTTATTTACTCTCTTATTTAGAGACAAGGTAGCTCACAGGCTGGCTAAGAAATTACTATATAGACCAGGCTGGCTCGATGGCTGGATCTGCCAGCCCCTGCTTCCCATGTGCTGGGGTCAAAAGTTGTGAAACACCATGTCTGCCTTTAAAAAAATTAACAACAGACAAACGTAAGTATCTTTTGTTCAAATAGATTTAAAGACCTAAACTGGAGATACAGCAATCAATTAAACTGATTGATCCAGAGACAATGAAATTCTCTCTGGGCCATATTCAATTAGCAATAGTCTATCTCTGTTGGTTCTAGCTATAAATAGCAAAATAAATATAAATATCATAGACCAGCTGATTTCCAAACAGAGTTTTTCATAGTTCTGGGTACTGGAAAGTCCCAGGCCTAAAGCTTAATATCTTTGAGGCCTCTTCCTGGATGCCAGAATATTTTCTTTTTTTTTTTTTTTTTTTTTTTTTCGTTATTTTTATTTTCTATATTCTATGTTTACATTTCAAAGGCTTTCCCCTTTCCCAGTTCCCACCCACCATAGTTCCCATAGTTCTTCTCCCCCCCAACTATTCCCCAATCATTCCCCCTCCCCCCTCGGTTTCTTTACTATACTGGATGCAATCTTTACATGCCCAGGGTCCTCTCCTTTCTTCTTCTTGGGAATCATTTGACTTGCTATTTGTGTCTTGAGTATTTAGTGCTTCTGGGCTCATTAATATCCACTTATCAGTGATTGCATTTCATGTGCATTCTTTTGTGATTGGGTTAGCTCACTCAGGATGATATTTTCCAGGTCTAACCATTTACCTACAAATTGCATGAATTCATTATTTTTAATTGCTGAGTAGTATTCCATTGTATAAATATACCACATTTTCTGTATCCATTCCTCCTTTGAGGGATATTTGGGCTCCTTCCAATTTCTGGCTATTATAAACAAGGCTGCTATAAACATAGTGGAGCATGTGTCTTTATTGCATGTAGGGGAATCCTCTGGGTATATGCCCAGGAGTGGTATGGCAGGGTCCTCTGGAAGTGACATGCCCAATTTTCTGAGGAACCGCCAAACTGATTTCCAGAGTGGTTTTACCATTTTGCAATCCCACCAACAGTGGAGGAGTGTTCCTCTTTCTCCACATCCTCGCCAGCACTTGTTGTCTCTTGAGTTTTTAATCTTAGCCATTCTGACTGGTGTGAGGTGGAATCTCAGGGTTGTTTTGATTTGCATTTCCCTGATGACTAATGATGTTGAACATCTCTTAAGGTGTTTCTCGGCCATCCGAATTTCTTCTGGTGAAAGTTCTTTGTTTAGCTCTGTGCCCCATTTTTTGATAGGGTTATTTGTTTCTTTGCGGTCTAACTTCTTGAGTTCTTTGTATATATTGGATATTAGCCCTCTGTCGGATGTGGGGTTGGTAAAGATCTTTTCCCACTTTGTTGGTTGCCGTTTTGTCCTTCAGACAGTGTCCTTTGCTTTGCAGAAACTTTGTAATTTTATGAGGTCCCATTTGTCGATTCTTGATCTTAGTGCGTACGCTATCGGTGTTCTGTTCAGGAACTTTTCCCCTGTGCCCAAGTCCTCCAGGGTCTTCCCAAGTTTCTTTTCTAATAGTTTCAGTGTGTCTGGTTTTATGTGGAGGTCCTTGATCCACTTGGAGTTGATCTTAGAGCAAAGAGATAAGAGTGGGTCAATTCGCATTCTTCTGCATGTTGACCTCCAGTTGAACCAGCACCATTTGTTGAAAAGGCTATCTTTATTCCATCGGATGGTTGTGGCTCCTTTATCAAAGATCAAGTGACCATAAGTCTGTGGGTTAATTTCAGGGTCTTCAATCCTGTTCCATTGATCTGTTTGCCTGTTGCTATACCAATACCATGCAGTTTTTAACACAATTGCTCTGTAGTACTGCTTGAAGTCAGGGATATTGATTCCCCCAGAAGTCCTTTTATTGTTGAGAATAGTTTTAGCTATCCTGGGTTTTTTGTTGCTCCAGATGAATTTGAGAATTGCTCTTTCTAGATCTATGAAGAATTGAGTTGGGATTTTGATGGGGATTGCATTGAATCTGTATATTGCTTTTGGCAAGATGGCCATTTTTACTATATTGATCCTGCCAATCCAGGAGCAAGAAATATTTTTCCATCTTCTGAGGTCTTCTTCGATTTCTTTCTTCAGGGACTTGAAGTTCCTGTTGTACAGATCTTTCGCTTGTTTGGTTAGAGTTACGCCAAGATACTTTATGTTGTTTGTGGCTATTGTGAAGGGTGTTATTTCCCTAATTTCTTTCTCTGCCTGCTTGTCCTTTGAGTACAAGAAGGCCACTGACTTGCTTGAGTTAATTTTATAACCTGCCACTTTGCTGAAGTTGTTTATCAGCTGTAGAAGTTCTCTGGTGGAGTTTTTTGGGTCGCTTAGGTAAACTATCATATCGTCTGCAAATAATGATAGTTTCACTTCTTCCTTTCCAATTTGTATCCCTTTGACTTCCTTATGTTGTCTAATTGCTCTTGCTAGAACTTCAAGTACTATATTGAAAAGATATGGAGAGAGAGGGCAGCCTTGTCTAGTCCCTGATTTTAGTGGGAATGCTTCAAGTTTCTCTCCATTTATTTTGATGTTGGCTACTGGTTTGCTGTAGATTGCTTTTACTATGTTTAGGTATGGGCCTTGAATTCCTGCTCTTTCCAAGACTTTTAGCATGAAAGGATGCTGAATTTTGTCGAATGCTTTTTCAGCATCTAATGAGATGACCATGTGGTTTTTTTCTTTCAGTTTGTTTATGTAGTGGATTACATTGATGGATTTCCGTATATTGAACCATCCCTGCATCCCTGGGATGAAGCCTACTTGATCATGGTGGATGATCGTTTTGATGTGCTCTTGGATTCGGTTAGCAAGAATTTTATTTAGTATTTTTGCATCTATATTCATCAGAGAAATTGGCCTGAAGTTCTCTTTCTTTGTTGGATCTTTTTGTGGTTTAGGTATTAGCGTAATTGTGGCTTCGAAGAATGAGTTGGGCAGTGTCCCTTCTGTCTCTATTTTGTGGAATAGTTTGGAGAGTATTGGTGTTAAGTCTTCTTTGAAGGTCTGGTAGAATTCTGCACTAAAACCATCTGGTCCCGTACTTTTTTTGGTTGGGAGGCTTTCTATAACCCCTTCTATTTCTTTAGGGGTTATGGGACTATTTAGCTGGTCTACTTGATGCTGATTTAATTTTGGTATTTGATATCTGTCTAGGAAATCGTCCATTTCCTCCAGATTCTCCAGTTGTTTTGAGTATAGACCTTTGTAGTAGGATCTGATGATCTTTTGAATTTCCTCAGTTTCTGTTGTTATGTCTCCCTTTTCATTTCTAATTTTGTTAATTTGTATACTGTCTCTGTGTCCTTTGGTTAGTCTGGCTAAGGGTTTATCTATCTTGTTGATTTTCTCAAAGAACCAGCTCCTGGTCTTGTTGATTCTTTGTATGGTTCTCTTTGTTTCTATTTGATTGATTTCAGCCCTGAGTTTGATGATTTCTTGTCTTCTATTCCTCCTGGGTGAATTAACTTGTTTTTCTTCCAGGGCTTTAAGGTGTGCCATTAAGCTGCTAGTGTATGCTCTCTCCAGTTTCTTTTTGGATGCACTTAGAGCTATGAGTTTTCCTCTTAGCACTGCTTTCATTGTGTCCCATAGATTTGGGTAGGTTGTACCTTCATTTTCATTGAATTCTAAAAAGTCTTTGATTTCTTTTTTAATTTCTTCCTTGACCAAGGTGTCATTGAGTAGAGTATTGTTCAGTTTCCATGTGTATGTGGGCTTTCTGTTGTTTTTGTTGCTATTGAAGACCACTCTTACTCCATGGTGATCTGATAAGAGGCATGGGATTAGCTCGATCTTCTTGTATTTGTTGACATCTGTCTTGTGACCGATTATATGGTCTATTTTGGAGAAGGTTCCATGCGGTGCTGAGAAAAAGGTATATTCTTTAGCTTTAGGATGAAATGTTCTATATATATCTGTTAAATCCAATTGGTCCAGAGTTTCAATTAGTTTCACTGTGTCCCTGTTTAGTTTCTGCTTTCCTGATCGGTCCATTGAGGAGAGTGGGGTGTTGAAGTCACCCACAATTATTGTGTTAGGTGTAATGTGTGCTTTAAGCTTTAGTAAGGTTTCTTTTACGAAGGAGGGTGCCCTTGCATTTGGAGCATAGATGTTCAGTATTGAGAGCTCTTCCTGGTGGATTTTCCCTTTGGCCAGCAAGAAGTGACCTTCTGAGTCTCTTTGGATGATTTTAGGTTGAAAGTCAATTTTATCTGATATTAGAATGGCTACTCCAGCTTGTTTCCTGAGACCATTTGCTTGTAAAATTGTCCTCCAGCCTTTTACTCTAAGGTATTGTTTGTCTTTAACACTGAGATGTGTTTCCTGTATGCAGCAAAATGTAGGGTCCTGTTTCCGTATCCAGTCTGTTAATCTATGTCTTTTTATTGGGGAATTGAGTCCATTGATGTTAAGAGATATTAAGGAATAGTAATTATTACCTCCAGACATTTTTGAAATTATATTTATTTATCTTATTTATTTTTTATATTCGAGAGGTTATCTTCTTTTGGGTTTGATGAGAGGAGGTTTCTATCTTGCTTCTTCCCGGGTGTAGTTTCCGTCCTTGTCTTGGTGTTTTCCCCCTATTATCCTTTGTAGGGCTGGATTTGTGGAGAGATATCTTGCAAATTTGGTTTTGTCATGCAATACCTTGATGTCTCCATCAATGGCAATTGAGAGTTTTGCTGGGTAAAGTAGTTTTGGCTGAAGTTTGTGTTCTCTTAGAGTTTGCATGATATCTGCCCAGGATCTTCTAGCTTTCATGGTCTCAGGTGAGAAGTCTGGTGTTATTCTGATAGGTTTTCCTTTATATGTTACTTGGCCTTTTTCTCTTGCTGCCTTTAGTATTCTTTCTTTGTTTATTACATTTGGAGTTTTGATTATTATGTGACGGGATGTATTTCTGTTCTGGTCCAGTCTGTTTGGGGTTCTATAGGCTTCTTGTATATTCATGGGCATCTCTCTCCTTAGGTTGGGGAAGTTTTCTTCCATAATTTTATAGAAGATATTAGCTGGCCCTTTAACTTGTAAATCTTCACTCTCGTCTATACCTATAATCCTTAGGTTTGGTCTTCTCATAGTGTCTTGGATTTCCTGGATGTTTTGGGTTACCACCTTTTTGCATTTAGTATTTTCTTTGACTGTTGAATCAATGGTTCCTATGTTATCTTCGGCTTCTGAGATTCTGTCTTCTATCTCTTGTATTCTATTGTTGATACTTGCGTCTATGGCCCCTGATTTCTTCCCCAGGTTTTCTATCTCCAATGTTGTCTCCCTCTGTGATTTCTTAGTTGTTTCTACTTCTGTTTTTAGTATCTGGATGGATGTGCTCAGATCTTTCGCTTGCTTGATTGTGTTTTCATGTATTTCTTTAATAGATTTTTGTGCTTCCTCTTTCATAGCTTCTACTTGTTGGCCCACGTTCTTCTGTAGTTCTTTAAGTGACTTTTGTCTTTCTTCCTTATTGTCTTCTTCTCTTTGATCCATCTTCTCCTGCATTTCTTGAAGTGATTTTTGTATTTGCCTCGTAAAGGCTTCTAACTTTTGATCCATTTTCTCCTCTATTTCTTTACGAGATTTTTCTATGTGTTCAGCTACCAGCATCCTGACCAGTGATTTTATATCCAAGTCTTGTTTTTCTGGTGTTTTAGGGTATCCAGGGATTCCTGTTGTTGGAGAACTGGGTTCAGATGCTGTCATGTTGCCTTGATTTTTGTTAGTAACGTTCCTTCGTTTTCCTTTTGCCATCTGGTTATTTCTGGTTTTAGTTGTCCTTGTTGTCAGTGGCTGGTGTTTGAATCTCCTGTGAGGCTGGGCTCACCTGTTGTTTCTCTATTGGTGAATATGTGTGACTGCTGCTTTAAGGGATCATAAGCTGGCTGCCACCCATGCGATTGTAGCCCCTGTTGGAGTCTGTCTACCTGGGCTTCTCTAGCTGTGTCCTGGTTGCAAGGAACTCCGAGAGCCTAGCAGATCCCCCGTGAGGGTAGCCCTGGAAGGGGTGTTTACCTGGGCCTTTCCAGCTGTGTCCTGGTTGCAATATGGAGGCCCGCCTCTACACCGCTGGTCTAGGGGCCGGCGAGCTGGTTGCAGAACGCAGCTTAGGTGCTCACCCGAGGGCGGGGATGTCCCACAGATCCTGGGCCTTTTCAGCTGTGTCCTGGTTGCAATATGGAGGCCCGCCGCTACACCGCTGGTCCAGGGGCCGGCGAGCTGGTTGCAGAAGCAGCCTTGGTGCTCACCAGAGGGCTCGGGGATGTCCCACAGAGCCTAGGCGGGGCTCCGCCTGCTTGGCTCCGAGACCCTAGCAGATACCCCCGTGGGTGTAGCCCTGGAAGGGGTGTTTACCTGGGCCTTTCCAGCTGTGTCCTGGTTGCAATATGGAGGCCCTCTGCTACACCGCTGGTCTAGGGGCCGGCGAGCTGGTTGCAAAACGCAGCTTAGGTGCTCACCCGAGGGCGGGGATGTCCCACAGAGCCTGGGCCTTTTCAGCTGTGTCCTGGTTGCAATATGGAGGCCCGCCGCTACACCGCTGGTCCAGGGGCCGGCGAGCTGGTTGCAGAAGCAGCCTTGGTGCTCACCAGAGGGCTCGGGGATGTCCCACAGAGCCTAGGCGGGACTCCGCCTGCTTGGCTCCGAGACCCTAGCAGATACCCCCGTGAGTGTAGCCCTGGAAGGGGTGTTTACCTGGGCCTTTCCAGCTGTGTCCTGGTTGCAATATGGAGGCCCGCCGCTACACCGCTGGTCTAGGGGCCCCAGAATATTTTCTTAAAGGTCACCTAGCTAGCGAGGCATGCTGGCAGTTGGTGTCCCTTTTTATCACAGCATTAACCCCACTCACGAATATTCATGATGTAATCATTCCGTGGTTTCCATTGCCCAATGCCATTACACTGGACAACTGGTTTCAACAGTCAATGATGAGTAGTCATACATAAAAGGTGATATGTGCTAATAGACTCTCATGCTTCAAATTAGAATAATTCAGTGTTCCATGGTATGAAGCTCTCCCCTGGGAGACATATAGCCTTTGCTTTTGTATTTAAAATCAGAATAGACCGCAGTGTGCAGGAAGGATTTTTAATGAAGAGGATTACACCAACAGCAGAGAGTCTTATTGCCTTAATCATGATTACTTGGTTTCGTGATGGTTATCTTCTATTTAAAGTGTGAAAGATCCCAATTTTGAAGGTCTATGGACACTTTTAAATTTGATATATTATCCTTTTTGTCTCATGTCCTCTGATAATTTTGTGCTTAGAAACTGTATAAGATCATGGGAAAGAAGAAACCATTTCTTAACTAAAGTTTCCATTAAGTTCCTGTGGCCTAAAATTAAATCTACAGTTTCTAGAAATACATATGTACAGTGATGAGCTGCACATATGTAGGCATAAATAAATGTCTCATTAAAATAGCTTTCTGATTTTACTGCTAAACCTATAATAGTTTATCATAGGTCCCTCCTTCCTTCCTTCCTCCCTCCCTCCCTCCCTCCCTCCCTCCCTCCCTCCTTCCTTCCTTCCTTCCTGTCTTCCTTCCTTCCTGTCTTCCTTTTCTTTCTTTTCAAATCAAAAGCTTCTAGAAGAAAACACAGGCAATACCCTACAAGATAAACATGTGAGAAAGAGCCTTCTGAATAGAACTCTGCTCAGGAGTAAAGACCAAGCTTTAACAAACAGGACCTCAGAAAACTAAAATGCATCTGCACAGTAAAGAAAATAAATTTAATCGAGTGAAGACGGAGATCACAGAGTGGTAGACATCTCTGCCACATATACCTCTGATAGCGAGTTAATATCCTGACTAGACAAAAATGTAAAAAAGAAAAAGAAAATCATGACTCAATTTTAAAAGGGGAGGGGCTACAAATCTTAACAGAGAGCCCTCAAAAGTAGAAATAAAACTGGATAAGAAATAACTTTAAAAATATTCAACATCCTTGAATTAGTGAAATTAAAATAAAATTACTTTGACATTTCATCTTAACCTTTTCTGAATGGTTAAAATAAAAACAAAGCAAAAAAAAAAAAAAACCCAATGGATAATAAATGCTGGTGAGGTTGTGGAGAAATGGGAGCTCCAATTTACGGCAGGATTGCAAACTGGTCCAGCTACTCTGGAGAAAAAACTGGGGTGGGTTTTCAGAAAGCTAACCATAGATCTACCATATGACTGAGCTATATGGTTATGTCCAGAGACCTTGACATCCTGCTACATAGATATTTGCTCAGTCTTGTTCATCACTGTTCTGTTCACAATAGCTAGGAAATGGAAACAATCTAAATGTCCTTCAGTTGAGGATGGATACTGAAAATGTGGTGCAGATACATGACAGAATTCCATTCAGCTGTAAAGAAAAATAAAATATGCAGGTAAATAGACGGACCTAAAAAGGATTGCACTGAGTGAAATAACCCAGACCCAGAAAGACAAACCTTCATGGTTTCTCTCACCTGTGGTTCCTAGCTCCAGATCTTCAGATGAGATAGATGGTCTGGATTAACCACAGAAACTAGGAAAGATAAACAGGACCGTGACGGGCTGTCAATCAAAAAGCCTATGGGTTAAGCAAGAAATAGGAGGTGGTGTATGCAGAGGCAGAAACTAGGAGAGTGCCTGGTGGGAGGTTTGCCAGGAAAGAAGTGAGAAGACGAAGGCATACATGGTACCTGAGCACAGGTAACCCGCCACACGGCAGAATGTGGATCCAAATGAATGTGTTCCCTTAAGTTATGGTTCTAGTCCGACAGAGCCTAGCTATACATAGCCAACATATTTGCAGTTGCAGTCGATTGCGATTTTTAATTGAAAAGCGAAAAAGGCTAAGTGAGTCCCAGGGAAGAACTTCATATCACGTAACACTTTGAAGTCTTCTAATTTGAAGCATGCAACTTGAAAAAGAAGCCAGCGTATGGATTTGCGTGTTATTGTCATTTTTAGTGAGAATAAGATGGGATTATGGTCTGCCTTTTACTTGTCAGGGAATGTCTGACTACATGGGGAGCGAGCCCTGTGCTGCTGCGTGAGGTCTCATCGGGATATCTACGGAAAGCTCTCTCGGGAAGGAAAGCATACAGGATGGCACTTTTCTTTTCTTTTGAGAAAAATTCAAATTTTAAAATTTTAGCTGTTTCTCCTTTACCAAGATATAAGAGACAATTTATAAAATGTGGTGTGAGAATAGGGTGGCCTAGAAACTTCAATCCTCCAAATACACTAGAGGATTGGAAGGCATGGAGAAAGTTTTACTTCCAAAATAACTCCTAATTATCATTTTCCCTGAGAAGTTGTAGGGATTCTATGTGTTTTGGATAGTATACAGTTTTTCTCACAATGTGGTTTGCGAACATTCTCTACCATTTTGTGTATGTCCTTTTCATTCTGTCCTATCCTTCTATTTGCTTTCATTTCATTTCAATGAAAACGACACCACTAATTAACTTCTTTCTTACTTGAATATTATACATATGGAACTAAAAGTTAACTCCTCCAACTTAGTGGACTTTTCCTTCCTTCCCCCACCATTTCCTTATTTTTTCTGATCCTGGGAACATTTAACTCATATCCATTCCCACAAACTTTTTCCCTCTTGTTAGTGATCTTTCAGATCCTTATTTCTGTAGTTTCCTCTAGTCTAATATGTTTGACCTTTCCCCACCCCCCTTTGCTCTTTAAGGACAACTAGAGATTAGAAAAGATTCAGAAAGTTTTTTCCTACAAGGTCTGTTTAGCCAAGCCCTACCCCCTCCAGCCTCAGGAGAATTAGAAGTCATCTGAGGAATCAGAAGAGATAATCTTTCAAATAGTTTTGTACTTTGACAATTTCATGCACGTATATAATATTCTCTGATTACTTTGTACCCCATTCTCTCATGTCTCCCCCATCCCCATCAACCCCTCATCCTCCCTATAAACGCCTTTCCAAGATTTCATAGTTTTTTGGGTTGGTTTTGTAACCCATTTTGTTTAACCAGGGTCATTTGTGTGACTCTTAGATCAAAACTCTCCATCCTGGTGACGTCACCAGTGGGTATATCTGAGAACTGTTGACAGCTCTACCATGAAGCTTAAGAAGAACTTTGAAGATAACAGCCATATTATGAAGAAGTTTTCCCCACTCTACAGTGGCAACATCCGTTAAGTTGTATGTGTTAGTAGGTGTGCCTAACCTGAATTACATTTGGCCTAGAAACATGGACAGAAGCAAATAATTGGAATGAAAAAAAAAATGAGCATAGGACCCTCATGCTAATGAATAGGCTCTGAATTCACAAAGAAGATTGCATAAGAAATTATGTCTTCACATTTTACTACTGTTCAAGTGGGGTCTTTTGGAATACAAGGAAAAGGAACTAAGTCATAGAGAAAATATGTAGCATGAAGGATGCTGTTAGTAATATCCCTAGAAGACATCAGGGCCTAAGTGGGTAGGGGATATTTTTGTACACAAATCTTTTGTACACCTGGAAAGAGCACACCCCAGTAAGGCTCCAGTCTTCAGTGCCTTTCTGTTAGTCCTCCCAAGCAAAGTATTGGGTCCATAAACAAGAATTCAGACTCAAACCCTGGTAATGGCTAAAACAGGAAACAACCTCTTGATTGCTAACCGTTGAAACCCTTTCAGTAATGAGCGTATCGGTGGCAACATCCTAGAATGTTTATTATTGTGCCCTAATCACATTTGAGGGTGCAATGGTGTGTTTTAGAATACCTAGCTCCCTGGGGTACCTTTGTATTCCATCAGAAGTGAACTCAGTCTTGGATCACAGGGCCTTGAGCACATCTGCCTTTACTGTGGTTTCCTCCCCACGGGTCTGCTTCCTCATCCAGGGTGATGCATTGGATTGTGATACATGGCAGGGGCACAGTCAGTGAAATTAACTGTCTTTCCCGTGGGAAATAGTTCATCAGGGAATGGGCGAAGTTGTGGGAAGTGATAGCAACAGTGGAGAAGATAGAGATCACACGAGTGTCCTTCAGTGTTCGCTAAAGAAGCAATCTTATATCTTTACTACAGAAAAGGAAACACTCAACTTGGCTGTTGCAAAAACACCCATGATTCTAATTATAGCTTTGGAAGCTATGCCTATTGGGGGTCTATTTTACATCTGTTTTCTGTGTGTTTGAATACTCTTTTAGGAGTGGTAGCTGGCGTTGGATATGTCTTCCTGCCTTTTCTAGAATCGAGAACTTAGGTGCTTAGCACTCACAGGAGTGCAGACTCCCATCCACTTAGGGTCTGTATTGAATTTCCATCCAGGGAAGTGAAGACAAGAGAGAGGTTTAGTGAGCTAGAGTCATTCAAATTCATCTTCCAAATATACCCTAATGGGTGCTTATAGGTCAGCCATCATGCTAGACTGAGCTAGGGAGACACAAAGAGAAAGGCAGCCATTCTTGTTTTAGTCATCGTAGATGAACATGATCCAGCAGACAGATAAGGGATGTGCTGCTGCTCCCACTATGGTGGGATGTTAGATGATAGTCTAGAAGTCATCGGTGACACCACTTCACCAATCTGATGATCTGGGCTAACTTTGGGGAGTTCAAGGGACCAGGATTAAAAATGGTAGTCAAAACAAGCTTTAACTATTATTCATATTAGAGGAGATCATTATAACATAGCCAATATATGAAATACTAATTTAAATATAACTGCAGTGAAACATAGTACCTGCTTTATAGGTGCCAGCTATCCAGGTGATAAAGGCATATCGTATACTCACATCAGTCAGATGCAAGATGAAGGTGGCCAGACCTGCCTCTCTTTATCTCCTAGCCTTACACAATGGGTTATGCAGATTGGAAAGATCCGCATACCTGATTCTTGGGTGAGGAGGGGATTAGGGTAAGTGTCCTCAATGACAGAAACCTTCTCCAGCATTCTGGGTTACAAACCAAGCAAGCCCGGGCTGCCATTATCCTGTCTTGGCTCATCCATCTCAGAAGATGCAGTTGAGTGGATGAAAAGGCGCCATTAAAGGGGCCAGGGAGGAAAGCATATCTTTCACTGGAGATTATTTTGCATTAAAGTAAAATTTGCAATGGTCATCTGAATCTCAGGAGAAATAACTAAAGGAAGTTCACAGTGTCACATAAGGGCCCACAGGATTAATGGATGGAAGAGGACTCACCTTAAAAACAACTTTCAAAGTCCCTTCAGTAGCAGTGGTATTGGCAGGACAGGTGATCACAAGATCTCTCACCTAGACCTAACAGTCTGGCCATGAATGAAATCTTTGTATTAACAGCTTTGTACCATATCCAGTCTGACTGGCCTGGACTCAGTAGGTCATATGTTGGCTGACAGGAAAATAAGAGAAGTAAACAGTAAAACCGATACCACAACAGTGCCTTCAGTTTCTGTGGCAGATGAATACCTGGGCAGCATGGGAAAAATCTCCCAAAATGGGAATGCAATGGGCAGTTGAAAGATAGAGAATCGGAGTACCCCACGGACTGGGTACTTAGAAGGACAAGTACCTCTGTTAAATACTTTCTCTTGGTATGGTTTCATTTGGCATTTACAGTGACTCTGTGAGTTGGGCCTTACTATAACTATTAGTTCCCATTAGTAACTTAGTAACTTTCTCAAGATGGTAGAGACATCTTCTTGGGAAGTTTGTCCTTTGTCTCCAAGTCTGTTTTCTTCCTTCCTTCTTTCCTTCCTTCCTTCCTTCCTTCCTTCCTTCCTTCCTTCCTTCCTTCCTGCCTTTCTTTCTTTCCTTCCTTCTTTCTTTTTCTTTCTTTCTTTCTTTCTTTCTTTCTTTCTTTCTTTCTCTCCCCCTTCCTTCCTTCCCTCCCTCCCTCTCTCTCCCTCTCTCTCTCCTTCCTTCCTTCCTTCCTTCCTTCTTTCTTTCTTTCTTTCTTTCTTTCTTTCTTTCTTTCTTTCTTTCTCCCTCTTTCTTTCTTTCTTTCTTTCTTTCTTTCTTTCTTTCTCTCTCCCCCTCTCCTTCCTTCCTTCTCTCTCTCTCTCTCTCTCTCTCTCTCTCTCTCTCTCTCTCTCTTTCTTTCACCTGCTGCTTCAGATTTCGACCTCTTCTTGCTTTCTTCTCAGTTTGTATAAATAATAGAAACATCTTAAAGCACTGCTGCATAGAAGATGTAAAAGGCAGATGAGCTAAAGCAGCCAATGAGTTCTCATGCTCTGAAGCAGTCAATGACTTCCCATAGCTGCAACCTCTATGCTTGCCTTACTTCCAAACAATCGTTAAAAAAAATGAATTCTTGTTTTTTTTCAACAATAGAAAGAAGCAATTGTAAATTAGATTATTGGAGCAAATGATATATCTCTCAGTTAAGAGCTAAATGAAGACAAGAGTTTAGAATCATAGAATTATTCTATGTACATATTTTTTTTGTAATTTGTAAATTATTCTAAGTAAATGCTTCAGCAGCCTGCTTAGAAAGCTGTGACTCGAAGCCATTTCATCACCCAGTCACATCAGAATAAGTTGTTGTATCTCTTGTATCTCAGTATTTTTTGCCACATTCACAATAATACCTCAACTCCTCATCATAGGAAGGTCATTAGAGTCTACTCTGCCTTTCGTATCTTGCTACGCCCTCTCAAACTCCTCCTCTTCTCATTGTTTTCAAATGCTCAATCTACTTTCTACCATCCTGGGGAATTTAAGCTCCTTTCAATCTAGACTTTGTTGTTTAAGTCTCCATGTTTGCTTTATTTCTGCCCTTTGGCCTCAAACATGTTCAAGAGAGCTGTCCTGACCACTCAAACTCAAGCTGCCTTCTTTAAGTCCGGATCCTTTAACATATGCCAATTTCTCCACAGCCTTATTAGTGCCTGGGATCCCGTTGGTTGTTTCTTTGTTAGTCTATTACTGATTAAATGACTCTATTCTCCAGCAGATAAACTCCAGGAGATAGGCCTGCTTGTTTGTCTTGCTCAAATTCCATACCACAAGACCGAGTCCATAACAAAACGTTCAAACATTAATGGTCAAGGGAAAAATGTGTCCCGCTTGCTTAGCCTTACAGTGACTCAACTCATTTCCATTTATTCGTCAAAGGCTGAGTGATAGCGGGGTAATACAATCTAGATGAAGTCTAGCGAGTTAATAACAATTGTGGACCAAAATCAAGGTCTCCCAAATGTCCAGAATAGGTTCCTCGAGTATGCTGTGCTGCCTCCATTCTGGATGAAGGGCATAGGAGACTTTCTGGTTTAAGGCTTCTGTGGCCATTACACACAGCAATGTGGTCTCACAAATGTTTTATCTCTATCTATCATTATCTATCTTTCTTTTTTGAAACATTTTATTATGTAGTCTAGGCTGACCTCAAACTCATTTTGTAGCTAAGGATGACCTCAAAAGCCTGATTCTCCTGCCTCCTGTAACCCAATGTTAGGATGACAGGCATGCATGAGCAGATCTTGTAATCTTTGACTTTTGGAGACAAATATATTAACTATATAATGGCTGGACACCTAAATTATTGACAGTGGCAGGTATAGTATAGTGTCTTCCACACAATATATACATATATATGTATATATTGTCTTAAGAGTATAACTTGTATTTATTCACATAATCTTCATTAAATCCCACTCAATAGACAATATGTTTATCTCCATTTATAGGAAGGACACTGAAAAACAGATACCAAGGAACTTGTATAAGGCCACATTGCTATTAACATACAATGTTAGGATCAAACCCAAGGCAGTCCACCTCAAGCCCCTCTTTTAAAATATAAATGCTATTTTCCTGGTTCTGAACCTGGGCCATACTATATCCTTCAAAATACTAAGTCAGAGAGTTTCCATGGAGGCAAAATTGGGAAGATTCCTGAGTGAATCATGAGCGCGTGGAAATCAATAGTGCAGCTCTCATCAGGGCAGTATTGGCAGAACAACTCTTTTTTAAGGTTTTAAATTTTCTTGTACAATGGTCCTTTAAAAAAAGGGCAATAAAAGAAACAGGACAAACACCACTGAGTCACCAGCTTCCAAGGACCTGAGTGGTGCTTTATTGATAGCAGGTAGATTGCACTTCCTGGAACATATTGTTTATGAATACGGATGTTTTTCTGGCAATGGGAGAGCGGCGGAGGGTTTACCTTTCCTACTGGCCTGTGAGCATGATGCATTAAATAATTGATCAAAGTGGAATGGCACTGCTGCTCCTCCGTGCAGACAGAGCCTCTGACTAAGGCTGCCGCTTCCTGACAGGAGAATTGCTAGCTGGGCCAGGACAATGGCACCAGGCTTGAGAGAGATGCAAGCCACAGACAACAGATTCTGCTTCCTGCTTTGCAGCAAGCGTCCCCTTTAGGTTGAGTGCAGTTTCCTGAGTCTAAGGACGTTTTAAAATTATGAATACGTTGTCTTTCATTAACCTGTGGCTAATAAAGCTATATTCTGATTCTACTAAGTTTTACTTTAAAATAAGTTAAAAAAGTTTTACTTTAAAATAAAATATCTCTTTTTATAACTGAACTCGGTGTGCCTTTTCACCCAGTTTAAAAAGCCCCCCAGGTTGTATGTTTCGGAGCTTTCTGACTTCACACGAATTGCTTAGATGATGAAGTCTGGCCACACCATAGCTGCTTTTGCTTTCTCTGACTCACATCTCAGACAAGACTACATCCAGAAGCAAGGACCGTCGTCTCTGTGATGATTCTCAGAGTAGTGAAAGTTGGATGAGTGTTCTGGGAGCATGGATAAATGTATTAGGGGGTATCTGGGTAGGACCCAACCAAATCAGCTTCCCACAAGACCTGCTTTAAGACTTTTGACATGCAGCTGAAACTCAACAGACACTGTATATACTCAGCCAGCTCCTGTAGAAACTTCTGCTTCTCAGTTTTTATCATGGTCATGATCAGTCAGTGGGGATGTTTCTATGAAGATTAATAAAATGTATTAAGTCATGTGGCCATAAGTTAAAACTACTCAGTAGGCACACAAAATTAAAAATTAGTTCTGTCTAGCTTAGACGAGTTTCCCCAAAGGTTCACCCTCAATTGAGAGCTGTCGTTAGAGACGCGCTGAAGAGACAATCTAAACTTCCCTTTCACAGCTCTAGCCACCGGAAATTAAAACTTGATCAACACAAATAGAGGAATAACAGGAATTGACATCAGAGACTTGGCTTTTCCCCAAACTCAACTGCCAGTTTCCTTCCAAGTCCTTCAGAGTCGCTGATGTCCACTCACCTAGGATCTTTCTATCATGCTCTCAGAAAACTTGGTAAATGCATTTCCAGTGACACAGAAATATCTAACATATGCTCTTCTGAGTGTGTCATAGAATGAACTTTAGCTGGTAAAGTCCCTTATCATCATCTGTTTTCAAATACCCACCTTTTTGTAAAAAAGTGACACATGATTTGGAAGAGTCAATTTTGTCATTTAATTAAAAAATATATTTTAATCATTCTTTCTGTAGTTCTGGGGACTCCATCCCAAGACCCCACTTCACTTGAACCAAATACTTTAGCACTGAGCTACATACCAACCCTGTCAATGTTTTCAGATATCAGCCTAAGAATTAAGAAAATAAAAGTTGACAAAATTGTAGAGACCTTTTTTTTTTTTTCCAGACCCAACCAATGAATCTCAGTTTCTGGGACTTAGGAAACAATACTTAGGTTTGCCCAGGAGTGTCAATCAAAATGTCAGTACGCCAAGTCTGCTAACGTCACTGCCGACAGGCTTTTCCTTAGCTCTCCAATAACACAGTTCATTGTTGTTTTAAAGAGCTCCAGAATGACTGTTTTGTTTTCTTGCCAAGGTTTGAACTTGTCACACTTGATTGGCTGAGGTAAAATCAACTCAGGGAAAACTGACCCTTAGAGAAGGGAGAAGTAAGCAGCCTTGGTTACTAAGCAAGTTTTAAGAGACATAGGACTGCCACATGCAGGGGATTTAAACGACTTTTGGGACTTCCATGACCAAATTATTTGGAATTGACAGTGATTTTTCAGAGTCAAAAATAGCAATAGACATTGATTAAGGAGAAAATAAATCAGAAAGCATGGCTAATGCCTGCACAAGTATGAACACACACGTATGCACTCATGCATGTACGCTCGTACACATGTACGCACGCACGCACGCACATATGCACGCACACACGTACGCACGCATGTATTTGAGTATAAGTAAATGAAGAAAAATATGTTTCACATGAAGTAATTAAGGTGAAAACAAAGAGGAAGTTGTACTGGTGCAGCAGTAGTTAGAACGGTTCTAGAATGCTGTTTGAGAACAGAGGCTCTTGGTCCTGTGAAGCCTCAATGCCCCAGTGTAGGGGAATGGCAGGACAGGGAAGCAGGAGTGGGTGGGTTGGTGAGCAGGGGGAGGGGGCATGGGTTAGGGGGTTTTCGGAGGGACAATAAGGAAGAAAGGGGATAACATTTGAAATGTAAATAAAGGAAATATCTAATTAAAAAGGAAAACATGAGTAACTTATAAAAACTGAAACTGAAACCCCAGCACTAAAATCCAAGGCTGCTTTAGAAAATGAAAAATGTGAAACTATAGCAGAGAGAACAGTTTTTGAAATTAAATCCATAGTGGGATTAATTATTCTAGAAAAGTAAAGTACACAACAAATCCAGTATTTTGTTGCCAACATAATCTGTCTTCCCCTAAAATGCAGAAATTAAAGTCTTTTTAACTCCCACTGAGTCAATGATGTGTTGTCTGAATGTAAATAGAGAATTGAGAAATGCCAAGGCCATATCTATCTATCTGTCTGTCTGTCTGTCTGTCTTATAAAAGCATTGCCTTAATGTTATAACAGACCTCTCCATCAAAGCAATCAGATTGAAATACACTCTATTGTGACTGTGGCGTTAACTCAATTGCAGAAAACGTGTGCACCAGGTGTAGCACTCTGGTTTTGATCTCCAGCACTACAATCAACCAACCAATCAATTAATTAATCATTCATTCATTCATTCATTCATTCAGTCAGTCAGTCATTATCTTACAAATAAAGAGGTGTTGACATAAAAGTTCAACTCTTTAAATCAGCTAAGGACACCTTAATAGGAAGTGCTTCTGCCAAGGAGGCTGTCAGCACAAGATGGCAAGCACCCTTCATATTTCTCTGATGCATTTCAGTGGAGAAAGAACTTAGTTGAGATCCAAAGTAGGAGCCCCAGCTCCACATGGAGAAGCTGCCTGACCCCAAGCAACTCACCCAAAGTCTCCAGACTGAGTTTGCTCATCTCTAGCAGGTAAAATCATCATCATCATCATCATCATCATCAGCAGCAGCAGCAGCAGCAGCAGCAGCAGCAGCAGCAGTAGCAGCTGCCTAACCACACGGTTGGGAGTCAAACACAACAGCCTCTGTGAATGTGCTTGATTCATTTGAAATGCTAATAATACATCATGTGGATATGTCCCAACAGAGTGATTCTATGAAATACTTGCTTGGATTTTACAAAGTGATTCACATGAAAAGCTCATTGAAATGTGAGTACATATGTTCTCTCTCACACGGCGCGGCCTGTTTTCCTAGTTTTAACCAGTTCCCTATCTGGAAGGTATGCATCTCAAGCTGGAACAGCCCCGCCACGCCACGTCCCCTCTCCCCCCAGTCCCGCAAAGGTACTACAAATATGAACTGATCTAAAATTGTTTTCTTGCTGCTATATGGCCCTCTGCAAGAAACAGTTGAGGGGCCTTTCCCACTACCATTTAAATGAGCCAAGAAAAATGGCTCCTCTTTCATATCTCATTTCACAGGTACAGACATGTACCTGCTCCCAACACAGCCGAGCCTGTTTGCTGGTATCTCCTTCATGCCGCCTGACTCTCTCTGATTGTGGTCATCTTTGATTCTATACACTGTGTAGAGGCTATCTATGTATTTCATATGATTACATATGTTACTCTCGCCCAGTTAAAGATAGGCCTGCTATGCCCTTCATAATTGATCCCCTCATTTGTTAAACTTATTTTCAACACTGTTTTTCTAGAAGGTTGTACCAGAACCACATCGTGTGTGTGTGTGTGTGTGTGTGTGTGTGTGTGTGTATGTGTGTGTGTGTGTATGGAGTTTCAAGATACTATACAATATCAAATCCCAATATGTATAATGATGATGAGTACATTAAGCAATTTCAGTCAGCTCATTTCAGTTAAACAAACAAACAGAAATACAAAACTGGCCCCATCTAGTTTTTATTTACAAAGAGAAATTGCCATGAGGTGAAGAGGCCTTAGGTGAATCCCAGTTTGTCTCCCTTTATAACTTAATGGGTGTGCACCTGTATACATTGTATATTTGTGCGTCTGTGTTGGGGTAATGTTACTCCGGTTGCTTGACCTTTATTATCATTGAAGGAATTCGCAGGACAAGAACTCTCAGACTCTGCTCTCCTTCCTTTGGTTAATTGGTCCCCGAGTCTTGACTTCTCTGCTCCAAGGGTGTTGAACTAGCTAACCATCAGGGGCTGGGAGAACACATAGAGCTGTAACCAAGGAGAAAGCTGAAATGAATCCACTCCGGTTTGTTTCTGAGAATACCTTGCCATCCAGGACATACCACTTACAGAGAATCCAGAGTCAGAGTTGTTACAGTTCATATAGATGCTAGTAGGCAAAGCCCTTACCATGAAGTAAAGGAAATTAGTAGCTCTGCTTTTCTCTTAGCAAGTTTCCAATGGGCATACCAATGGGACTGACACATATTCAGATGCATTACTCTCTTTGTCTGGGGCCACTACAAGCCTGGCCAAGGACTGGAGCTCTCAAGGACTAAGTCCATGATCTTGGATGTTCTACTTAGTACCTGATTCAGGCTGTTTGCCAGAGTTTCACAATCCATTGTCTACACAAATTGAAAGTTGTTGGTTTTTTTGTTTTGTTTTGTTTTGTTTTTGTTTTTTTGTTTTTGTTTTTTGGTGGTGGTGGTGTTAAATTCTGGTAAGTGGTTGGTTGGCTTGTCCTGTCTGTGCTACAGCTCAGAGAAGAACAGGAAACTGCTTGTAGCTCCCTTGTACTTGGCCCTGCCATGGAGCTGGGCGTGCCTGCTCTTGCTGTGTCTTTCCTGGGCAGCATGACCCATAGTTCTGGATGAGCAGTTACAGAGAACAGGCTCCTAGAACTTACATCAAATCACCCTTTTTAATCTATGGACTGACATATCTGTGAGCAGCTGGTGGATGACCTACGGACTCTCAAAAACTGGCAGACTTTTCTGAGATACCGATGTAGATATGATCATGTAGAAAATGAAATGTTCAGAAAATGTTTATTAAGTGGCTGGAGCATACTGAGTAAAGATTGGGAGAAAGTCCTCTGCCCGCTGTGATGGTGAGCCTCAACCAGGAAGAGATATGGTAATGAGAATGAATATCATATCCTAAATTTAGGTTGCTATGATGGTAAAGGTGTCTAGTGTTTTTATAGTTTCATAATGGATCATTTCTTATTAATAAGTAAAGTATAACAAAAAAATTGATACAGTTTGAAAGTCACACAGCTAATAGCCTGATGGTTGAAATCCATGTTGGCTTTCTCTGAGTTCCAGGTCCTTCTTCCTAAGAGCTATTGAGAAGGTGCTGGTCTGGTAAAGAATGTTAGTGTTTGGATGAAAGGTCTTTCCTCATTGAAATGCCTTTGCCAGCAGCAGCTTATTTACATTTGTGAAAACAGATCATCCATGATAAGGTTTGCTGAAGAGCATGATAGCCAGACCACACTTGAAGCCCATCTTCTGTTTTAATTGTTTTCAGTCTTCGAACTTTGGAAGAGAACTGTGGAAAATTGTTTTGGTGGTTAAGATTCTGCAAACTCAGGGGCTGGAAAGATGGCTCTGCAGTTAAGAGCACGTGTTGCTCTTCCAGAGAACCAGGTTTGATTCCCAGCATCAGACAGACCACAACTGTCTGTAGTTCCTGCTCCAAGGGACCTGACACCTCCAGCCTCTCTGTGTACCTGCCCTTGTGTGTTCATACCCCACGCAGATATACACATGATGAAATATAATAAAACACGCCTTAAAACTATTCTGAAAAATAATGGCTTACAAGAAAAAACTGGAGGAAAAAAAATGTCCATCCTAGAAAAGGATATGTGTGTGTATGTGTGTGTGTGTGTGTGTATTTGTATGTGTGTGTGTGTGTGTATGTGTGTGCACACAGTTGATGACTGTGTAACCACATATGACCACTGAATGTTTCAAACACAGCTAGTCTGAACTGAGTTTGTCCCTAATTTAAAACTAATCCTTATTCACACTCTGTTTCAAATGCTCAACTACCTTGTTAATGATTTGTATGTTGACTGTTACTGAAATAATTCCATTTAATTGACTTAACATTTCTAAGTGTTTAATTATAGGTAGTAGAAGTTTAAAACTGCACATACCATTCATATTATATTTTTACCAAGCATCAGTGATCTCTAGATATGACTTTACCTATCTATGTGGTGGGTGATGCGGGCTGTTGGCTGACTCTGTAACCAAACATCTGAGCAGAACACAGACATATGGCTCTTTGGGTGGCTTATCTTCCTCCAAGCATGTCAGTCTCAGAAGAGGTGAAATTCTTACCTAAGGCAACTCAAGACACCCCAATTCAAGTCTTTTAGTGACTAAAATAAAAGCTGCAATGACTTTTTTTTAATGCAACCTGGGAAATTATTAAGTCATGTCTCACCACATTTGCTGTGATCTGCTATAATTAGCTGTAAGCTATAAGTCTACAGATTCCAAAGAAAGGAATGGATTGTACAGCAACATACGACATGGAGCTACTTACTTCTGCAAACATCTTACAAAAGGTAACTTCTGCTTTAGTTACAAGTCGATCAAGAGTTAATGAAATCTCCTCTGTCTGAATCACAAAGCTATTTCTGAAGTTTAAGTAAAATCTTGGATAAGGAAATCAGTTAAAGCTTTTATACTGAGATCTGTGTCTTAAAATTAAGCACAGATATATTTTAATATATATATTGATATCTACTGCTTTGTGAATATAAAACTGATAATATAAATTGTTTTAAAAAGCTGTCTACATGCATAAGAAGCAAGCATCAGTACAATTTGATGTCACAGGGTCGAATCACATGATGAAGAATATTTCCAGGTTTTGTTTTCTGGTTTGTTTTGGGTTTATTTAGAAGTAGTTAATGAAATCACAGTCCTGATTTCTAAGAGGAACCTTTTTCAGAAATAGTAAAACTGTTCTAGTTTTCTAAATGGCTCTAAAGTTGCTTCTAGGCCATGAGTTATCACAAAGGCTACATCACCATATCAACAATTGTCTATAATCTAATCAATGTTATTGGCCCAGACACTTCCTAGTAAAGGTACCATTCTAGAACTAATTGAGTTTTGAGCTTTCTTTCCCTTAAGGATCAATAGGGAATGGCCTGTGTGAAGTCTGTGTAGAGACTCAGTTTACATTTCCCTCGAAATTCCACTTTAAACATTGATTTTCATTATAACAAATAATTACTATTTTCCTTTAAATTAATTAAATGATTTACTTATTGGTGATTGGATATTTTATAATAATCTGTTTCAGATTTACTTTATCCTCCCTAAAGACAACATTTAGAACATGACTCCTAGCATCTTTCATATCCCACTGGGTTGTTCATGGCTATACCTTCTGAAATGCCCATCTGATGAGCCATTAGCTGAAGTGGGCAGTGGGATGTGAGAGGACAGGAAACAACATATAATCAACAAACACTTGAAACCCAAAGTAGAAGCAAACCACCCTGCAGTGTTTGCAAGTGATAACAGAATTCTGCACTGCCCCCACATCATGGCTTTCTTGTAATTTCAATCCACGTAGTACCTACAAGATTTCAGCTTTCTCTCTCCCTCTGTAGTGGGACCAGATCCACATGACTGAGCAGTAGGCATATGTGGGCCGGTTTTTATGGTCTAGAGGAAGTCCATTCCAGACATTTGCCTTTTTAAATGGTAAAGGCTCTCACAAAGAATCCTGAAAAGAAACACGTTCTAAAGCCCTTGGAAAGGATGTTCACTTAGAAGACAAGCCGTGAGGACTGTGGATGCTTTTGGGGCTGTTCCTTTTCTTACATAAACAATAGACCATGGAGAGCGTGGATGTCAATGTAGTCTTCCAGACAGATGGGCCACTACCAAATGAGCTAAAAAGAGCATTTGGAAAATAACTCCAACCCAAGCTAAAGAAAACCCCTTTCTTGTCAGTTTACAAGGTAAAACACAGACCAGGTGATTCTGTTAGTACCAAAAGAAACATCAGACTGGCTCAAATGGACAGTTTCTATCTTTTCTGGCTTTAAACTATTTATAGAATAATTGAGGATTGCTAAATTCCATTATTTTAATGTATCTAATATAGACCTACTCAAAGGGCTGTTGGATACTGAAGGTTAACTTTTAATAAATACTTCTTAAATAAGGATTCCATCAGTTTGATTAGTCAATATCTTAGAACTAAAGAAGAGGTGGATAGTGTAGAGATTAAGGGTGTGTGACTTTTTGTCAGAATTCTGAGTGTAAAATCAAAACTTACTGTTCACTAACTCTGTAATCTTGCGTGAGATATAGAACAGTATGTAGACCTCAGTCAACACTGGGCTTTGATTTCTTCTATCTCCTCTTTGAAAATCTGTCATTGGTGAGTTAACATAAATTTTAAACATTAATACAGCATTTTAAAACATTATACTTTGATGTTACTGCAGAATCTTAAAAATATACATGGGAAATAGGGGGAGGTGAAAATTCTGTTTTAACTGATTATTTTCTGGAGTAGAATTAACCCAGGTGATAACATTTCTTTCCCAGAACTCAGACTGACTCACTAGAAGACCTCTCAAAACTTTCAGGTGACGTATGGTAACTGGCTTCAATGCATTCTCTGCACCTCCCATCAAAATACAGACACCATTAACACATAAATGTTTGTTTTAAGATGTTTCCTCTTTCTGGTTGAAAGGATCTTCCTCTTTATCATGAATGGGGTTCTAGAATCAGCTGGTGTGACACAGCCTCAGTTTGGTGTTCACTGTGTTTGCGTGTTCTCACTTACACACATGTTCCTTTGTCGCATGCTCACAACTGGGAATTGAGTGCATTTTCATTTTGAACACGAGAGGGGCCCAGACAAGTAGAAAATAGTTATTATGATTTTTAACCCAGATTTTGTTTTGTTCTTTCAATGACAATAGAACAAGTAAGTAGGGAAGAAGGGAAGAAAGCATGAGGAAGGGAGTCTTCCCAAGGCACCCCCAAAGCCTGGCCACTTTACCCTCTTTGCCCTCTTGTAAGAGTAATTCTGCATGCATTACAGTCTCCACAGTGCCTGACTTTCTAGTTCTATTCTTAGAGGATCAGGAGACGTACCCTAAAGGAATTTCAGCTTGAGCAACTTGCTAGTCTTGGGTTTTTGTTGGTGGTGGTGCTGTTGATTTTGTTGTTATTTGACTGGTTTCTGTTTTCAGCTTTTTGGATTTTTCCCTTTTCTTCTTTTGTACACTGGAACATAAAAGATAGTTCAAAGATATGTAGAAATTCTAGAAAGTTCTTGCTAGATCTGATATCTTGGTAAATCCATTTAAAATAGTTACCTGAATTGTTTCATTTGGAAACAAAGGGACCCGGTCTTGGTCAACAAAAACAACTAAGCAAACGAGCAAATCTAAGAAGCATTTTGGGATCCTGTTGGCAAACTCACTCCAACGTAGATTCAAAGCAAGAAGGTAGGTAGACAAGAATTGTGTGTGAGACTAAAGGGAACATCTGAGAAACAAACAAACAAAACAAAACAAAACAAGACAAACAATACCAAGCCAACCAAATACAACAAAAGCTTAAACTTGTTTTTGTAAAAATGTTTCTGAATGATTGGCACTCAGTGACAGTAACTGAGTGCACAGTGTCCTTGTGTTTGCCACACTGCTGTTCTCTCTGATGTAGGAGTCGGCCAGGTCATTTTTGTCCTGGCAAACACTTCACCAACAGGCCCACCCAAGGGGTGAGAACCAGAACACCAGAAAGTCTACAAGTATTGAAGAATGTACACAGTGGTTGCCTGTGGGGATTTACTTAACATGAGCTCATAGGTGACAGGTTCTTTCCACACATTCTTCAGAGCTTCAGGAAGACAGCACAAACAGGAAAACCAAAGATGTATTCTGGCCGTGTTAGTTTGTCTGAGTCTTCATTCTGGTGGCCTAGGCTGACTTGACAAGTCCTATAAATGAAAAGACTTTAGAGCTCAGAAAATTCTTATAAGTGGCCATTTGGCTTTTGCCCCCTACTCCTGGCCTGACAAGGGAACAGAATTTTACCGAAGGATGTAGCCTATGACTGGAGAAGTCCATATTGAACTTGATGAATTCATAGTTGTTATAACCTTGGATGGATATGATTAACACTGCACCACAAGGTAGGTAACCCATGGGTGGCTCAGTCTAAGCCTGCAAAGACTAAAAGTTTCTTCCGTTTTAACCTTTCCAAAACCAATCATCTCTTGGAAGGAAGGCATTTCTCTCAAAGGTCTCCATCTACCAAGGACTTCTGTAGACCACCAAGGTCCTTTTACTAAGTATCTTTCTCCCAAACCCGACAAACTAGCCTTGGCTTTCGGCTTAGATTACTTTCTGAGTCGTTTCACATTTGGCCTAGGCTCTACTGGGAAGGCCACTCCTGGAGGATGTTATGTGCATGTCTACTCAAACTCACTGGCATAAAGAGCAGCTATATCCTGCTTTTGTACACAGCCCTGCATCTGCACAGAAGCTCTGGCTAAAATCACTGAAAGGGCCTGCTTCCTCATTTTCAAAAGCAGAAGAGATGAGTCCTTTTATTTCATTTGACAGTTAATTCACGTGAAGTTCTATAGAACACAACAGAGCCCAAGTAAGCACTGAAGTTGAGTGGTGACTGCTGTGACCTCAAGAAGTCTGAGATGTTAGTCCACTGGCAAAGCACGTGCTGTTTGAAAGTGAGTGTGCTCGGAAGGAAGGAGGCAGGAAATTCAACGATGCCGACTATAAAAATGGGGTCTTGGAGGGTGGTACCAGGGAGTGCATTTGGACTTGGACCTCCAAAAGCCAAGTTGGGTAGCAGCTGGGCTGATGGGAAGATCTTAGATGTCCATGAGAAATGGTAGGTGGGCCATTAAAAGGTGAAGGCAAGATAATTAAGAGACAGTTGACTGTGTTCAGCTGAACAGTAGCTTCTCCAAGGACCAACAGGTACAAATAGAATTAAACTATCTGTCTGCTCCAGTGTATCAGAAAGTACTGTCTAGTTCACAGTGGCTGGTAGAGGACCCATGGGTGGATCTGTGAACAATGAAGAAATAGCCTGATGTCTGTGTGGGATTTGTGGTCTATCACCCTGGCTTGGCCAACTTCAGTGCCAGCTTTGGAGATTCACAGGAGGACCAACTTTCATGTTCTTGTGCCCTTTGCTGATTCACTGTCTTCTCTCCCATCAAAGAAAAAATAGTAGGTTTAAAATACAGTTCCTATAGGGAACAGTCATAGATGGTTTAGGTAGACCCATTCATGCTGTCTTGTATGCATAGAGTAATAAGGCAGTTTTCTTCATTTTAAATATTTTCTTTTGTTCTGGAATGTACAGATAATCACTTGGAATATTTTTAAAAAGCCATTGATAACATTATGCCTTAGGAAAGCATGGTCCTTAAAGGGAAAAGCTTCCTAGACCATACATTTATAAGGGGAAATTTTCAGATGATCTAAATTATTTGAAGTTGGTGTTCATAAAAAAAAAAAACAAACAAAAAAAAAAAAAAAAAAAAAAAAAAAAACAAGCTACAGAAATAGACTCTTCTAGTAACTAACAATCAGTTATGACCATAAATAGGCGCTGAGGTTAAAAAAAATGTAAGCAAAATGTAAAAATGAAACATTGTGATTCAATAAGATAATGCTAAAACCCTCTTGTGGCAACCATTAACAGCCCAAACTTAGCATTACAGAACTGCTATAAGGAAACCTGTTACTCCACACACTCATTAAAAATAAATATTTCCAGTCCCATAAAGGGACAGCACACAATAATGCAAAGGACATGTAAGATTAAAGTTGGTGATGGCCACTCTAGAGTCTCTAACATAAGTATCGAACTAAAATCCAGAAAACTGTCAGCAGCAGAGTTTAAGTTAGCAGCCATAGGATACAGCGCAGGGCTAGAAAAGTTTCATTTTCATTTTTAGTTGTGGTTTTGGACACTGAACCCTTGACCTGTGTATGCTAGGAAAAAGCACCTCTGATTCCTTTTTTTTTTTAAATTATTTATTATTTTAAACTCCAGATTTTGTCCACCCTCTGACTGTTCCACATCCCATACCTCCTCCCCATACCCCTGTCTCCTGGAGGACATCCACACTCCCACCTCACCAGACCTCTAAACTCCCTAGGGCCTCCAGTCTCTTGAGGGTTAGGTGCGTCTTCTCTGACTAAACCCAGACCCAGCAGTCCTCTGCTGTATATGTGTTGGCAGCCAAGGTTGTTGATGTTTTTCTATTTTGAAAAATAATTACTTAACGGGACTATTCTGCACCTATCCTACCAAAATCCCCAAAGATCAGAGAAAGGATCAGCCAGACAGTAATTAATTAAATCTTGTGTGCTAAGAAGTTTAAGTACTTACATAGTGAAGGGGAAAATGAGTCTTCACTCATTGTACATGAGTCTTTTTGTAAAAATATAACAATGGTTATGTACAAGTTTTACATTATTTTATTTTATTGAGAATTGTATATGTTAGTACTTTAATTACATCATGTCCTCTCTACTCTCCCCCCTTTCCAACTCCTTTTGTGTCCCTCACTCTTTCTCAAATTCACACACAGACACACACACACACACACACAAAATCTCCTGTGTCCACTTAATGTTGGTGATATATATTAGTGTTTAGGGATGACTATATCGGATCAGATAACCTATAAGAGAGGTGATCCCTGGAAAAGATTGATTCTTCTTCTCTTAACACTCATTAGTTGTCTATAACTTTTTATTTATTAGTGGGTCATTGTGAAAGTGCCCCCATCATGGTATGATGTCAACTGGTGTTATCATTTTATAGGCCATATTTTGATGACTGTACCAGTACTCTATCATCTATAGAAGACATTATCTTAGCAGCAGACTCCCTGATCTTCTGACCCTTATCTCTCCCTCCTCCTCCTCCTATGTGGTATTTCCTGGATGCATTATTTTAAAAAACAGTCTCCTGTGAAGGACAATTTGAAAACAATAGCATTTTACTTCATTGGAATGAAACATTAGTGCCCCTACAAAGCTGAGGCAAGTGGATCAATGCCAATTCAGCAAGAGTCTATCTATCTCATGATATAAATAAAAGACATCACGAATCACATGAAGGTAGGTAGAAGACCTTCTGCTCATTCCGTGTAAGGTCCAGGGTTCAGTCTTCTTACCACAATTAAAAATAAAATAAAACACTGTTAGCTTTCTCACTCCCCATTTGGATATGAAGCCATACAGACATGGTGCCACTCACTGGACTTGATGGCTTATGAGGAAAACAATGTTTGGAACTAGACATATTGGGAGGATATAGAGAAAATGGGAGAGGAAAGACAGAGGATAAATATACATTCATATTTTATTGTATACACATATGATAGTTTTTTCTTTTTTTATTCTATATTCTTTGTTTACATTCCAAAGGCTTTCCCCTTTCCCAGTTCCCCCCCACATACATCCCATAAGTCCTCTCCCCCCCCCAACTATTCCCCAATCACCCCCTACCATTTCTCTGTTCTGGTACTCTCCTACAAAACTGGATCCAATCTTTTCAGGCCCAAGGTCCTCTCCTTTCTTCTTCTTGGGCATCATTTGACTTGCTAATTGTGCCTTGAGTATTTAGGGCTTCTGGGCTCATTAATATCCACTTATCAGTGATTGTATTTCATGTGTATTCTTTTATGATTGGGTTAACTCACTTAGGATGATATTTTCCAGATCTAACCATTTGCCTACAAATTGCATGAATTCATTATTTTTAATTGCTGAGTAGTATTCCATTGTATAAATATACCACATTTTCTGTATCCATTCCTTCATTGAGGGATATCTGGGCTCCTTCCAACTTCTGGCTATTATAAACAAGGCTGCTATGAACATAGTGGAGCATGTGTCTTTTATGTATGCAGGGGAATCCTAAATAGAAATAAAAAACAGTCAGCTCTTTCCAGCCCTGGGCTCTATCAAAATGGCTGCTGACTGACTCCTGCTGACTGGGGTTGGCTGGTCTAAGTTTCTGTACTTAACAATCTGCTGTATGATAACAATACTTGAGTCCTACTCGGAGAAAGGCAAACACTGGTTGATTAATAATGGCCCGTGGGTATGGCCTCCCATGGGCTTTGAGCTGGCCCTAGGAAAGGAAGGAGACAGTAAGCACCCTGGCATAAGGAAAGGCACCCACTGTGCAGCAGCAGGAGCCAGAAGGGGAGTGGGAGCCTCCTGGAGGGACAAGAGCAGAGGGCACATGGCTGAAACCACCGGTATCTGAGATCTGCCCAGACGGGGGCTGGACTATGGCAGCGCTGTCCCAAGCAAGCCCAGTTTAGGATGAGGCTGCTCTTCGCTCTCATTGTCTTTGCTTTGGTCACAAGTAGCAACTAGTTTCTGAACCGCTGGCTCACCCTAAAGCCAGATTTCAAACCCAGTGACAGATGCAGACTAGATGTCCCTTCAGTGCACCCTGGGGCAGGGGGAGCCGATCTTAACCATATGCTGTTGGTTTTGCCTGGCTCCCTGGCTCGGAAGACATACTCTCACCTGCACATTTCAGACTCAGACCCAAAGCTTCAGCCAAAAGCTTTTCCTGGAACAATGACAGTATCCTAGATCCCTAACCCCAAACCCAGAGAAAGTCAAGAGTCTCCTTTGGCCCATTTCATTTAGATCAGTTGGGAGGAGCTGGTGCCTACAGGTGGGGGAAGGGCCTGAGAAGGAGGTGTCCTTCTGGGACTTGCTGTTGGGAACTAAACTCTTGTGTAACAATTTTCCTGGACTACTTCTGTCTGGCTAAGCTTTCTGCTAAGTACCCTGGAAGTGCCTATATTCTTCCAAAATATATTTAAGATCATTGCTTTTCTGATTCTCCAATGAACCTTGAGTAAATCTGCAACCAATAAAATCTAATGCAATCAAGCAGATTGAGTGTTAGAGGGGAGGATAGGGATGCCTACTCCAATATGGTTGAAAATATGAAAGAGTCAACATTAGAAGATACTGGGTACAATTCTCAACTCCACAAGTCATTCCTTCACTTTGGAGACTCTACCCAGGGATAAGGGATGCACAGACTCCTGTGTTAACAAGGATGGATTTGTTGGGAAATGAGCATCATAAGTGAGTGAGGGAAGTTTCAGACTTGTGGCCTCCCTGATACATGGGACCAGGCTGTCTTATTCTGAATAAGTGACACTTTCAGTTTTTCCTGTATTCCCATCTTGTGGGGTAAACAGGGCATGTTGAGGTAGAATAGCTTTCTCCTAATGCCTGATATTTGCAACTTCGGGTCACAGAATGCCAACTGATGTTGGACAATGCCACTGTGAGGAAATCGAACCAGAAATGCCCAACAAGTTGTTCAGCATTCCACCGCTTCTCTGAAGGGTGATAGATGTTTATTTAGATTCTTGAAAGGTCAGTGAGGTATCAAGCAAAAAACTACAAATAAAGAAGGGTGGTGGCAGCAGCTTGTCCCACACACCCCTTCCTGTTTTTTTTTTTCCTTTCTCATATATGGTGAGGGGGATTTAATTTTAGCTCTATGTTCACTGAATAAAATTGGAAGAGGGCAGCAGCTTACCTGGACACTGGGGTGGGGAGTTTTGTCCATTTGGGTTGATCTTCAAAACCCTAGTGTTTAGAAGGGTGTGCACTACATTAGTACTAGGAAGCCCTAAGTAAACATGGGAGAAAGGACGAGTGGGCTTTGGAACATTGTTAACTTCTTCTACAAGCAAAGCCTGCTTCTGTGTAAGGCGCTTTAACATCAAGCTTGCTCGAGTGTTCTTTTGTAACTGTTGAAAGGGTTCAGGCCCAGAGAGAGAACTTCTGAGAGAGTCCTTGGTTCTTGCTTGGATAATTTTTGCTCACCTTTGTCCTTAAGTTTCTTCTATAAAATGGAGGCAACAGTAATGCTACCCTATGGCTACATATTTAAATCCTTACTAGCTATTTAAACCAAGTTGCTATATTAAAATGTTTAGGTTGATGCTTATAACAGGCAAGGTACCATCTTTCATACTGCTAGTGTTAACATATATTATGTTATTTAATGTAGTATTGATTTTAATATTCATCTCAATCTTGTATCATCCCTTGCATATCATCCTCTTACCACATCGGGTTTTCTTTTTTTGTTTTGTTTTGTTTTGTTTTGTTTTTGATCTGGAATCATCTCTGACTGCTAATGCTTACAAAGAATATAATGACTGAAAGTGCCACAGCCTTACTAATACACACCTTTGAGAAGAGTGGTGTAAGAGTAAATACACCAGCTCCCTTGAGATCTCTCGGAGCTGAGTGGAAACACATTTATACTGGAAGGGGTGGTGTCCTCCCCCTTCTAATCATGGGTCCTGCCCACCTCGGACAGTTCAGGGTGTTGATGAGCTTTTATTGTTAGAATTGTAAAGAACACAGAACTGAGCGTGAGGCAGAGGAAGGATTGTTGAGTTGTGTGTTTGTTCCTGTGACTTTTCCTGTGCTCACTGTGTATCATGGCAGTGAGTCCATCCTTTGGTCATTCACAACTCTGGCAGACTTCTTAAAGACCAATGAATTCACTGAGGCCAAAGAATTTGATGTCCTTCCTGCTATTTGCACCCAACCAACCTTTGCATCCTCTGTCTCACTGGCTCTCTGGAGTGTTTTGAGCATGAAGCCCCCTGAGAATCCCACTACATTCTGGGTTTCAGGCATCCACTCCATTGTCGCTAGATGTCCCTCTCTTCATTTGGTTCTTTTACTTTCCCACTGTGTATTAATAGGTCCCTGGTTCTGTGTTGAGTAATGGCCTATGAAGACGACATAGGTCTTATATCCTGACACTAATTGATGCTATCTTATTGAGGAATGGATGTGGTAAATTAATAGCACCAAGACAGGGAGATTATCCTGATGTATCTGGCTGGCCTGAAATATAATTTTAAAGCATCTATAAGAGGAAAGGGGAGACGTGGATGATACAAGAGCATCAGGCAATATGACTTTATAGGGAAAACAGAAATGACACAATTCCAGTCCAGGAAATGTCAGCTGTCAAGCAGTAGAGCTGGGAGAAGCAGGGAACAGACTTCTTCCGAGCCTCTTCAGAGGGAGTACGTCCCAGATGTTTCCATGAGTTTGGTCCAGGAATATTGAATTTGGACTTCTGGTCCCCTGACATGTTTCCAATAGAAATTCATATCCCTTTGTTTCCAGCCCACCTTCAAACTGATGTTTTCAACTTTGCAGTACTTATTACATTAGTCACAAGAAACAAATATAACTACACAATCCCCAAATCTATATTTTTAGTTACCATCTCCTTTTTGAGTTTCAGATCCATATAAACAAACATCTGCGGCATCCCCACTCCCTGATTTCCCGCTAAACGTAGAGGAAGCCATTAATGAAAACTAGCCACATGCCTGGAACCTTTCCAGAGACCCTTTAGAAATGTCATTTCCTGATATACATTTAGTACTGGCTACAATTCAATAAGGTAGATTTAATAAGGTGTTGCTTTCAGATGAAGAAATGAAGACTTGGATAATTTTCAATAGCTTAAGGTTTTGAAGATGATGAGTCCCAAGTCAGGCCCAGCACCTCAGCTTCAGTGAGCCAAATAAAAAAGCCAAGTCAAAAGGGAAAATCAGAGAAAGGAGATGTTTCAATGGCGCCACCCTGGGAAGAAAGACAAAGAGAGCTACTAAACTTCCCAAGTTCTTCTCTGGGGTCCTGGAGTGAGATTAAAGTTTAAATAGAAGGCCAAGGATACCCACATCCAAGCATAGGGGTCAAGGGTCAAGGTGGAGGTGTGTTCTCATCCACCCTCGGCCCATCATTGTCTGGGCATCAGTCTCATCCTAGAAAGTGCTCTGACCTGTTGTTAGAACTTTGAGAAATCTCTCTGTGGGACAAGCCCCCCACTTTTGGCTGGAACCTTTTTCTTCCTCCAGCTTCATATTCCTAGAGGGAAAGCCCCAGTTCTCCTGGCCCATTGATCTGACAGCCATGTTTTTAGAATACCTTCATTTCAGTTGGACCTTCTACACAAACACTAAGCTCTGGAGCCTAGAGTGGTATAGTTTTAATGACGAACCTTAGTAAAAAAAAAATATGATGGCCTGCTATGTTACCTAATGTCTCAGGGTACCCAGAACATGCTGTAGGCCCTAGCATCCGTACCCAAAGCCTCGGGAAAGATACCTTTAATAGAATTTTGACATCCCATCACAGAGGTCTGACTGCCTCTCAGGTACCCTGTCCATCTCTTGCATCCATTCTCAGGTGTGATTTGGTGTTCTTTCTCAAATATCAAACTCTCCGATGCAAGCACACTCCAAATGCCATGAACTTTCAGAGGTAAAGCCATCCGGAGGAAACACGCACTGCATAGGAATTCTTGCTTCCTCCTGAAAGTGTCCTATTTACTGACATAGTCTGGCCATGGGCTATTGTGGCTACAGTGTTGCCAGGGGCCTCTGGGCAAAGTGATACTAAAAGCAGCAGCTTTCCTCCTAGCATCTATGGAACGCTGATCCCCGCCCACCACCACCACCACCACCACCACCACCACCACCACCACCACCACCACCATATTTGGCCAATCTGGATGTTTCATTGTTTCCCTTTGCTTCTTTCCTGCTACAAACTCTTGAGACACAAGTGATCACTTGTTGCAGTATGCACACAAGTAATCAATCTTTTTAGTGATCAATCTTTTTTTTCCTTCTTCATTTTTCCAGACAGGGTTTCTGTGTGTAGCACTGGCTGTCCTGGAACTCACTCTGTAGACCAGGCTGGCCTCGAACTCAGAAATCCACCTGCCTCTGCCTCTGCCTCCCAAGTGCTGGGATTAAAGGCGTGTGCCACCACTGCCCGGTGTGATCAATTTTTTCTATAACTTTACAAATGCAATTTTACTTTTCCGTTTGTGTGACTAATTGCCATGTTTGGAAAACTAACTTATGGGTTCCCACCTCACACAGCTACTCAGCGGTTGTTGGGGACTCAACAGAAATACAGTAAGAGAAATAAATGATTGAACATCCTGACATGATTTCTTAACACCGTCAATATCATTTTATCACTTCACTTTAGGGAAGTGCTGAAGGGGGGGGTGGGGCAGAAGAGAACTGAGCTTGTGTTTGCTGTGTTTGTTGTGTAACTATTTCCTAGGCCAGATTCAATAGTATATAAGCTGAATAAGCCACTGAAAGAGACTATCAGACAAATGGAGCTTCCTAGAAGAGGATCAGACCAGCTGATGGGAACAGTGACCAGGCAAGCCACCTGGAAGGGGCTCAGGGACACGCTCAAACCTGCTAAGCTGCCTGTCGGCCACCCAGCACACTCCACGATTCTCCTCCAGGCTTGTGATGATGCAGCTATCTTTGCATCTTTCCTGCCCCTCTAACCAGCTCCTCGATCACGTGCCTGTAATCGACCCCACCGTAAAACTCGCCGGTTCACAGAGTTGAACTTTGGTGATACATTAGCAGTACTTTGGTCTTCCACCGGTTCCTTATCTGGGGTGGAGGGGTGTTTGTTTACATCTTTCCAAGAATAGTGTGCTCCAGGGAGGACGCTTTCATGAGGATCACGCTTGCTTGGGGTTGTGAAGGATACAGCAGTCTTTGAGTTTTCTGTGTCCCTATGAGTGATGTCTCACCCATATTCTTCTAAGTACCTCCAATACACTCACTGGTTTACTAAGGGAGATTTGGGTAGAATCCTGTCTTCAATCTCTCCTCATGGCTTCTTCACATCCTCACAAGAGAAATGATGGGATTGGTGGCTGAAGAGGGAACTATAGACCCAAGAGCGAGTTGGGGAAGTGTGGTTGGCCGGCTGCTGGAGTGGGATCTGAGCTAATCGACTGATTTGTGCACGGGTAGAGCATCCTCATATAGGAGGGCAATCTCTGGCTATCCTGCCCTATATCAGAAGCAATCGTGTGCTCTCTCATTGTGTTTGCCATTATAGTCTCCTTGTGGACAGCAAACCGAGGAGGTCAAGCTTTCAGAAAGTGGCGTGTCCTCATGGAAAAGTCCCTGGATTGCTGGCTTTCTCTGTGCCAATTTCATTCAACCTCCCTGATGCTCTGACCCTTTGATACAGTTCTTTATATTATAGTGACCCTCAACCGTAGAATTATTTTTGTTGCTACTTCACAATTGTAAATTGTAACTTGTTACTGCTATGAATTATAACACAAATATCTGTGTTTTCTGATGGTCTTAGGTGACCACTGTGAAAAGATCATTCCATTCTCAAAGGGGGTTAAGACCCACAGGTTGAGAACCACTGTTCTACGTGATGTGAGGATGCATTGTTCCCAGATGAGCGAGATCTACCATCTCGCTCAAGTATGGGGCTGGCTTCCATTTCATGGACTAGAGAACATATTTCCATCTCTGAAAGCAGCATATGTAAGATGGACACACAAATAAGTTATGCAAGTCACCTGTGTAGTTGTGGTGTAAGTAATAAGTCATGCATCTGTTGATGTCTTCCAGAATTAACTTATCCTCATAATGAAGGAGTTGCAATGGGAAAAACACATGGAGATGCTAAAAGTTATAGAAAATTCTTAGATTTGGAAGGGAAGAATAAATAATTGGGAGGAAGAATTGGTGGTGTTTGCTTGTTATTTTTTACAGCTGACAGGGTGTAAAGGAAGAAAGGGTCAATTGTCATTTGTTTAAGAATCCCTGGGATCCATGAGAAGAATCAGGTGGTGATGAAGATGAAGGCATGGTAGAAGTAATGTAACATAGACCCAGTGCCAGGCCTTTAAAACAGAGCAAGGAAGAGTATCTGAGTAAACATGCAGACAGGGACCTTAATTGTGGTTTTGTGAAAGAAACTCTGGCAACCAAAGAATCGTCACCAGTACCTGGACTTTGTGAATTGTGAGACTTCCAAACAAGCAATGAAAGGGCCTCTCGCAGATCTGTTTGTAAGGTTATGGAATGTGGGAGTGGGTGGGACCAGTCAGAAAAAAACATGGAAGAAAAGAAACAAGATAATATTGCTATCTATTTCTCTTGGAGAGAAAAAAATCTGAAGCAATATAAAGGAACTCATTCTGTGATGACCTAAGCATTAGAGATACTTGGTTATCACTGGCTGAGAGTTCCCCCATGAAAATAGGGACTGGAGGACCATAAAAAAGTAAGTACAGTCACAAAAGAATCGATCAAAGAGATGATTGAGACTCAATTCATTTTACTTGTCTCCATAAATCCATGTTTCAGGTGCTTAAAAAAAGTGTTTGATTCAACCACTCATGTAAGGACTTATGTTCATAGCTTCCTGACTCTCGCTGTGAAACACAATCTTATGAGATAGAAGGCACATTGGCAGATCTGTCTGACTTACAGCAGGATGGAAGCTGAGTTTGTCAAGTGTCAACACAATCAAGAAAATACGAGAGAAAGGGAAAGCACTCCGAAGCAAATGTGGCAAGATTTGTGTGGGGCCAGAATTCCTAGGAGACAGCTTAACAGAAAGCCAAATGCTGTGCTCGTGAGCTTCCAGGAAGCTGTAAAGCTTGAGCAACAGCTCATGGAAAGCAAATTACAAAACTGTACAAGTGGAAAAGATTAAGCTCGTCCTATGGGCGAGCAGTCACTTCCTTAGCGCATGCTGCGCCTACTCTTCCCTCACAGCGAGTAGGCTGGTGAGTGGAGATTGCTCAGCTACTCCACAGTCCTTTCAGTCGTCAAATCTGGTCTCGGGTAAGGCAAAAGTCCTGGTGCTGGCCCAGAGCCTGTCAGAACCCTGTCCAAACCGGCTCTAGCAGTAGGCATGGCAGACTGGAGTGCAGCCCTTCCCCTGTGCCTGATCTCTCTTAGTGTCTCATAGCATCCATTACTGATTGTGTGGGGGAGATGCCCATCAGTTCTGAGGCAGTAACCCCCCAAGGATGGAGATTACAGGATGGATCATGGAAAATGACCAGGGATTACTAAGGACTAGATGGGATAAGCTCTCCCATCACACAGTTGTAACCAACACTGTTCTCTTGAAACAATTTATATGTTGTGGGAATCTTTTCATATTGTCTTGTATCTGGCTAATGTATCTGTCTTACTATCTCATTAGTCATCCAAATTCAACTTGATTCAAGTGGACAGCAGTCAGATACCCTGCTCAATCTCTGCAAAAAAAGGTATCTTTCTATAATGCTGACCTTTGAGTATCTTACAGATTTGTAAAAATATTTAGAAGAACAGTCAAAATAACAGTTAATATGCGTAATCAAAGGAATGCCATATGATAAGAAAGGAGGACTCCTAGGACCTGTAAACTTTGTCAGTGAAACTCTTAATGTCAGAGATGAGCTACTTCTTTATGAGTTGTTGTTCAAGGAAGTCTCCAAGACCCGCCCCTCCCCCCAAATCATGAAGTGATTGCCACTGCTGTCACTTTCATGACAGACATTCCCTATTGCTGAAGATAGTATACACTCCTGCTGTAGATTTGAACAAATCAGGCTGGGGATGAGATGGAAGCAGAGATGAGGAAGAAAGAATATACGAGCTGGGGAAAGGAGTGGAGTGTTGTGTAGCTACTTCCTCTGAATTCAAGCATTTCCGCCTGGGGCGAGTAGGTGAAAGGCTCCTAAAACTCAGGAAGCACACTCAGGATGATATTTTCCAGGTCTAACCATTTACCTACAAATTGCATGAATTCATTATTTTTAATTGCTGAGTAGTATTCCATTGTATAAATATACCACATTTTCTGTATCCATTCCTCCTTTGAGGGATATGTGGTCTCCTTCCAATTTCTGGCTATTATAAACAAGGCTGCTATAAACATAGTGGAGCATGTGTCTTTATTGTATGCAGGGGAATCCTCTGGGTATATGCCCAGGAGTGGTATGCCAGGGTCCTCTGGAAGGGGGGAGAGGAATTATGGGACATAGGGAGGGGGAGAACTGGGAAAGGGGAAAGCCTTTGGAATGTAAACATAGAATATAGAAAATAAAAATTAAAAAAAAAAAACTCAGGAAGCAGACAAAACACACAAGATGAGAAAGCTTACAACAATGTTATAAAGGCAGTAAACAGTTGTTGGAGAAAGAATACTGGCCAGCCACGCATTCTCTACCCATAATCTGTACAGAAAGCTCTCAGGTATGAATCATACTGTGTTAATGCTTTTTAGAAATGTAGCTGCTGTTCATGTGTCCATGCACCTTAAATAAACCCTCCTCTATGTTCCTATAAAGTAATCCTGATAAATTAACTCAGTAATTAACTTAGCTTGACTTGAGAGGAATTATTTTTTTGGTCTGTTGTTATTTCCTTATCTGGGATGTATATATGTTTGTGTTTGCCCAGGAAAAGTCACATAATAATCTAAACTCTTCTTCAAGGACCTAAAAATACCCATGACAATCAACTTAGCCAAAATAAGATGGAAGGA